>PPJE01000019.1:0-214779 GCA_003707475.1 Geotrichum albidum
AAAAAAAAAAAAAAAAAAATCTATCTATCTATAAAAAAAAAAAAAGAAACAAATGGGAAATTCTTATAATTATAGAAGTTGTACTTTAATAGTACGACTTCGTCGTCCTATATAGTGAAATTTGTTATATAAAACGATAAGTATTTGAATAGGTAAAATGAATCATCTATCTATATATCTAAAAAAAATATTCTTATTATTATAGAAGTTCTTTAATAGTACGACTTTGTTGTCCTATGTACCGTTTCTATTCGAAATATATCTACTCATCTATGAAAGAATTTACCGTGGGCTTTCTTCCATGAATTTTCTTTCATGGGTTTAACGCGGTACATTTAGCTAAATTGAAGTACAAGACTTCAAAACATTGCCTAACATCAAATTGAAGTAGATCAAATTACACAGTGAAAGCTGTTTGGTCTAGAAGTTAACAGGAAATCCAAGTTCAATTAACTTAAACGGGAAATTTTTGTAAAATGTATCAGTCATTGTCGCTATAGAACAACAAACTATATTAAAGCACAATCTCTTTAATTATAAGTATTTGAATATTTTCCGTATTTCTCAATCATATTCAGTTGGATTAGAGTATTATAGTTTGAATATTGAAACATCATCATTACGGCCAATACCTCTTCATTCAGCTCTACAACAGTCAAAGCAGACGAGTGGCAAATCACAAATTAATCAATTTTTGTAAAATCAACAATTTTGAATTTGAAGGGCTTATAGCAAATGGTCTAGGCCATTGCACATTGAAAAAAAAATGTTATTATGGGCACAGCTACGCCATCATTATAAATCTTATTTATCTTTTACAAACGTTGCTAAGGAACTCTAGATTACCAGATTTCTTTAATTTAACAATGCACTTGGTGGGAGAACTATAGTTACGTTTCAATACCTGGGAATTTATCTTTTGCAACAAACCACCCGATATTCCCAAAAAACACTTCACAAGCCATGTCTATACAAACTTCGCATATTAAAACAGTTACCTACATTCCTTTGAATCAGATACGTCGGCCAATACCACCAGTTCTTGATGAAGCTAAAATTGAAAATATGCGTCAAACCCTTTTAGATCACAAACCACCAATTCTTAATCCTGGCGTCGAATCGAAAGACGTGTATTCAATTGGTGATATTCAAAATCATGACGACCTACTACCACCAATTGATGTCATGGTCGTTGTCGAAAAAGGGAAAAAATACTTTTTTGGATTCGGTGGATGCCATAGATTTCAAAGTTATGATAGAACTGGATGGGAATTGGTACCGTGCAAAGTAGTCCCTTGTTCAAGGAGCAGTATGGGCATATATCTCGGAGCTTCAGTTGATAGAGTTTTTGAATAATATTTTTGATGATTTCTTCATTGAAAAATAATTCAAAATAACTTTCAATCCAAGTCTATGTGCATAAAATCATACTTTAATTTATGTAATTGTATCATATTACAAGTTTTTAAACTTGAAAAAAAAATCAACGGTGAGACTTGGAAACGCGTTCAAGCTCATTTATAACTCTCTCAGCAAGAATTTTACTATCAATTTTCCAATTAGAAACAGCAACTCGTATGGCTGGAATGCCATTCCAAACTGTCGGACTCAAAAAGATATTTCTAGTTTCGTTGATTTGCTTCAATACGTTTGAATCATCGGACGCTTTAAAAAGAACAATGGTAGAAAGGTCTTCAATTTTTATACTTTCTGGAAGAAGAGTATAATAGTCTGAAGAACTAATATAAGCTGCAATTAGTCTTGCAGACGTAATTGATTCTTCTATCAATTTCTGATATCCATTTCTTCCATAGGCGAGAAGTGTGGTATACAATGGAAGTGCTCTGAATCGCCGACTGTTTTCAATTCCTTTATCGAGAGGATTAATTGGTGAATTTTCAGCACCAGCAAGATAAGCTGCACCAGGGTTTTGAAAGACTGAACGAACCAAATTCTGGTCTTTACAAAAGAAAAAACCACTATCGTAGGGTACATTTAGAGATTTATGGGAATCACCTGTAATACTATCAGCTAGTTCAACTCCTTCAGTCCAGTATCTGGCTGTCGATTGATAATTGTTATCAGTAGATCTCAAAGCTCTCGAGTAGATACCAAATGCTCCATCGACATGCATCCACGCTTTATACTTGTCGCAAAGCTTTCTCACGTTGGCAATATTTTCAGTGTAACGCCCAGTATTTACTTCTCCCACACTGACAACGACAATTGATCCAGTTCTAGGGGTTGACAAGTACTGTTCAAGCTTTTTAAAGTCAAAATTCCAAGGTTCGTTTAGACATGAGACTGATATAGCAGCATTTGAGCCCAATCCTAGTATGGAACAGGCTTTGGCAATAGAAGAGTGCGACATACAGTGTAAAACTTGAATTTCGTCTAGTCCAGAGGCTTTCATTGCTTTGAGTAATCCAACATTGCTTGCTTCAACATTCTCATTACTGGCTGACTTGATGACATATTCGCGACCGGTAGCCAAAGCTAGAATATTACTTGCAGTTGCACCAGTTGTGATGATTTTACCTTGCCAAACACTTTTATCAAGTTCTAAAAAGTCCAAGACCAAGTCGAGAGCAGCATCTTCAACTGAAGCAGCAACAGAATCCCCAAACCGATGGGCGTTTTGATCATATAAAGACACCAAGTAATCACCGACAAGAGCAGCCGGAGTGACACCTCCCGTTACAAAACCAAGGTAAGTTTCAGTAGATTGATTGCTTAAACCGGGAAGGACATTTTGTTGCAAATATGAATATGTTTTTTCCAGACCTAATCCCTTATCAGGAATTTTTCTAACTAGATTATCACTTATCGATTGGATAGTCTTATCGTCAGGAATAGCTTTAACGGTTGAACCAGAAGTGTATTTTTCTTTAACTAGAGCGTTGATGGCGTCTAGGATATTTGAAATCTCAGTCACTGATGGGGTAGCAATTGGAAGTGGCATTATGTGGAACTCTAAAAGACGGAGATGTCGGTTGAAATTTAATTTTTCTTTTACTGATTCTGGGTACTCTGAGTCAGGATACAATTCAAGACAATATTGATGGAAAACTATTCAAGACGAAATTAAAAACTATTCAAGAAAAAATAAATATTCGAGAAAAACCATATATTCCAAAAATATGGAGAACTGTCAAGACAAATTAAAAACTAAAAAAATGGGTCATGAAGCATTCTCGAATTACCATCGTAAGGAATTCAACAAGATTTCAGAACTGCAACCAATATTGATTAACAAGAATTATTCGAACTACAGGAATTCTTCAACTCAATTCTTATACCAAACATTTATATCAAATTCTGTTCAATTTGTGTTTAAAATGTTAAAATTTACGGCGAGAAGGTCCGAAAAGCCGGGCCGTAGAGTCAAAAACTTGGCTTTGAAGCTTCTTGTGTAAACAGACACAATTATTTAGGTCTCACTACCGAAAACGTCTTTTCAACGTCGTTTCCAATCACTTAATCGGCTTTTTGAATGTCGCAACTGTTTCTTACTGTCGGAAACAAATGTGCATCATTGTAAACATTTCAAGTCAGATTTGTAATATACTTTCCTGCGTTGTCTAATTTACATACTTTTTTTAGCTTTTGTATCCTTATAAAACACCTACTGCTCGTTAGTCATCCACAATTTACAAGTCGGTATTAAGTCTTGCCGTGCTCTTACGCTTACATTGCTTTACTCTATGATCCATATATTCATGGTACTAAATTTCTTCTTTTTCATATAATTCTTCTTTTTCATATAATTCTTTTTCATATAATTCTTTTTCATATAATTCTTCTTCATATAATTCTTCTTCATATAATTCTTCTTCATATAATTCTTCTTCATTTTGTTCTTTTTCATATTCTTCTTCTTTTAATATTCTAAAACTCACTTCCTCGAATCCATCTTAGTAACGATGTCAGATTCAAAAGCTGCTTCGAAAAAAAATTCAGGCATACTTGGACCGATTCTGAGACCGTTCTTGGGCTCGAAAATCCCACCAATCCCTGATAAACAGGAAACCTCGCCAGAACTCACCTCTTCAATCTTCTCTCGACTTACTTTCGCTTGGATTACTCCTCTACTTACTGTATGTTTTTACTCTGCGATCCGCTCTTTGTTTACTAACTCTATTCTAGACTGGCTATAAGCGAACTGTAACAGAAAATGATTTATGGTCCGTCGAAAACACTCCTCAATCGGTCGAAAACTTGACTCTCAAGTTTGAAGAAAATCTCAAGAAATACAGAAAAATCAACTTCCCAGAAAAGTACGGCACAGATGTCCCTGAATACGAACTCATCCCCTTGGGTTTGCTACGCGCGCTCAATAGAACGTTTTTCTACCAGTATTGGGGTGGTGGTCTTGCTAAATTATTGTCTGATGTGGGATTCGGAATGAATCCGTATCTTGCAAGACATCTCATCTCATTCACCATGTCCCCAAACTCGCCAGTTGGAGAAGGTGTAGGTTATGCCATTGGCGTTTCTGCTCTGTTCATGGTGTCAGCGTTATTCATCAACATTTTCTTTTACCTATCTCAAAAAACTGGTGCCCAAGCCAGAGCCGTGCTTGTTAATGCCATCTATAAGAAAAACTTAAGACTCAGTGCTAAAGCAAGACTAAAGTTTCCTAATGGTAAAATCACCAACATCTTGAGTACTGATTGTCATCGTGTGGATTTTGCCTTGGGCTGGTTCCATTTCTCTTGGGCTTTCCCTGTTTCTGTTGGTATTGCTATTGCAATTGTTATGGTCAATATCGGTGCTCCTGGTCTAATCGGTTTCGCTCTATGTCTTTGCGCTTTCTTAATGATTATGGCTATTGGCCGTCAACTGGTTAGAGGAAGAAAAAAAATTTCCAAAATTACTGATAGTCGAGTTTCTTTGATGAGAGAAATCTTGCAATCCATCAAAATTATCAAGTTTTATTCTTGGGAAGATGCTTATTTAAAACGAATTGATGATATCAGATCAAAAGAAACCTCAAAGATTGTTAGACTGTTGGCTATGAGAAATGTTTTGAATGCTGTTTTCGCCAGTGTCCCTACTCTGGCTGGTTTGGTGGCTTTCATCTTGTTATCTGCAACTGGAGGTAGTTTGAACCCTGCTACTGTTTTCTCGTCTCTTTCTGTTTTCAATATTCTCCGAATGCCTCTTATGCTTCTTCCTTTGGCTCTTATTTCTTCTTCTGATGCATACCAAGCACTGAAGCGCATTGAAGCTTTCCTCTCAGCTAGTGAAATCAAACAGTACGTCAAATATGTGGATGTAGATGAGTTATCTGATGATTCCGTTATAATTTCCAATGCGTCTTTCATTTGGGAAACTGAAGATGCAGAACCAGAAACTAAAGTTTTACAGGAAAAGACTGTACTTGAGAGACAAACTACTAAAGAGGAAGTTGATATTGCCAATGCTGCTCCTATACCAGTTGTCGAACCCATTGAATTTTCTGACGAAAAAGTATCGACTGATATATATGATGAAAAAACTGAAGTCCATCTCAAATTTACTGGATTTCATAACGTTGATTTATCTGTAAAGAAAGGTGAGTTTATCATTGTTACGGGTACTATTGGTTCCGGCAAATCAAGTTTGTTATCTGCTATTGCTGGCACCATGGTTTGCACAGATGGTGATGTTACAGTTGCTGGAAAGGTTGCTTACTGTGGACAACCTTGGGTTCAAAATGCCACTGTTCGTGATAATATTTCCTTTGGTTCTGAGTTTGATCGTGACTGGTATAATCGTGTCATCACTGCTTGTTCACTTACTCGTGATTTTGAAATTTTACCAGGAGGGGATTTGACAGAAGTTGGAGAAAGAGGTATTACATTATCTGGTGGTCAGAAGGCACGTATTAATCTTGCCCGTGCTGTTTACAGAAATGCTGATGTCGTGTTACTTGATGACGTCCTTAGTGCTGTTGATGCTCATGTTGGTAAATATATTATGGACAATTGTTTCATGGATTTGATGAAGAATAAAACTAGAATTCTAGCTACGCATCAACTTTCTATGATTGACACTGCTGATAGAGTGATTTTTTTGGACCCTTCTGGATCAATCTCTGTTGGAACTGCCGAAGAGCTTAGAAAAACCATTCCTGCATTTGACCAACTGATGAAATTTAATGACCATACTCTAGAAGAAACTGAACAAGAGGAAGTAGGGGAAGAAGTTCTAGATGATCCGAAGAAAGAAGAGCTTAATGTGATTAAAAAGAAAGAATCCAGAGCTAATAAAGAATCTGGAGCCTTGATCAAAGCCGAATCCAAAGCAGAAGATAGTGTCAGTCTTGAGGTCTATCTGACTTTCATTAAATATGGTACTGGGTTTTTCAAATACGCTTTCATTCCAATTTTTCTTATGATCATTGTTCTTGCTACATTTACAACTGTTTTTACTAATGTTTGGCTGTCTTTTTGGACCAGTAATAAGTTTGCAGGCCGTTCAAAAGATTTCTATATTGGCATCTTTGTTCTTCTTGCCGTTTCTTCATCCATTTTGATGTTTGTCTTCTACTTTACATTGACTCTTGTTGTGAACAAAACCAGCAAAAAATTGCATGCACTGGCTGTGACCAACATTTTGCATTCTCCAATGTATTTTTTTGATGCATCACCTCTGGGTAGAATCTTGAATAGATTCACGCATGATACAGATGTCCTGGACAGTGAATTTAGCGATCAGTTGAGATTATTTTTAATGTCTACTTCAAGTGTTTTGGGTGTTTTTGTTTTAATCATTATTTACTTACCATGGTTTGCTATTGCTCTTGCTGGTATGTTGATTGTATTTCTAGGAGCTGCATCATATTATCGTGCTTCAGCTCGTGAAATCAAGCGATTAGACTCTCTGGGTCGCTCTAGAGTTATTAGTCATTTTGCTGAGACTTTGACTGGTTCAGACACAATTGTTGCTTTCCATGAGCAAGACAGATTTATTGCATTGAATGAAAAATTCATCAATCGAATGAACGCTTCATATTTTTTAACTGTTACTAATCAAAGATGGCTGAGTATTCGACTGGATGTTGTTGGTGTTGGTTTACTGCTTGTTGTTACTATGCTTTGTGTAACACATCAGTTCAAGATCAATCCTTCTTCAGTTGGTTTAGTGGTTTCTTCCATGTTGCAAATCGTTGCCATGATGGGTTTGGTGATTAGAGAAATGGCCACAGTTGAAAACAATATGAATTCCGTTGAAAGAATTTATCAATATACTAATGAGCTTGAGTTGGAGGCTCCATACCACATTCCTGAAACGGCACCTGAACCTTCATGGCCTGCTGAAGGTAAAATCAACTTCAAAAATGTGTATTTGTCTTACACACCTTCATTACCTCCTGTATTGAAAGACTTGAATATTCAAGTTGGTAAAGGTGAGAAGATTGGTATTTGTGGTCGTACTGGTGCTGGTAAGAGTACTATCATGAATGCTCTTTACCGATTGACCGAATTGCGATCTGGCAGTATTGAAATTGATGGGGTTGATATTTCTAAAATTGGCCTACACGAACTTCGCTCTAAATTATCAATCATTCCTCAAGATCCTGTGTTATTCCAAGGTACTGTACGATCTAATTTAGATCCTTTTGGTACTGCTCAAGACTCAGATTTATGGAATGCGTTAAGAAGAGCTTGGTTGGTTGAATCTAGTGAATATAACCATATTCACCAAGTTGATGGAGCCAACAATGGCTCTATCAAATTTCATCTTGATGAACCAGTTAACGATGATGGAACTAATTTTTCACTTGGAGAACGTCAATTGTTATCTCTTGCTCGTGCCCTTGTGCGTAACACCAACATTTTAATTCTTGATGAAGCTACTTCTAGTGTTGACTTCCACACTGATAGTAAAATTCAATCCACCATTTCGAAGGAGTTTGCTCATTGCACTATATTGTGCATTGCTCATAGATTGAAAACTATTATCAACTATGATAAGATTTTGGTATTGGAAGCAGGAGAAGTTGTAGAGTACGATACTCCTTTGGCATTATATACTAAGGAAAATGGTGTATTTAGATCAATGTGTGATAATTCTGGTATTTCTCTCGAAGATTTTCAAGTATAAATTGCCATTCAATAACTTGACCAGGGAATATATACTATTTAGATTTTTCTGTAACTGTTTCTTTTAATGAATAGAAGATATTACTGCTTATGTTTTTCTGTACTTTTTTTTAATGAAAAGTAGATTTTTCTGCAACTTTTTATTTCACTAAATAAATATATTAAAACTTTTCTCTTCATTTACTGTCAAAATAACTCTTCTATATTGCACAATATTTTTCATGAGAGTCACATGACTTGAAAATTTAGAGTTAACATTTTTTATCGAGTCCCAAATAAAAAATTTTACTGACGAGATTTAAGATCCGACTTCAAAGACAACGACAATATCTGTTGGATATAATAATTTGACCAGTTTACAGTTATATCAGAGATATTGGTTTGTGCATCATATTAAGATATAAACAAGAATTGCAGCAAATTACTAGCGTCAGTCAGATCAAACAAAAAGCATATAAAAATGACAGGAGCTTCAGTTAAATTACCACTGTGCAATATCTGTAACAAGGAACGGCCAGTATTGAAAAGGCCAAAGACCTCTCAAAAGCTTTGTAAATCATGTTTTTACTATGTTTTTGAAACAGAAATTCATCATACTATCACAGAAGCTAAACTTTTCAAACCCGGTGAAAAAGTAGCAATTGGAGCCTCAGGTGGTAAAGATTCAACGGTTTTGGCGCATGTTTTAAAGACCTTGAATGAACGATATAATTATGGTGTTGAATTCATTTTACTCAGTGTGGATGAAGGAATCACTGGGTACCGAGATGATTCATTAGAGACTGTTAAGCGTAATAAAGTACAATACGATATGGATCTTGAGATTGTAAGTTATGATGAGCTTTATGGCTGGACAATGGATCAGATTGTGGAACAAGTTGGATTAAGAAATAACTGTACTTATTGTGGAGTGTTTAGACGTCAAGCTTTGGATAGAGGATGTGTAAAGCTGGGGATATCTCATGTTGTGACAGGACACAATGCTGACGATATTGCTGAGACGGTGTTAATGAACCTGCTACGAGGAGACACAGCTAGACTTGATAGATGTACAGAGATTGTTACTGATTCTACAGAGTCGCCGGTTAAAAGAAGTAAACCGTTCAAGTACACATACGAGAAGGAAATTGTGCTATATGCGCATTACAAGAAGCTGGACTACTTTAGTACTGAGTGCAGTTATTCTCCGGAGGCTTTCCGAGGAACGGCTAGAACTTTGATTAAAAATCTGGAAGCAGTGAGACCTTCTAGTATTATTGATGTTATCAGATCCGGTGAGACATTTGTATTAAAGCATAAGCTGAAGAAAGAGCTGGCTCTAATGGAAGAGCAGTCAGAAGTACAAGATATCAAATCGAAAATTATAGAAAAGCAGGCAGTTGTAGAAGGAGGATTTCAAGTTAAACGGGAAGGTCGATGTGAACGATGTGGATATCTATCTAGCAACAAGATTTGTAAAGCTTGTGTATTGTTGGAAGGATTGAACAAAGGTCGAGCAGAGATACAAATTGTTAATGAGGAACAACAGCAGAAACCTACGACAGCGGCGCTGACCAGGAAGCATTTAGAGAGTTTGAAGATTTAATTGGACAACTTTTATTTATAATTTCTTGTAATTTATGAAGATGGTATAAAACTTCAAAACTCAAGAAACAAAAGTTCACTTCATCTACTTCATCTATAAGAAAGAAACAAAAAAAAATAGAGAGATACACATTGTGGGGTAAACCCTTAGCCTATCAAGCAAAAGTAACAATCAAGCAGCAAGATATTAAGCAGTTCTTTGAATCAAATGAAAGCCACTGGCAGTTTCAACAATGCCGCTGACATTGCCAACTTTCAAGTCAAAAGCAGCAGTTTCAAATTCTTTTTGCATGTCTCCCTTTTTGAAATATCCAAGATCACCGCCTTTTCGGGCAGAACTACAATCACTTTCTCTGCTAGCTAATTGAGCTAAAGTGGTAGAGCCAGAAGAGATTTCAGATTGTAAAGACTTGAGAATATCTTGTGCTTCTTCCTTGGTCCGAGTGATATTTGACTCTTTCCAAGACGAAGGGCGCCGACTGTCTTTGTGTTTAATCAACAAATGAGATGCTCTAATTTTCTCTTCGTCTCCACCGGCTCCGCTAGCAGAAGAACCAGGAGTAGAAGTATAATGTTCGGCCATATATTTCTTTAACTTTTCTGAATCAGTACCTGAGGGAGGTTCCCAAGATGATTGACCTAGAGAAGGACTGTAGTAATAAGGAAGGTTTCTTGATCGAGATTCTTTAATTTCCCAGCCTTCTGGTAATCCTGATTCTGACATTGTTGATTTAGTTCTACTGATTGCTAGAATTTAAGACTAAGTTGGAGGAGGTGGTAAGAAGAAGGAAATTTTTCTGAATGTTTAATTTTTATTTTTCCGATATATATTGGAAAACGTTAAGCTAACTCTTTGAATATAACTACAAAGGGTTAGGGTGACTCTATGATTTTAAACTGATAACATTTATTACAAGAATTAAGATTAAAAGAGAAATGAGAAATATGAATTGAGAAAGATTAAAAGAATTGAAAATCAAAAAGAAACATCAAAAAGAATTGTAGAAAATTAAAAAGAATTACGGAAAATTAAAAAGAATTAAAAAATTATATATAAAATAAATAAATATCAGTATTAGACAAGACAAAATTGAAAAATATCAAATGAAATTAATATCAGATAAATATCAATATCAGATTGAGTTAACATTTCAAAAAGATAAAAATATAGAAAAGAATCAAGCTAATCCAAATACTCTTCTAAGTCCTATAAACCTCTTTTTCTTTAAAGTACCTTGAGATGAAGGCTCTAAATAATCATCCTTTGATACTAATGTGTGTAAGGGTGGAAGAGGTGGAACAGGAGGAATGTCTGATTTCTTTGATTTTTCTTTGCGTCTGAAAAATGTTCCCATCTTATGACTACTGTTTGAAATTGGAGAAGAATTCACTCCTTGTAATGCGTAAGAAGCATCTCTTGAACTGTTATCATCGGAAAAATCACTTGAAGGTTTATTGCTTGAAAACAGTTTTTTGGGAGAAAGAATAGGATGAAGGGCTTCTTTTTTGCTACCAATTGAGAATCCTCGGGGTCTTAAAGATAAAGACATTGTTCTTTTGTGAGGAACAGGGGCTTCATTGTCAGAATCGTCAGAATCTTGGAATCGCGAAACAAAATGTTCTGGTTCATTAGTAAAAACTGGTTGATTTGATACCTTGGGCGCAACATTTTCTTTTTTAGGTGCTCGCAAAGTCTTCATTTGGAATCCAGAATTTGCACCCGCTTTTGATTTGCGTTCAAAAGAAGAGTTGGACGAAGTTCTTTTCAAGACGAGATGACTATAATCTGACTTAACTCGTGGAGAGTTCTTTGATTGGTTTTGAAAACCTTTGTTTGGAGTACTGAATTTTGTTTGAATTGGAGTTTGACTTGAAGCTTTTCTTGGAGCTTGACTTGGAGCTTGACTTGGAGCTTGACTTGAAGCTTGACTTGGAGCTTGACTTGAAGCTTGACTTGAAGCTTGATTTGGTGATCTCATACTTAATCCCATTTTTCTAGGTTTTGATTCACGAGGTTTCCAGGAAGATGAGCTGCTAAGCGAGACAGTATCCGAGACGGCGTCCGAAACAGAAGCATTATCCGGGATATCATAAGAAATATCGTTTCTTTCTTTGTTTTCATCATAGGACTGTTGTTGAACGAATTCCGAGACTCTGTCACGTCTAGGAGACTCGTTTAGTTTTGCATTGTGATTTCTTAGAGCAGATTCAGTCAAACTAGAAACATGATTTGGAAGCGGGAGTTTCTTTACAGACGGCGCACCACGGTTATTAATGGCAGTTTTTGGAAGACTACTAGAACGAGGAGTTGGCGATGGGATAATTCTTGGAGTACTGAAATTCACTGGGGAGACTTGTTTTAGATTAGGAGAAGAGCGAGTTGAGACAGGTGATGGAGGAGAGGGCGGTTTAGACAAGTCGTGTTCGAAATACTCAGAGGCGTCAGAGTAAACAGAGTTACCGGAAGAGCTGTCTGAGTCGAAGCCTTCCTGTTCTTCTTTAATAGAAGAAGGCGCGCGATGATGTTGTGGCGGTGGGTCAAAAGAGACTTTTCTTGGGTTGCTCTTTGGTTTTTTTTTAATATTTTGGATTTTCTTGTTGCTTTGAGCAGAAGAGGGCGGCAAAGAAGATTTAGTAGAAGAACGTTTAGGAGTCTCGTGGATGGGGGCCATTGCGCGTGAGGCGGAAGAAGCAAGTTCTTCTTCTTCAATGACTGAGTCGAGATCGCTTTCGTATGAAATGATGGAAGCAGTATATTTCTTTTTTTTTTTTTTTGGAGCTGGAGCTGATATTGGAGTTGTTTTTGTAGTGACAAGTTCAAAGGAGCCCAAGTTTCTGATTGTAGTTGTAGTTAGGGACATTGATCTGTCGGGGTTTATTGTTTTATTGGTAGTGATGTGTACTGAGTTTCGAGTTGAACCAGAGGAGTATCTTGAAGAGATGTTACTTTGCATGCTTGAAGTTCTTGATCTCTGGGGGTTATAGGAGTGCAGTGATTTACGGGAAGCTTCAGTTAGAGAGTAACTTCTCAGGGCTGCGGCTGCGGCAGCACTTGAGAGCGAGTTTGATCTTGAGGAGGAGCTGGAAGCTGCGGCAGCATTAGCAGCGGCGGCTGCTTCAAAGCTGGGAGGTTTTGAAGCGGCCGTCAGTGAGTAGGTTCTATTTTTTTTTCTAAACATTGTTAGCAGTTATGAAGATAAGGAGGAAGGAAACAAATAGGTTGGATGTTTTTGTCTTGGGAATGTAGAGGACTTTTTAAAAGAAAATTAGCAAGGCACCAGAAAAAGAATAGGGAATTGTTCCAGATTTTATTAGATGAACTCAAATTAATGCTTAAAGGGGTTTGATCTAGTTTGAGGGTGTTTGGTATGTATTGATGAAATATGTGTTTATGAAATGTGTATAAATAAAAAGTATATATATTTAAATGAAGTTGATTTGTATTGATCAATGTTTATAAAAATGATTTTTGTATATTGTTTGTGAATAAATTTCATGAATTTGATAATGTAGGGCATTAAGATATAAATGTATGGGGCGTTTAGCACAAGACCAATCCAATTTCAGTATTTTTAGTTTTTTTTATTTAGTTTTTTGTGATAATTATTCAGTTTTTGTGATTTATTTCAATCATGATAATTGTGATTTATTTTAATTATGATAATTGTGATTTATTTTAATTATGATAATTGTGATTTATTTTATTTGTAATTCTTATTGTTTATTTTATATCATGTAAATATTAATGTCGAGTTAATCTTTATATCATGTAAATATTTAATGATTGTATTTTAATGATTTATTTCATTTTATAAAATCTACAATATTATTGATTACTCTTATTTCTTAATTTCAATTCATATTTTAATGAAATCATTTGAATAACCACTCATTGAACGTTTTTTAACCTATTCAAAACGACATTGGTGAAGAAGGTTTAGAGAGACAAAGAGTTCAAAGATTGAATGCCGACAAGTACAAAGATACAAATTAGCAAGATGATTAACATTCTATTAGCGTTTAGCACGGTTTAACACGGAACGGTTGCTACTCTATCAAACAATGTGTAATAGGAACAAGATGAATAAGGTCAATCAGTGATTCCCAGTAGAAAAAATATCAGAAAAAATTTAAGGACGAAACTATAAATGTTGGAGAACTTGAAAGTATAACAAAATTAAAGAATTTGTGATTAAAGTTTGTGAGAATGGATGGGGTTCTGCACATTGCCACTAAAATAAAAAAAGTGGTTTTTTAATGTTTTGAATTTTTTAATGTAGAGGAATTGATATTGAGTTAATAAAATGGATTTAAATGGATTTTTTACTTAAATCACCTATATTCAAATGATTTGTATTCAAAAAATTTATATTTAAATGATACATGTTCAAATAATTTATACTTAAATGGTACATAATCAAATAATTCATACTCAAATCATTTAATGATTTCATACATGAATATTTTTGTCAATGCTGGAGTTACCATAAAATCAGTATATAATTATTAGAGTGTTTAATAACTAAAATAAAATATTTTCATCGGACATAAACCATTCATTTCAATATTTTATTCTGTATTTGTGAAAATTTAAAAATCAAGAATTAGACAGATATTCAAAACTTTTGATCATGATGAAAATTCATCTAGACAAAGTTTAAAAATTCATATTTAATACTTGTATAAATGATTTCATGACTTGATTATAATTTTTCATGACTTTATAGAGAAACAAACTTTAATTCATAAATAAAATCATTAAACTTTATTCAATTCATAAATCAAAAATGAAAAATATGCTTTTATTAAAATGGTGAATAAATAATAGTAAAGAATATTTACTCATAATCTACAGGTCTCGCTAAATACATTGGATAAGAGACAGGCTGTACAGGAATCAAAGGGAAATTTGTAGGAGGCAAAGAAAACTGTTGAATACAATTAACAGGCGGTCCATTACAGGTGACGGCAGTAGCAGCAACAGTAGCAGCAGCAGTAGCAGCAGCATACTGAAGAGATTGACGACACGATTGTTCACGTTCAGACTTTCTAACCATTTTTCTGATTCTTCTTGATCTCATTCCTGGATCAGCGTTTGTATTGCGCCAGGAATCGACAGCTCTTTGAATGAGGCCTCTTTGGCCTTGAATTTCTGGGTTAATTTGGGCGAGACACCAACCAATAATGTTGCACTCAGTTTCGTACTTTTGACGATTTCCCTTGTAAAGTTCTGGCGGCACGCATGCTTTTGGGTAGATGCAGTTGTTTGATTTAAATTCTGAAGGCAGGTTGAAGACGTCAATTGCTGAGATATCACATCTGAGTTTATAAGTTTTTGTGATTCTTAGTTTTGAGTATTGAAATTGTATCCAATCTACTCCAAGAGAGTCTTTTTCTACAATGATTACGTTTGCTGGGATTGGGCCAGTTGATCGGATTTTGCGTAATTTTTGAGAGTGTTTTTTGTACTGTGGGATTGGAGGGATTGGTAGGTAAGGAAGCGAGTAAGTTAGAGGGTAGTTCATATTGTTGAGTTGATTTTGTCAAATTTAGGAGAAGATGTCAAATTTAGAAGAAGATTAGAAAAAGTTGTCAAATTTAGAAGAAGGTAGTGATCTGTCAAATTTAGAAGAAGGTGGTGATCTGTCAATTTTAGAAGAAGGTAGTGACAATTGATGTTTATTTATATTTGTATTTTGAGGAAAATGAGGAATTTAGTCTATAAGACTCAGAGTAGCATCTTACTAAACATTTGTTTTTAGTATGTGAATATCAAAATATAGTACATGGGCTTATTTTGTTTTGATGATGATATGAAACAGATATGAAGGAGTTGTAAAATGGGTATATTGGGTTTATGAGGATTGAGTAGTGAAAGGGTATATGGATATACAGGTGATTATATAGATATTCAGGATATATAGATATTCAGGATATATGGATATTCAGGATATATGGATATTCAGGATATATGGATATTCAGGATATATAGATACATAGACATATGGATATTCTGGTTATATGAGCATTAATATCATAGATCTAGTGGTGTATTGAACCTTTGGATTTTCAAGAATTGACAGCTTTTGTTTCGTGAAATTCATTTTATTTTACACTAAGCCGAATTTGGTATAGTTTTAAAATAAGGTGCATTAGTGAGATCGTCTAAAAGTATTACTGAGATGTCGAGATTAGATTATTGATTTTGTTAAACTGTTTAATTGTAAATTTGATTTGTTCTGATTTGTTGTGATTCATTCTGATTTTTTTTGATTTTTTTTGATCCGTTATCTCTGAATTTTTCAATTTCTCAATTCCTCAATATATAGTAACTGATACTTCTTGTTTCACTTTTTCCTTTGACGGTTTCATTTGTTTTACCTTTCCAACTAAATGAACTCCATGGTCAATGTAACATCCTCATTTCAAAAGTTTGTGTCACAAAAACCTGTTTTCGTATCAAGTGTCAAATGCATATTACTAATTCAGGTGCTTCAGTTGTAGAATCGATTGGGCCTGCAGGAAGACAAGCTACTATATTTAATTTTATTATCAGGGATCCTACCGTGACATGATTCATGAAAGCAACGTGGTTTGTTTGGTGTAAAATGTAATAAAAATTTATAAAAGGACGGTTGATTTCGGGTTTTTTGTCTTTTTTATCCAACTATAATTACAACTATACATTAATTTTTACTAGACTTGTTATTCCACTTTTTTTTTTTCATTTTGTAGATTCACGTACTCGAATCCCTGTTATCATGCAACTTTAACTTTTTTAACAATGGAAAGTTCAGGCACAATCCAACAAGGTTATAACCGTCGTTAAGCTTGGTCAGGTCAAAGCTTGTCAATTCATTCAACAAATCCTCAAATCAATTGCAACTTGTCAACCTAAAATTTCACATTGCCCTAATATTAACCGAACCTTCCATTGATACTAACCGTTTCAGAATATATCTCTTATAGGCAATTTGTTTGTCAATCTGTTCCTTTACAAATATTTATTCCATTATTTTATTTTATTTGCCTTCATTCATCTCTTTTTGTTACTTTTTTAAATCTTGAAATCTCGCTTCTATCGCTTTTTTCATTTTCAAGTCTTCCACCTTTTTACTAAATCTTTGGAGACCCCCAATTTTCACTGCTTTTAGTTGGAAACTAACAATAATAGTACTGTACCCTTAATTGCTGTTACATAATTACTATCTCCTATAATCCAAAATTTCCCACGAATGTCTCACCTCCTATCTCTTTCCACTACCACCTCCAACTCAAAATGATACCCTCGCGACCGTCAACTCCTTTGTCCTTTGTATCCTCAATAGGTGATCCCGACTCATACTTTCAGCAACTTCCCAGGTCCTCCTCAACCTCAAGTTTTACTTCTGTTTATAACCCATCCCTGCAGAGAATTGAACCCTTGCAAAGAATTGAACATAGATTTGAATCCTCCACTAATGAAAATACATGTGTTTTCGATTCTGTTCCTGACCATTCCGACTCAAAAATTGACCAAAAATTACTCTCCGTACAGTTTGACCCAAAATTCGACCTAAAAACTGACCCAAAAACTGACCTAATAATTGACCCAAATATTGACCCAAATATTGACCCAAAAACTAGCCCAATTGACATTGACCACCTAATACAAGATAATTCGCTATATTCAAAAAAATCATCATCAAAAATCTCCCTCGCAACCCTCTCTACCTCTCATTCAGACTTGAAACAACCTGCAGAATCCTCCCAAGATCAAGAATGGTCTTTCTTCATAAACTTCACCTCAAACACCAGGCACACTGACTCCTTAGTTTATGCCCTAACTAGAAAAGAAGCATTCCTACAGTCCACCCAAATACAAAACTTGAACGAAAATTTTGAAATTGTTGACCTCTGGGTAATGATGGGATTGAGATACGTAATGGAAGGTAAACTTCTCTTTTCTCCTCTATCCCAAAAATTAGCTTTAACCCAAGTCCCTGCAACCATTTTGGATTTTCAGGGCGTTTTCAGAGACCAATGGTCCTGGCAAATGGCCCTTGATTTACCGAAATCTTTCATCTACGGTTACAAATTTGCACCAGGAAAATTGAAATATCCTTCTAATTTAAAAAAAGATACCACTCGAAAAGACTCTACTGCCAGTGCCTTTTCTTCCGATTCGAACTCAGCTACCCTGAAATACAAAATAGACAACTCCCAACCTCTCCACGAAAACGCTTCTGCTCCTGCAAACTACCTACCTTGTTTAGGCCATTCGGCTATTCATCTCCCCTTTGAGGACTCCTCATTTGACATTGTAACTGCTAAATCCTTATGGTACTTTGTCAAAAAAAACGAATGGCCTCTCGTCCTTAAAGAACTCCGTCGAATCCTTAAACCTAATGGCTATATTGAATTAGTTCTTGCAGATTTCGAACTTGTTAATCCAAATTTAAATGACGACTTTTGGTGGTCGAAACTACGAAAGGGTGTTGTCGAGCATGGTTTAGAAACTAATCCAATCTGCAAAATCTCAAATTGGCTCTATAATGCTGACTTTGAAGACGTTAGCATATCAGTACAAGCTCTACCTCGAGGCTGGGGCGGACAAACTGGCCATGTTACAGATCTCATTTCTATGTATTATGCTCAAACAATGTTCCAAACTTTCGGAAATATGTCACCACTAGAAATGGAACAGGTCAATCTCACTGGTAAGCATTCATTGAGAAATGGTTATGCCCCGGCTAATAGAACGGCATATGTATATGCTAAAAAGTCATAAGTATTATATAAAAGCTGTTTTTTTTGAATTTTGAATTTTAATTTTTTCAACTCTACAAATAGTAAAAAAATGGCTACCAGACTTTTCTGTCAATCTAGAAGATTTGTGAAATCTGCGCAATCTACGAGACTCAATCAAATATGGTCTAAATCATTTGGTCAATTTCAACTTAACAAATTCCAATCTACTTGGACTGCCGTGGAATCTGGAAAAAAAGATACTATTGACTATAAAGTATATCTCAAAGATTCAAATGGCTCTATTGTTTCTTCAGTGCATGATATTCCTCTGCGTCCTTCGTCTTCATCACCTCAAATTTTCAACATGGTAGTTGAAGTTCCTCGATGGACAAATGCTAAACTTGAAATGTCTTCTTCTTTGCCATTTTGCCCCATTGTTCAAGACCAGAAAAAGGGTAAACTGCGATATGTCAAAAACTTTTTTCCATATAAGGGATATATTCACAACTATGGAGCGTTTCCTCAGACATGGGAGGATCCAGGCCAAGTAGATGAGCGTACAGGGTATTTGGGTGATGGTGATCCTCTTGATGTTTGTGAAATTGGAACCCAAATTGGTTACGTTGGACAAGTAAAGCAAGTTAAAGTATTGGGATCTCTAGCAATGATTGATGAAGGCGAAACTGATTGGAAAGTTTTGGCCATTGATATCAAAGATCCTGCTGCTAGTCAAGTAAATTCAATTGAAGATGTCGAAAAGGTTTTTCCAGGACTGATTGATGGAACTAGAGACTGGTTTACAAACTACAAGGTCCCAGATGGCAAAGGCAAGAATGAATTTGCATTTGAGGGTCAACCCAAAGATGTTGATCTTACATTATCAGTTATTGAAGAGTGCAATCAAGCTTGGAAAGAAATGCTTATCTCTGGTGAGCGAACTGACAGAGCTAGTTATGATTTGAAAAATGTTTCTTTTTCTCAAAGCAAAGGATATGATTTGGATGCCTCAAAGAATATTATTTTGGAGCAAGAAAACATTGTTGAACATGTTGAACAAGATTTAGATAAGTGGTATTATGTTGAATGATTTTTATTTAGATGTTAATTTAGATGCTTATTTATTTAGTTATTTAAATATTCTAGTATCAAGTTATATAGATATTTAAACATTCTAGTATTAAGTTATATAGATTATTAAACATTCTAGTATTTACATATTCATTTTTTGACATTTGATTCTTGTAAAAACTGTTCATCTATATTGATCAAACCCTGAAAACACAATTTGATTTTCTTGAAAAATTCCAAACGTGTCACTGAACCTTTTCTCTTCACTTACTCAAACACAAAAATTATGCCGAAGATTTGGAAACTGTTAGCTTCAACAGCTCTTTTGCTGTTTTTTCCGGTTTCCGCCAACTCTAATCCTTTAAAGGATATTCAGGTCAATGTCGTCGCTGACGGTGTCCCAATTCCTTTCCAAATTGAACTAATGTATGTGTACCATATAAAATACAAAAACTCGAAAATTAATCCTTTTTAAAAGTGAAGCCTTGACAGCAGAAAACTCTTCAATCTACTATCCTCTACTTTCAAAACTATGCAATCCAGAGTCTTTATATTCATTGTCTCATAGACAATTTTACGACGTTGCAATCAATTTCGCACTACAAAATCAATACATTTCTTCAAATCAAATTCCCTTCGTCGACCTGTCCCTCGGAATTCACAAACAGTCTGCATTGATTCACTCTTACTATCAATTCTATAATACTGCCACTTTGGCAATTAGTCCTTCCTCGTCCTCGAATAACTGCAATTCTTGGGTTGAATATGGTGGGAAATCTTCCTGCGATCCTGGATTCGTCTTTGCCTTGGAAACAAAATCAAACAATCAAAACAGCGCAGATTTAATATTACCCATTGATAGAGTCCTTGGATCAAACATGGATGCTCCCTTAGCTGTCCTTTACTCTGACATTCTAGACCCATCCTTTACAATGTTTCACACTCATTTGGAATCTTCTGCAAAATCTGGCAAAATCAGATACATTGTAAGATACAAACCATCAAGTTCTTCCAACTTGGGTACGTCTAGTCATCAACAATTGACGGGCTATGGTGCTGAACTGTACGTCAAGCGCACTGACTACTTGGTCATTGACGATCGTGATACTCCAGAATCATCAGACTCGTCAAATGAAGAATTTTCTAAACAGATCCTCAATCCAGAATCTGAAGGTGGCACTATTAGTAAATCCAATATGAAAGTTCTCGGTTTCAAAGCCGCCAGCTTCATCCTTTCTCAAGATAAACAATCTCAACTTGAGGCTCTTTTAAATGCTACGTTGGATTTTCCAAAATACTCTTTTGCCTTATCTAAAGTGCCAATTGACCAGCAAGTGAACTCAGAAGTTATGAATAGTGGAATTAAGCCAGGTACAAACGCTATTTACGTCAATGGAGCAAAAGTAGATCAACTACAAGATGATATTTTCTCAATCGCTAAAGTTTTGGACCGAGAAAGAAAATTTATTCAAAAGTTTAAACATTTAGGTGTTGATCCAAGTGATGCGTTAGACATAATCACTAGCACTGATATTAATACCTCTGCCGGTTCTCAGGAGGCTGCAAGGTACGACTATAGATCTAATGCAATTGTCTGGCTTAACGATCTCACTCAAGATCAAAGATACTCTACCTGGTCTAAAGATGTAAATGATTTTGCAAAAATGAGTCCAAATCAATTGATGGCTCAAATCGCACATAATGCTCACACTCTTGTCTATGTTATGGATTTTGCACAACCTAGACACTACGCAAAATTAATGGAAATCATGAACTTGCTTTCTAGAAATTCTCCAATTCAAGTAGGAATTCTTCCTATGATCTCAGAAAGTGAAACTGTCTCCCGTGAATTGTTTGCAGTTAGCAGTCAGTTAGGGGCTGCCGGAGTAATCTCGTACATTAGCGAGATTATGCAAGGTCATGGCCATGATTCAGCTTTTCAAAGTGTCGGAGGATCGAAAGATGATTTAAACACAAATGTTGTTGATCGTCTTATCAAAGAAGCTAAAGATTTTCAAAACAGATTTGATATTAACCCAGCAGTTCCAACTTCGTTTGTTAATGGCTTTATTGTACCCGTTTCTCAAAGAATGTTCTACGATGTCACAGACTTGGTTAGATCTGATTCAGCTGTCATCAAAAAACTAATTAAGAATGGTAAAGTTGAGAAGGATGTCGAGATCAAAAATCTGCTAGTGGAAGGCTCTGTTAAAGAGCGCAACACATGGATCAACCCAGAAGACCCTAGTTCAATTGAATATGTTGACTTTGGTACCTTGAGCCAAAAAATTAACAGAAAATTTGATTTTTACTCTGCTCACAATGATGCATCTTCTGACCTTTATAGTTTTTGGATTGCTGGTGATGTTGGCAATCCAGATTTTATCAATCAAGTTCGAACAGGAATAAAGTTTTTGGAAGAAGAATGTGACGGAAAAAATGTTAAAATTACTGTCATTCCTCTTCTTACTAGTTTTACAGATCTTCCAAAAGGATCAAAGACCCTTACTATTTTAGAGGAACTTAGTGCCTCAAAAACAAATCAAGGTTTATCTTCCATTGCAGAAAACAGAGTTTTAGATCAGGAACAAGAAGGAATTACTATTATTTCTGGTTCTGGTCATGTACTAAGATTGACAAGTGGAAAAGTTCTAAGTACCACAAACTTGAAGCTTTTGCACCAAGTTGAAACTAGTCAAAGGATTCAGCCTATTCTTAAATATTTTTTTGAAAATGAAGTCGATTTACTCACAGGTGAAGATAGATTCGAAGTTCAAGAAAATATTGTTTCTCTGGTTAATCATGTTAGAACTAGTTACGAAGAAAAAAATCTATTTTTCATCAATCAAGCTAACGATAGAATTGACTTTGATTCTCTGGAAATTGAAAAAACAAAAATCGTACTCGAAAGTGGTAATAAAGATGATGAAGCTATTTACTTGACAGTCATTCTGAATCCTGTAAGTGAAAAAGGTCAAGTTTATGCAGCTTTGGTGAATACTTTGAAAAATATTCCGGAAATCAAAATCACTATTATTTTGAGTCCTTCTTTAATGCAAGATTCTCTTGAATTGAAAAGATTTTACAGAGCAAATATTCCTCATGGTCCTAAGTTTGATCCCAAAACAGGATCTGTAATTTCCAGTGTGTTGAAATTTGAAAATGTGCCACAATCAACATTGCTTAATCTAGATTTGAATGTACCATCTGGCTGGATCACTTTACCTGAATCAAGTGAATACGATTTAGAAAACATAGTTTTGGACAAAGTATCTGGACACAATTTGCAAGCTGAATATTTGGTAAAACATTTACTATTAGAAGGTCACTCTGTCGATGTAACTAGAAACCAAGCGCCTAGAGGAATGGCTCTTGAATTGGGTACTTTCGACAATTCAGCAGTTACGGATACAAGTGTTATGGCTAACTTGGGATATTTCCAACTCAAGGCAAATCCAGGATTGTGGATTTTGAACATTAAAGAAGGAGCATCATCAAGCATTTTTGAGCTTCAAAAACCAGCAATTGCAGTCAAGGATAATGAAGGATTTCAAGATCAGAAATATATTTTTATATCAGATATGGGTGGATTGGTAATTTATCCCCGATTCATCAGAAAACAAGGAATGGAAACGGTTGATGTGTTGGAGGCTCCTGAACCTACCGGCCTTGGAGGAGTGGTGAAAAATGTGTTTAAGAAATTTGGATTTGGAGGAAGTGCTCAGAATAATCAACTAGCTGGAAAAAAACATGCTGAAATTAACATTTTCACTGTTGCCAGTGGACACTTGTACGAGAGGTTCATGAGTATCATGACATTAAGTGTTATGAAACACACTGATCACACAGTGAAGTTTTGGCTTATTGAAAACTTTCTTTCACCATCGTTTAAACAATTTTTACCTTATTTAGCAGAAAAGTATGGGTTTGAGTATGAATTGGTCAGTTATAAATGGCCTAGTTGGTTAAGAGATCAAGCAGAGAAGCAGCGAACAATTTGGGGGTTTAAAATTCTTTTTCTCGATGTTCTATTCCCTCA
This sequence comes from Geotrichum albidum, assembly GCA_003707475.1. Classification (NCBI taxonomy): domain Eukaryota; kingdom Fungi; phylum Ascomycota; class Dipodascomycetes; order Dipodascales; family Dipodascaceae; genus Geotrichum; species Geotrichum albidum. The sequence continues at coordinate 23,512 of PPJE01000019.1, forward strand.
ATCGCTAGATAAAGTTATTTTTGTTGATGCTGATCAAATTGTGAGAACTGATATGATGGACTTGAACGAAATTGATTTAGAAGGTGCACCTTACGGATTTACACCAATGTGTGATTCTAGAACAGAAATTGAAGGATTTAGATTTTGGAAACAAGGCTACTGGAAAAATTATCTCGGGCCATTAAAATATCATATCAGTGCGCTTTACGTTGTTGATTTGAAGCAATTTAGAAAGCTAGCTGCTGGAGATCAACTTCGTCAGCACTACCAAATGTTATCAGCAGACCCTGGATCATTGTCAAATTTAGATCAAGATTTGCCTAATCATTTACAGAAGCAGTTGCCCATTTATTCGTTGCCTCAGGAATGGCTGTGGTGCGAGACTTGGTGTTCAGATGAAAGTCTTAAAACTGCCAGAACTATTGATTTGTGTAACAATCCAATGACCAAAGAACCAAAATTGGATAGAGCAAAAAGACAAGTACCGGAATGGACGGTTTATGATAATTTAGTTGCTGAATTAACAAGCGAGTTCAATGAGAAGGAGCAGAATATAGAAAAAGAAACAGGCATCTCAACCGATTTGGATTCGGATTTTGATGATGTTCCTGAACTTGTCACTGATCATGGAACTGATTCTGAAACTGAAGACGATGATGATTACTATGATGAGCTTTGACCTGTTTTATTTTATGATTTTTACTAAAGCCAAATGTTTTTAAGAGTACAAAAACCAATATAAAATAAATAAATAAATACAAATATCGGAGCAAATTTAATCGTCAAAAATGGCTTCATCGTTTTCACTATCTGATTCACCTCCATTCAGAAATCTTTGTAACGAGCCACCTTTTTCGACATCATCCATCAATTCTTTATTTCTTCCGATAGCTGCTTGTTCACACTTTTTGATTGTTCCACTTACTCTAGCAACTTTAATAATTACTGGTCTACCTTCAATAGCGTCAATCAAAGTTAACGCTGCCCAAACCACTTTAAAGTGGTCTCTTGAGACTCTTAATATTCCAGTAGAAGTTGTCCCTGAAAAGTATTTCAACATTAAAGTACTCGCCGTAACCCCACTTCCATAATATCCAAAGTGTTCTTGAATAGTCTCACGGATTTGTTTAATTAAACGACGGTTGTCAACAGAAGAGCTCGATGGTTGCCGTAAAGCAGTAGGATCAGGAAATGAAGGTATATTTTTTGAAATACCGTCAGGATATAGAAGTTCGAATAAGATATAACGCGATTTTAGTCTCACCATGATTGAAAAATTGAGTTATGCAAAGAAACTAACAAATTACTAATACAGATTTTGTACGTTGTTGATATCGTGCAATTAAAAAATATCTCTTTGAAAAAAATAAATGAAGCCAAATTTTATATTGGAGGACTGAAAACTTCTAAAAGTGAGAAGGTTTATTTTTTTGTCAATCCCACGTCCCATCTGTTTTCGTACGGCTTTCACTAAGTAAATTCGGGTGCTGTTTATTTCCATTAAAAGACTTTTGTGATTCACTTTTTTTGAGAGAAAAAGAAGACAAAGAGTGCAGCTTGTTATGTTCAAAGTTGACATGGACTAAAATGAATCTGATGATGAGTTCACTAGTGGAAATAACATTATCAAAACTGTTAGGTTTATTGATATCGGTCATGCTAATAGAAAGATTGATTTGGCGTGTATAAATATTATCTGTTAATATCTATATATACCAGTATGTATTATTTTTATTTCGATTGTAACAATTTTTATTTATATCGCCCCTTATTTTGTTTTGGTTTAATCATTTCTTCTTCTTTCTGTTTTTTGCACTTTTTTTGTTAACCATTAGTTCAATTCAACTGATTTTATTGTAGATCAGATCTTTAAACAATCATCTTTTGTTCTTCAGTCGATAACCGGTAGTTCCTGGTTATATCATTAATATATTCCTTGTTTTAGAACTACTTTTTTTTAAATAACAACTTCAGACTTTTAGTGTAATTTGAAACACTACAATAACACTTTCAGCACTCATTATAATGATGATGGTACAAGCACTTGATAATTCTGGAGTTTCTCTTGAAGAAAATTGTGAGTCAAACATCAAATCATCAATATGTTTGAAAGGAACTCATCATTCAAAAGTCTTGAGAGAATTCAAAGAAAAAAAAGAATATTTGAAGGAAAATCCAGGTCGAATGTCGAAAGTTAAATCCATGGATGTTGCTTTGAAAGATAGACATAAATCAGCAATTCGAGAAAAAATTAAATCTCGAACTGCAAATGAATTATACTCAAAACCTCAAGCTTCGTCTGCAAGAAAATCTACTTTAACCGCACCTTCACCAACTTTGACTACTTTATCAAACACTAACTCAAAGCTCGATAGTGATGACTGCAGTATTCAAAAGTCTCTGAAGACACAACTTCAAGAAATCAATGATTGCATGGACGACATGTGCAAAGAAGTCAAACGAATGATTGTTAGTGAGAACCAGTTCAAACGAAGTCTGAAATCAAAATACAATTCTGGTCTACTTGACATTTCAGTTAGAAACTGGTCTCAAAATTGTCGAAACGATGGGGAATTTAAAAAAATATCAAATCAGGTAGGCATTGATGAAATCATTGACTCGTACTCACAAATGAGTAAAATGTTTCATGAAGTGCTTGTTCGTAAAGCCGCAAGTGCGACATCTACCTCTGATAATCCCAACTCTTCTGCCCAAGAAAAATATTCAGCAGATGCAGAACTTGAAAATGCATTGGATTTAGCACTAGAGAACAAATTGAACAACAGAGGCCTCTATCATAATTTGGAAAACCCTTTTTATCCAGAATGGGCTACAGAGTTGATTGAAAATATCTATGTTCCTTCAATGTCACGCATTAATCATGTCCAACAACAAGCGTTCCAAAAATTCAATCCTAGTAAGCAAAGCTCCAATTTTAACGTTGAAGGATCTTCTCTGAATGATGGAGAAATTGATTTTTCTGAGTGGGTCCTTGTAATAAATTACAATGTTTCTCGAAAAGCAGAGATCAAGACCAAAAACAGAAGACTCAAATCTACAATCACAACAGCTGAACTCAATTCGTTGAAAACTGACACCGGAGAAAACACAGGAAAAGTCCAATTCGATTTTGCAGTTGAATTGTGTGAATTCCCTTATCAGAATATTATCTCCAAGTACGAAGTTAGTAGCCCGCAAATTCCGGAATTTCAGGATACAGTGGAGGTTTTCAAGTATGATGATATCAACCTTCTAAACTCGGATTACGCGTGGTCTAACACGAGGTCATATATGGATTCACCTCCTGGTGTTCTCAAACCAATGTCTGCTCCCAAGTTTGGAGATATTGATTCGTATCTTTCGCCCATAAAAATAGGTAAATCGACTGAACAAGGCAAACGATATGTAAAGAATATTCCAAGATTGATTGAGTTTGGGGCTTATTCAGAAACTAAGCTAGGAATAAAAATGGAAAATCCAGAAGGATACTTTTAATGAGTTTTGAATCCCAATTGATTTAACTTGATGGTTTGACAATTTGCATAGTCGACCTGAAAAAATGAAAATAAAATTGACATTAAAGAAGCTCGCCTAGAGAATGTGATAGACTATACGATTGACCAAATGAATGAATGAATGAATGAACAAATTTACAAATGACAGAAATACCTAATTTCATAATTATTATTTTTCATAATGCATTTTGCTTTTACTAGAATAACAATATATAACTTTTTTGAACCCAGAACTTTAAACAAATTATTTCCAGTTGGGACCTCCCAAATGCATTCAATATTCCAGAGTTTCGGTTTTCTTTTCTCACATTTGAACTTTCTATCATTATTGTGAATCCATTAAATTTACACAGGAAGGAAGCAATTTGTGTAGTGATATGGCGCCAAAAAACAAGCGAAAGAGACAGCATGTTTCTGATACAGACTGTAATGATTATCCTAATCATGGTGCCACTAACGGTCCGCCGAAAGATCTTCCAATAGAACTCCACAAGTTTTGGTATCGCCGATACGAACTGTTCAGCAAGTTTGATGAGGGAATCAAGTTGAGCAATGAAATGTGGTATAGTGTGACACCCGAAGCAGTTGCAAGGTCAGTCCAATCATCTAGACAACTATCTAGTATTTGCTAACACAATACATTCAACGGTATTTTCTCGCCTGGAATTGCATTCAATAGACTCATATCAAATCAAATTTCTGGAAGATTTCCAAAAGCATCAAGTATATTGGACGCATTTGGTGGTGTTGGAGGTAACTCAATACAGTTTGTTTATGATTTTGATACAGGTAATGTAGAATGAAGTACAGATCTATTCTTAATCTTTATTCTAACATGATGGTGAGCTTTCCTGCTTTTCTTCTTTGACATACTTAGTGCATCATATGGAAATAAATCAAGAAACTCACAAACTGGCTCGACACAATTCTGAAGTTTATGGCGTACAAGACAGAATCTCGTTTCATTGCGCTGATTTTTTTGAAATTAAATCATTAGATTCGGTTCACCAGGTACGTTTAAGATGAAATAATTAAGCTCACAAATGCTAACTTGTCAGGTTGATGTTGTGTTTTTGAGTCCGCCATGGGGTGGACCTTCTTATACTAAACAACGGATTTGGAATTTAGAATCGTGTGAACCATATTCAATGTGAGTAAATTCAGCTTCACAATTATGAATGTTTTTTGTTGACTGATTTTTAGACAAGAATGTGTTCAAAGAGCATTTGAATTTTCGGAAAATGTGGTTTTGTATTTACCAAGAAATAGTAATCTTGATGATGTGAGTTTCATTAAATTGAAAAAGTGGAATAGTATTAACTGTCATGTTTATTCTAGGTTTCTAAATTGATCCCTTCTAATATAGAAGGTCTAACAACTGCTCAATATCTTCGGCAAGATGGGTTCAGTGTAGCATTGTGTATTTACATGGGGCCTGGCTTCAGGAAACATATGCATCCTGATGCAGAACCTGAAAAAAGTGAAATGCTAGCAGTAAGTGAATCTACTGAAAAAATTTCACAGAAAGATGAAAGCGAAGAGGAAGAATCAGATGTGGGTTTAAAAATTATAGTATATGAATCAGATCAAAGCAATGATCAAGATTTAGCTGAAATTCAAACCCAAGAAAAAGAGCAAATCCATTTGGTGCCTATAGACGAAATTAAGATAGATGGTAATGTTGGAGACTATATTCAAATGAAACAAATTTCCGATGAAATACAGAATCCAACTTCACCAGCAATTGATGAAAATAATCTTGATGAAAACGAAATTGACACGGAAGAAGGAATCGAAAAGGAGATTAATATTGATCGAATTGAAGCATCTCTTAAAGAATCATCAAATCATAAAGACTCCATTATACAGGAACTGGAAGAAGATAATCAATTTGAAGTAGAGATTCTTTCGAAAGTCAATACATTTCACCAAACTCTGTCACCCTCTTCAAAAACATTGGCATCTCATATAGTTGATACTGCTGCAGTTGAAATCTCCAAAAATGAAATGACAAACTACATTGATATTTCCGATTCCGAGTCACAAACTGGTAGCTGGCAAGAAACAGAGACAATTGATTAAGATATTATAATAATCAACAAGGAAATCTCCAGAGAAAAAGAAGAAAATGGTGTGAATTCTTAAGTTACACAACAATCAATGTGATCTAAATGAAATATAGAAAATTCTGAACTCACAAAAAGAACTATTAGAATAGATCATAAATTAGCAGATATATCATTTGTAATATACAAAAAAATTAAGTGACAAATTACTAGCTTAAAAAAGAAACCTCTCTTTTTAAATAGTCAATTTTTCAATTAATTTAGCAATGGCTTGTTCAACACCTTCGGGTTTATCACCTGAACCTTGAACAGTCTGGCCCTTACCACCACTCTTACCACCAACGATACTAGCGGCAATTTGACCCAAGTCTTGAGCAGTAATTCCTTTTTCTTCAGCTTGCTTAGAAACGTAGCATCCGTGAGCAACCTTACTGCTAGCATTGTCTCTAGCAAAGAGGTAGACAGACTTGTCTGACTTTTTAGTTTTGACAAAGTTAACACCCTCTGAAAGAGCCTTGGAAGACAAACCATCAAAGTTACCAACATAATATGAAGATTCTGCGTTATCTTCAAAGTGGGCAGTAATAACATCAGTAACAACCTTAGCTTCTTGCTTGAGCTTAGCCTTGTTTTCTTCTGTGATTTTCTTTGTAATTTTAGCGTATTTGTCGTTGAGTTGAGCCTTGTCCAAGACTGAAACAGAAAGTTTCTTTAATTCAACACCAATAGTCTTTGCATAAGCTTCCTTATCAGGGCCAATAGACAAAACCTCCAACGAAGAGAGACGTTCGTGATAAGATTGGGCCAATCTTTGAACGGCATGAGCATCAGAACCAGTAACTGCAACAATGCGTCTAATACCCTTAGCAATACCACTTTCTTCAATAATAACCAATTCTTTGATTTCTCCAGTCTTTCCAACATGAGTACCACCACAGAACTCAACAGAATATTCACTCCACTTTTCATTCTTTGGATCAGCAATCAAATCATCGACAGAAACACCAACACTGACAACACGAACAGGATCAGGGTATTTTTCGCCAAAAACAGCACGAAGACCAGTAATTTCTTGAGCTTGAGCAAGAGAAACTTCTTTGGAGTAAACTGACAAGTTCTTCTTGATGTATTCATTAGAAATGTTTTCAACATTTTCAACTTCCTTCAATGAAAGTGCAGCCTTGTGTGAGAAGTCAAATCTGAGCTTTTCAGGTGCAACCAAAGAACCCTTTTGATCCACAGAATCACCCAAAACAGACTTCAAAGCAAAGTTCAATACATGGGTACCAGTGTGATTGTTACGAATGGGCCAACGACGAAGCTCATCGTATCCAGTAGTAACCTTGGAACCAACCTTGAGACTACCATATTTCAAGAAACCAGTGTGAAGAACATAACCGGCGTAAACTTGAACATTGGTAACTTCAAACTCAGCCTCACCATCAATAACAAATTTACCGGTATCATTCTCTTGACCACCCTGCTCAGCATAAAAATTGGTCTTGTCCAAAACAATACCAAAGAATGCACCTTCTTCTACCTTTTCAGTATTCTCAGCAAATTCATTATTAGCAAAAATGGCAAGAACTGATGATTCAATGTCGCCTGCAACGTATTTAGCACTGTCATCAGTAACTGGGACCTTTTTGTCAGCAAGAACTTGCAAAGAATGAACGTCTAATTTAACGATAGCTTTGCCATCAGTCTTTTTAGCACCCTTAGAAGCCTCCTTTGACTCTAACTTTGCTTTTTCAAAAGCATCTTCATCAATCAACAAGCCAGCTTCTTCAGCCATTAATCTGGTAAGATCGACAGGGAAACCGTAGGTATCGTACAATCTCCAAACATCCTTACCATTAAGAGAAGTTTGCTTGTTTTCAATAGCAGTAGCTGCGTATTGCTCAAACAATTTCTCACCACGATCAAGAGTTCTGGAAAATGATTCTTCTTCTTCATTTAAAATTTCAAAGATATCTTGGGTTTTACGATTAAGCTCAGGGAAGATATCAGAAGCTTGTGAAATCAAAGTAGGTGCCAATCTAGAGAAGAAAGTACCAATTGGAACATCAAACTTCTTACGAACGTAGCGAGCACCACGTCTTAAAATACGTCTAAGAACGTAACCACGACCATCGTTGTTGGGAACACCTCCATCAGCGAGGGCGAAAGTCAAGGTTCTAACGTGATCAGCAACAACTCTGTAAGCGGTATCGATTCCATCAACATCCTCTTTACCAAATTTACCAGTATATTCTCTAGCACCAGTAAGTTCTTGAATTTTGCTAAACAGAGGAGTGAAGACATCGGTATCGTAATTGGAAAGTTTATCTTGTAAAATAGAAACCAATCTTTCAAAACCCATACCAGTATCAATGTGTTTGTTTGGTAATTGACGTAGCCCACCGTTAGCTTCTCTGTTGAATTGAATGAAAACAATGTTCCAAATTTCAAGGACATTAGGATCATCCATATTGACCAAGTGTGAAGCGTTTCTACCGCCGAGTCTATCATAATGAATTTCACTGCAAGGACCGCAAGGACCTTGATCACCCATTTCCCAGAAGTTGTCTTTAGCATCACCAGGAAGAATATGATCTTCAGGAACACCAATTTCCAGCCAAATTTGCTTAGCTTCTAAATCAGGTTGCAATCCCTGCTTTTCTTCGCCACCAAAGTACGTGACATATAATCTATTCTTGTCGAGTCCGTAGACTTCAGTAAGCAGTTTCCAACCCCAAGAGATTGCTTCTTTTTTAAAGTAGTCTCCGAACGACCAATTGCCGAGCATTTCAAAGAAAGTATGGTGATAAGAGTCTCTACCGACGTCTTCAAGATCATTGTGTTTACCACCAGCACGAATACACTTTTGAGAGTTTGCAGCACGTTTAAGCTTGTACAAAGGAGAGGTAGGATCTACTGTTCCCAGGAAGATTGGTTTGTATTGATTCATACCAGCGTTAGCGAACAAAAGAGTAGGATCGTCATAAGGAATGACAGACGAAGAAGGAACAAAAGTATGTTCGTGAGACTTGAAGTAATCCAAAAAGGTGTTTCTGACCTTGACAGCAGGCCAATTTTCAGGTGTTAAGCTGGAAGATGACATTGTAGATCTAAGCCTAGTGAGTATTCGAGGCCTTAACATAAACTTGGGGATGAAAGAAGAGTTGAGATTGGGAAAATTTTTGCTGTTTGATTATTGGCGTGGCATTTGCCCAAACCTCCAAATCACAACTAGATAAGCTGGTTTTACGAGGATTTTTTATTTTATTCAATTTACATTTCATTATATTTCCAATTAAGCTTCGCTAGCAAGCTTCTCAGCCTTGGAGATAACCTCCTCAATGCCACCAACCATGTAGAAAGCAGCTTCAGGAAGATGATCGTACTTACCTTCAAGAATTTCCTTGAAAGAGCGAACAGTGTCCTTCAAAGGAACGAGACGACCCTCAATACCAGTGAAAACTTCAGCTACAGTGAAAGGTTGAGAAAGGAATCTTTGAATCTTACGGGCACGTTCAACGGTAAGCTTATCAGCTTCAGACAACTCGTCCATACCCAAAATGGCAATAATATCTTGGAGAGACTTGTAAGACTGAAGAGTTTGTTGAACTTGAGTGGCAACATCGTAGTGTTCTTGACCAACAACGGTGATATCCAAAAGACGAGACTTGGAATCAAGAGGATCGACAGCAGGGTAGATACCCAATTCCGAGATGGAACGGGACAAGACGGTGGTGGCATCCAAATGGGCAAAGGTGGTAGCGGGAGCAGGATCGGTCAAATCATCAGCAGGGACGTAGACAGCTTGAACGGAGGTGACGGAACCCTTCTGAGTGGTTGTAATACGTTCTTGAAGAGCACCCATATCAGTAGCAAGAGTAGGCTGGTAACCGACAGCGGAAGGAATACGACCCAAAAGAGCAGAGACTTCTGAACCAGCTTGAGTGAAACGGAAAATGTTGTCAACGAAGAGCAAAACATCTTGACCTTCTTCATCACGGAAGTACTCAGCAATGGTAAGACCGGTCAAAGCGACACGGGCACGAGCTCCAGGAGGTTCGTTCATTTGACCAAAGACCAAAGCGACCTTTGATTCTCCTTCGAGGTTGATGACACCGGTTTCCTTCATTTCACGGTACAGATCATTACCTTCACGGGTTCTTTCACCAACACCGGTGAAGACGGAGAAACCACCATGGGCTTTAGCAATGTTGTTAATCAACTCTTGGATAAAGACGGTTTTACCGACACCGGCACCACCGAAAAGACCAATTTTACCACCACGAGCGTAAGGAGCGAGCAAATCGACAACCTTAATACCAGTTTCGAGGACTTCAGCAGAGGTGGACTGTTCAGCAAAGGTAGGAGGTTCAGTGTGGATGGGGAGGTACTTGGTAGCCTCAATGGGTCCACGCTCGTCGATGGGTTCACCAATGACGTTGATGATTCTACCGAGAGTACCACGACCGACGGGGATAGTGATTGGAGCACCGGTATCGACGACGGGTTGACCACGAACAAGGCCTTCGGTACCGTCCATAGCGATGGTACGGACAGTGTTTTCACCCAAATGTTGGGCGACTTCGAGGACAAGTTTTTCACCATTGTCTCTCTTGAGCTCGAGGGCATTGAGAATAGCTGGGAGGTTATCTTGGGGGAATTGGACGTCTACAACGGCACCGATAACAGATCTACTACAAGTTAGAACGGAGACTACCCGAGCCATTGGGTGAACTTACCTGACGGTACCAGTAGCGGCAGCAGCAGAGGCCATTGAACGTCTGCTAAAGAGACGGCTGTTAGCGACGCGAGCAGCAGAGCGCGAAACAGCGGGAACTAAACGAGGAGCAACCATTTTACCAAAATAGGACTAAATATAATTGACAAGAATTTACGATTTGCAATGGATTCCTGTTGACTAAATTTTGAGCAGAGATAGTTTAAGGAAGTTCTAGAGAGGAAAAGAGGTTTATTTCAAATTTACTGGATGAATTTTTTTACTATGTAGCGCGGCCTAACCCTTTTAATATATCCAGAATTCTCGCGTTTTATTGGTTGATTTGTTCTACGATTTAAACTTGGATTGAAAAGTATAGCTGTTGTCATGGTAACGTGATCACATGATAAGAATAGGATAATGAGATGAAATTAGGTGAAAAATATTTAAATTAATATATTAAAATATTAATGTGAATAAATAAGGTGAAAAATATTTAAATTGATAAATTAAAATATTATTGTGAATGAATAAGGTGAAAAATATTTAAATTAATATATTAAAATATTATTGTAAATAAATAAGGTGAAAAATATTTAAATCAATAAATTAAAATATTAATGTGAATAAATAAGATGAAAAATATTTAAATTAATATTTTAAATATTAATATGAATGAATAAGATGAAAATATTTAAATCAATAAATTAAAATATTAATGTGAATAAATAAGGTGAAAATATTTAAATTGATAAATTAAAATATTAATGTAAATAAATAAGGTGAAAAATATTTAAATAAATATATTAAAATATTAATGTAAATAAATAATGTAAATCAATCAACATAAATCAATCAACATAAATCAATCAAGATAAAAATTAATCAACGTAAAAATAAATAAATGTATCAATCAATCAACATAAAAATATATATAAATAAATGTATCAATCAATCAACATAAATCAATCATAAATAATTATAAAACTTTTGAAAATCCTGAATTCTTTATATTATCATAATCTAATCAAAATATTATTTACAACTTGTAATAATCCAAGAATCAATCCAAAAATATTCCAAAAATTAAGTCTCTTCCAAAAATAATCTCGCCCATGTTGGTAACACAAAACTTGCTTCATGAATATCCTTATTATAATAAGAATTCAACTCACCCTCTTCCTCTTCATTCCAAAACCTAACTGGCTTCTTCAAATCAACTTGACTATCTTTACTACACACAAAAAGTCCAAGCTGCCCTGATGTATATGTTGGAACAGCTACTGAAGCATACTCAACTCTAGGAAATACCTTTTCACATCTAGTACGTAGTGCTTTAATAAGTGGAAGATTTAACCACACATTTTCAGACGCTTGAGTACAAACAATACCATTGGGAGTAAGTGCATTATAGAGAAGCTGAAAATAATGAATATCAAAAAGAGCTGCTGCAGGCCCATCTGGATCTGAAGAATCTGTAATTATAACATCAAATTTCTGCTCTGCAGATGTAAGAGAAGAAAGATACTCAAATCCATCCCCAATATGTATACTAACTTTGGGATGAATTAGTCCTTGAGCCATATGTGGAAGGAATCGTTTTGAAAGATTTAGCACAGTTGCATCGATTTCTACAAGAACCGCAGTCTCAACAACTTTGTGTTTCACAACTTCACGAAGAACTCCACCATCACCTCCACCAACAACTAAAACTCGTTTAGGCGATTTGTGCGAGTTCAAAGGAATATGCGTAATCATTTCTTGATATCTAAAATTGTTAATCTCACATACCACACAAAAAAGATTAGTACTCACGAAAATTCATCTCTCTCAGTAGCTTGAATAACTCCATCTAGCACTAATACATTTCCATAATCGGTGCTTTTAAATACCAAAATCTGAAATCGTCAATTCTTAATGGCCAAAATCAATCTTTTAAGCTTACCTACGTTTTGGAAACTCGAAGTCTCTACATGTAGAATTTTCTCAACACGAAGCTGTAAAGCCTGACCAGGGAAACTGGTATCAGAGATCTCACTAAACCATCCATCTAAACTTCCCAAACTAAACATTAGATCCATTCATATTGAGCCAAAACTATTCATACCTTTAATAGTAGGATGTGTAAGTTTCGTCATTCTTATTCTTTTGCAATAGTTGAATCTCAAGTAAACTTGAAAAATTACGAATATACCGGAAAAAGTATTTTTTTGTTAGCTCCCACTTCAATCACGTGAACAATTTAATATATTGGGAGAATGATGTCACTTATGTAAAGTCTAAAAGTTAGACTTGAGTTTGGTATCGCTAACAGAGTAAATAGACGGGCATGGTAGTTCTAAAAAATACTTCTTTGCCTGATTATTCATGACGATTTTTTTGATTTTCAACTTTTCATCAGTAATTTCTATATTCTTGGGGACATGCAAATGGATAATAGGTAATTTTGCCCTCTTGAATGAATGAATAGCACTGCTACTCATGGCCTCGTTGGAAATCAGCATAAACACAATATTTTCTCGTCGAGGAAGACCCCAGATATGATGTGAATAAGATCCCACAAACTCACAAATGTTACTGAAGCCTATTTTTTTTTGGCCTGATTTGCACTGAACAATAAAAGAGACGGCTTGAGTGAGTTGGTAGTTTTGAGTCTTGAAAAGGTTAAAGCTGTTGATTGCAGATGAAGGAGTTTTGGATGACTGCGTAAAATGAGTAGTTAATGAAATGCATGATTTGGAATTTTGTGTTGCAGTAATATCGATACCTTTATCACCACGTCGTCCTCTTTTATGAAGGTTGGTGAATCCAGATCTCTTTAATAATCCTAATGATCCAATTTCATACATTTCTCCAACAGCATAGTTTGAATTAAGTGATTTATTTCTTGAAATGAGAGAGTTCACAAATGGAATTATGGAGTAAGACTTTCTTAGCAAAGGCGTTTGATTCAAAACGGACTTGGTTACCGGGTTGAAATGATTCTTTCCTAGTAACGTGGAATCGCGGAGAAATTTCAATACCATTTTTTTCAAGAATATTTGATAACTTGGTAGGTTGCTATATTTATCGTGTTATCGAGTTGATAATGAAAGATTTTAACAAATATTTATATTAGCAAACGCTAAACAGTTGAATTGAATATTAACATCAATTCCTTGCTTTGTGTTTTTCTGACATGTTCAAAACCATCGCTTCACTCGATGCTAGCTCCTCAATTTTTTGTGTTGATCCAACTTTTTCCATGTAATTGTTTCAACAAGAATTAACAATTCAAGTAGATATCAAATAGATATTGCAACCCAAAGTAAAAAGTTTTTAAAAAAAAAAGGTTGAAATAGTCAATTGTTGTATCTAAATTGGGAAAGTCACAAATAACTAAATTACAAGTAATTTTTTAGAATAGACATTAATGTTAGTTTTTAGGGTCTTTCACTTTCACCAAAGTTAGCTGAACTGTGAATTAATCACCACGTCCATTAAATAACAGGAACCGAAATCATAAAACATTACTGGTTTCAGTAAATTGAACTTGATATTGGAATCAAGGAAAACATACTTTGCGTTATGGATTATCCAAACGCTGCTATAAGAAAATATGAAATATATTAAAAAATTGTTTCAACATAAAGTCATTGTGACATTGATGTTTCTGATGATAGTTTCTTAGATTTTTGAAACATTTGTGCTGTCAGTATATGACTTATTTCTAAAATACATCTAATCAATAGAATGGATGCAAAGTGTACGTAAATGAGAATGATAAATGCTAATAGAAAGATCCGCTGGAGTTTTTTTTTTGAACGTTGGGTGAACCGGACTGGTCTGAAACACGTCCCATAGCTTCTATAGAAGCAGTAAGAGATGGTAACGGAATTCTTACTCCATTCGGTGAGGCCTGGATAGGGGCAATTTCAATCATTTGCATTTCATTTCTACCAGAGATAGGCATTGATAAAGCAACAGGAAGAGGTGGCAAAGGAATTTGACTTTGTGTTTCTATAGAAGGGGGAGCTATAAGCTCAGAAATTGCAATATTTCGATATGGTCCCTGGGTAACAGGTTCTTCATAGTCTCCTTCGTATTCTTTTTTGGAATCTTCTTCATCTGCTTCAGATGATGACGAGTGATAAGATGAATGAATTGCAAAATCGTAGGGGCGAGAAGTAGATCCATTCCAAATACGTGATACCACTAAAGAAGGATTGTAGGGATATATACCAGTGGATTTAAAGGCTTTTTGAATATTGGGCTTAGCAACTCCAAACTTGCGAGCCGAGTAAAAGCAATTTATGAGCTCATTTGCTGGTATCATTGTAAGAGAATTCATTTCAGACGAAAATTCAGATTGAGTTTTTAAATATGCCTCGACTTTGATGCAAAAGTTTCGTTTAATTTTGGGAAATATGCCTACGTCAAGAGGTTGAAGTTCATGAAGAGTATAAGGCGGCAGAGGAATGAGATGAATGTTATTTTGTGCACATGAATCTTGAAATTGCTGAGATGAAATTTCACAACATATTAAAAAAACTGGGGTATTGCGGCTGGAAATGTGCGGTAGAAACATTTTTTGTAACCAAGCTAGAAATATAGCCTCAGAGAATTCTAGCTGGTTGGATGTGCAAAAGGCTTCTGAGGGGTTTGTATCGTTAAAATAAGAGTCAGTTTCATTAAACACAAAGAAAGGGTCCAATGAAGATCCATCTGCACTACAACATTCAACTACTCCAAAAGGATCAGACTGAGGACAAGTTTTAAAGTTGAAAGAGGTTGAATCAGAAGAAACTATTTGTCGATGACTGTCAGATATTAATTGCGAAACATAAAAATTTGTGAAATCGACATTATATATTCTGGAAGGATTAACATTTGTTCTTACAGTAAGTTCTTCCAGTTTTTGATACCAGTCATGAAATACTTTTTGGTTCAAAGATTCAACTTTTCCTGCTTCTAAAATTCGACCTTTGGCATCTATTAATTGGGGATGCCTACCTAAAAAGCCTCGTACCCATCCTAAACAGACTTGATTGACCTTGCCAGTTTCAGGGTCCACTGTCCTTGGAGTTGAAGACGATTCTGGGGAAGATATTCTGTATTGCTGCAAAAGATTGGCCATATTTCTTACCCTCGATAAGGAAACCTCTTCTCCGGAGGCACAAAGTTTACTGATACTGCTAACTATCATAGCTTCTTCGCCGTGCGACAATTTTTGACCTTTTTGCACTCTGTACCTTGGGTTTATTGATCCCAATATTCTACCTCTGAGAGTTGATCTTGGAATACCAAATTTAGCAGCTAAAGACCTTAAACCTTCCTTTTGGCCTTCATCAGTTGAGTAATAATCTAATGCTTCTTGAATTATTTGTTCTCGTTCTCGCTGTTTGTTGTCTTTAGATTGTTTTTCACTGATGACTTTTGCTCTAGATTTGAGCATAGTTTCACGTTTAACTTGAGGAGGAACAGTATCTTTGGTGATATTAGCGCGTTTAATTCGATCTCGAAGCGTAGAACGAGGTAGCCCGTACCTCAAAGCTAAGTTTCGTATACTTGGGTCCCCAGCTTTGTATGCAGCTAATGCTTCGTTAATTTTCTTTTCTCGTTCAGCGTCGACCGGCGGAGGCATTGTAGATTGTAGTGAAATTGAATTGAAAATTTTCAGGTAAAAATAAGGAAGAACGCCAAAAAAAAAGTTCTAAATATATTCCGCATGAACCTTCTACGAGATGAATTTGACCCTGACACAGATCTCAGTAAGACGGTGCAAAATAGTCGGTTTCGGGACAATTCTTCATTGGGATCGGGTTTACCACTTTCTCGGATGCGTGCCACTGGCCAAATTACCTGGGGATTCAGCTATTAGAAAAATTAAGGTTAAAAGACTGGAGAAGGTTGTAAACCGTGGAGATTACCCTGTTCTGGAAAAAATTGCATTGAAATAAACCAATTTTTCAGTTAGAATCAATAGAACTTATTGAATCAGATATGGACCCTTTAGAAGAACAAGCTCAAGAAATTGAGGTGTTGGAATCAATATATCCAGATGAACTTGAGAGTGAGTTGCTTAAACGTTTCTGTATCGTAATCTAACTTGTAATTGACAGAAATCAGTGATTCTGAATTCATTCTTCACCTTAAATTAGATACCGTTCCAGTTCAATATATTGATTTGTTTATTCAATATCCATCAGAATACCCAGAGGTTGTTCCATCAATAGACATTGAAATTGGTGAAAAGTGGGTGAGAGAAGATGAAAGTGAAGAAGATATTGAAGATGATTCTGAAGATGAAGATGCGGTACCTGAAATAGCACCGGCTTTGTTAGAGCTCACAGCCAAAGATACTGTTGGACTTCAAAAGGTCTTGGAAGATGAAGCAGAGGTTAATTTAGGTATGGCTTCAGTTTTTACTTTGGCTTCATTGCTTAAAGATGAAGCTGAGGCCATTGTTCAGTTGAAACTTGATAATGCTGAGAGTGAACGTGAACGTGAAATCCTGCGGCAAGAAGCCGAAGAGAACAAGAAGTTCGTGGGTACTCCTGTGACTCCAGAGTCTTTTATGGAATGGCGGGCAAAGTTCCGTGCTGAGTTTAATCTTGATGGTAAAGATGATGTGCACACAATTTATGATAGTAAAGGGCAACCTAAGTTAACTGGTAGACAACTTTTCGAGCGTGGATTAAGTACATTTGATGATGATGAAGATGATATTGAAGCTGGTGTAAATAGCTTAAAGGTCTAAGTTTTGGATCTGTCTCAAAGTCTTGAAACAAGTGAGTTTACAAGATTGAACCAACCTGAATATGTTTACAAGGTCAAACAACACTAGCTATATTCAACTATACTCAACTATATTCAACTATACTCAACTATACTCAACTATACTCAACTATACTCAGCTATACTCAACTATATTCATTTATTCTCAACTACACTCAACTACACTCACCATTATCAAATCCACACTCACCACAATCAAATGCCTTATAATGAAACGTTAAAAACAGGGCAAGGGTTATTCATTTTAAGACACTGTAGAAACAGTAAATTGCGTCGTTGAATAAATTAAAACCAACTGTCATTTTTCCTACTGAAACCTTTTCAATCCCATTCAATTTTTTTTAAAAAGCCTGAGGTGCAATGGATAGTCTAAAGGATACTATTTCCAATATTTCTCTGTATGACGTCAAGGCGTACGTTCGTAAAGCTCAAAATGGTATGTAATTGGAATACTATATAGCAAAGCATTCTAACGTTCAATAGCTGTTTTGAACTTTACAGAAATGGAAGCTAAGGTAAGCTTTACTGTTTCGTGTTTAAGTCTTTACTAACTATTTAGGTCCGTGAAGCTACTAATAACGAACCTTGGGGTGCTTCCAGTACTTTAATGCAGGTATGTATCTCTATGTCTAAAGTAACAGTTCTAACAAATCATAGGAAATTGCTGAAGGTACCAATTCATAGTAAGTTTGTGACTTGAAACTAAATTCAACTTGCTAACAAAAGAAATAGCTCTCAATTCCATGAAATTATGCCCATGATTTATAGACGGTTCACTGAAAAAACCGCTAATGAATGGAGACAAATTTACAAAAGTTTACAGCTTCTTGAATTTCTTGTAAAGTCTGGTTCTGAAAGAGTCGTTGATTACGCTCGTTCTCATGTTGCCATTATTGAAATGCTCAAGAATTTTCATTATATTAACAGTGAAGGAAAAGATCAAGGTTTAAATGTTAGAAATCGTGCTAAAGAGTTGACTTCTCTATTAAATGATGTTAACAAAATTAGGGCTGAAAGAAAAGCCGCAAAATCTAAAAAGTCCAAATATTCTGGCTCTGGAAGTACCGCTGGGTTGGGGTCATCTGGATTTGGTGATTCTGGTAAAAAATATGGAGGTTTCGGAAGCGAAAGTAGTCGTGCTGGCGGTGGTTATGGTGGTTACTCTGGAGGAGTTTTTGGTGATGGCGGTGGTTTTGGAGGTAGCGAATATGAAGGTCCTGGTTACTCACGTAGTAATAATACGGGCTATTCGGCTAATGATGACGATTTTGAAGAGTACAAGATTGAAACTGGTCCTTCCAAAGCTGCTCCTTCTAAAGCTGCTCCCAAGCCTGCTCCAGCTCCAGCTGTAGACTTGTTTTCATTTGATGATCCTAGTTCTAATCCTGCTCCTGCTGCAGCTGATGATGATGATGATGACTTTGACGATTTCCAGAGTGCTGCTCCAACTGCTGCTGCTCCAGTTAATACATCAGCATCTAAAAACAACAGTAACAATCTTTTCGATCTTTTTTCTGCAGCTCCCTCTGCTCCTCTTGCATCCAACAATAATTCTTCATTTACAAATGCTCAGACTTCCAATTCTGACTTTTCATCTTTTACTCAAGCCCCCGCTGCTAATTCCTCTGGAT
The DNA here is from genome assembly GCA_003707475.1 of Geotrichum albidum. Classification (NCBI taxonomy): domain Eukaryota; kingdom Fungi; phylum Ascomycota; class Dipodascomycetes; order Dipodascales; family Dipodascaceae; genus Geotrichum; species Geotrichum albidum. The sequence continues at coordinate 42,218 of PPJE01000019.1, forward strand.
TTGGTTCTTTCTCGTCTGCTCCTACTGTAGTTTCTTCCACTACAACGCTAAGTGGTACTACTGCTACTGTTAATGGTGGAATCAAGAACCAGAAAAAAGCTGCTGCTGATGATGCTTTTGGTTCTCTTTGGACTTCAACCAAAAAGAGTTCGTTTTCCAGCAAACCTGCTGTAAGCTCTGGATCCAATACTGGCTCTGGATCTTTAATTTGATTTTAAATTTATAGGCTAACTGTTTTATTTTTGAAAATTTAAATGTACTTAGTTAATATGAGCTACATGAACTGTCAACTTGAAATGAACCTTCTATAAAATTAATTTTCATTAACCTTCTACAAAATTAATTTTCATTGACCTTCCATAAAATTTATTTTCGTCGATTTTAATTTCCTGCACATTATCTCGTTATGAACTTTTAATAGGGTGTTAAATTTTAGTGGAATACAGAATTTGTGAGAAAATTCACATTAATATCTAATATATCTTGAAGGCTCTACAAAAATACTGCTAATTATCAACGGTTTTTTAGTATTCGTTAACACAAAAAATACTAAATAACCCTATCTCAAGACCCCACTCAATGTATCTACCAAACCCTCACCAAGACCTCTCACGACGTCTAAAGGTAATATCTGTAAACAAGAGCGAATAAAATCTTTCAACTTGACTCCATGAACAGGATCTTGTATACTAAGCTTCTTCTTTCTTTCCAACTCAGGAGAAGCCAATTCTGGTGCTTCGTCTCGAACAGAAGATTCGTAATGCTCGTCTGAAGTATAATATATTTTGGCGTCCCCTAAATCGTCTTCACTGACCTCATCCAAGACTTGGGTGAAAAGTGCGAGAATTTCAGGCAAACGAGCGAGCACCAATGGATGTTGAGTACAAACTACTGCCGAGAGTGCCAAGGCATTTAATTTACGGTCTTTAGGATTACCCATATTATCATATCTTTCAAGCCAGTTGTCCACGAGAGCACCCAACAATGGCTGGTTAAATGGTTTTTCAAGAGTAGGGTTTGTAGATTCAACGAATTGAATAAATGCTGGACTATTGTGAAATGCAAGTCGTGAGAAGAAAGAGTAAATTTCAACGCAAGTTATTGGTGAAGTATCTTCATGAAGTAGTACCTCAATCAATGTATTAAAAAGACCTGAAGAATGTAGTTGCTGGCCAAAGTCATCAAATCTGATAGCTGTGGAAATTAATTGAAGAGTAGCCATCATCCAGGATACAGACTCAATGTTTAAGAATTTCACATAATTTGCAAATAGTGTAAACATCTTATCTCCAACAGAATCCATCACATATCTTGCATCTAACAGAACGTAAGATTCTAAAATTTTCATTTCCACAGTAAGTGATTCCGTATTTGTTTCCAGCAATTGCATGAGTCCTGGAATCAGTTGCATCAACTCTTGATTAGTAGACGGTGCATTTTCTACCAGATTTTGCCATAATGGCAATGCATCATCGCACAAGTAGGTGTAAGCTGGTGAATTTTTATCAACTGAGATTCGAAGCATGGGAAAGGCAAGAGCATGACATTGTTCTGAATTTGCTCCTGTAGCTGCAATCAAGCTGGCCAAAGTTTGTAAAATTGTACACTTCAATTGGTAATTTTCTTCGTCAAGTTCCCATAAAGGAATCAAAATTTGCAAAATTAACCCGGCATAATTAGCAATTTGTCCTTCTACTCTGTCAACAACAATAGCCAAAACTTGAAGCACAAATTTTTTAGCTTCCACTGATTTAAGTGCTTTTGTTAACAATTCAAATATGTGACTTAGAAATGATGGAAGGAATGGTAAAAAATCGTTAACTTTAGTGTTCCAGTCATCAAGAGTATATCGAAGAGCCTGGCAAGCATAGATTTTAACCACAGAGTCGTTTAACGGGTCGTTTGAATTCATAAAATGGTCCAGCAGTTTATAGATTTGAATTCTGCTTTGATCACTACATTGAACGCTGACCCAATCTGAAATTACAATTGAAATTCTTCTTCTATTGACTTTCAATAATTCGTTACCCATTTCATATCCTTGAGGTAAAAATACAGCGAGTAGAATTTCATCAAAATCTACATTGTCAAATGGTGTAGATGCAGCAATTGCAAATGCGTTATAGGCCACATCTCTTTGTAACAAATTTTCACTGGCACCTGTAGATTCCATAAATCCCAAAACCAAAGGTCCCACGATTTCTTTAAAGTTAGACAAAAGGTCTGCAAATACCTTTTCAGCACAGGGCCTTGCTTGAAACTCCCAAGCGTCATTCATCATTTCAAAGACCCATTCTTCAGGTTCCGTTTTCCAAGATTCCAAGTCTCTAGGAGTTAATTGAAAGTAAGAACCAAGTAACATCTCTACCACACTTGTGATAACTTCGTCAGTGAAAAAGTCTGTTTTCAGTTTCTCATATGCAAGTTTGCCATTTTGTCGTTCTTCATCGTTTCTATACCTAATTGTAGAAATACCATTTTTGTAAAAAAGCGCAACGACTTCTTTCAACAACAGTAAACCTTGTACTACAATCTTTTCCCATATTTCGACTTCGGCCTCATCTTCATCTTCAGATCCAACTGTTTGAAGAAGTGATGCCTTGTTATGAATGATGTGTAAATACTGCTTCATGAGTAGTAGCGAACTGGTCATCAAAACGAATGAAATAGGCTGAGTTTTAAATGTTTTCAAATGAATTTTGGTAAGATGCTTCAAGTACTTTGATTGCTCTGGATGATAAGATTCACTGAACCCCACGAAATGGCTGACAGTTTCTTCGAAAAACTCAGTTGCTTCTGCTGAAGTATGAAAAGCAGTGTATCCTTCTGCTAATACTTTTCCAGCAACTTTGAGGGCTAAATAGCCAACTTCAAAGCTTGCTAAATCTTGTTCTTTGAAATATTTTGTAACCAAGTCAAGATAAAGTCTTTTGGAAGTAATCATTAACTTTGGAGCAGCATCTAAAAATCCTTTTCTACCTGCACCAAACTTGGAGGCTGCCAGTAGTTTAACAATTTGGTTGATAATTCCTAGAAGGTTGTTCACCCGTACCAGATCCCATTGAGCATGAGCAACTGATAACAAGTCGATTATCTCATCAAATATAGTTGCCCAATCTCTAGGGAAATCAAATTTTGCGATTTTTGCAACTATCAGTGAGTTTTGAGCATTCAATTGCTTGTTAGGTTCTTTCGATAACTCAAATAACCTACTTCGGATAATCTTTTTCTCTTCTTCATCAATTCCGCTAACAACTGTTAGTATGAAAAATTAGTACAAATCTAAACTTACTTTCGGGCATTCTTTCGCCAATATCTCATCAACCCATTTTTCAAATATATAGCTGCTATCCACCTTACAGACAAATCAGTAGACACATCCAGGTAAATTTCTTGTAGAAACTTGTGAAAATTCGCAAGAGTTTCCCAGTTTTTTAACTGGTTTTCACCCAGTTGTCTTTGTTCTGCATTTATCTGAGAACTAGCAGCTTCTAACGCTCTGAATACGTCGTGAATGCTGAAACTATCGTTATTCATTTGCTCAATCCTGAAATAGTTTTCAAAAGACGTTTTACCTCGAAAAATTTTGGATATGTCCAAGGGCAAGGGCATATATATCACAAATTTTCAATTTGGATCACAAAATGCCTAAAAATTAAAGGGAATGTCAAGTTCGTGGTTTATTGCACGATATCATTTTTGAAAAATAAAATAAAATTACAGTATAGTAAAAATTAATGGTATTAGACATGCTAACATAGCCAAATATCATAAAGTCAAAAAAAAGGACTGTTGTACAAATAAAAAAATAAATTAATAAAATAAAAGAGCGTTTTAATCAAGTTTTAGACGAAAATGAATCTTAATGCTTTCTATTTTTACCTGATAAGCATTTTCAATTATTTCAACATTGCAAATTAGTGAGTCTCCTTATATTTCAGGTGCATCCACAGAATAACTGTTTCGTAGCACAAAATATACTGTCGAAGAACTTGGACCATTGAAAGTCGCTGGCGTCTGAATGTATGAACTGTACGATAAACAAGATCTTTAGATTCAAAACTATCTCGCACAATTTCCTTGTTGCCAGAAGACGCAATGGGCTTCAAAAGATCTGGATTTTCAAAGAAACATTTGCTGTTGTCCGGCGTTTTTCTAGTACCCGGAGTCGCTGAATTAAGAGTGCTATCATATCTTATCGCTGGATTGTGAAATGGCATCTTAGGATTGTTTTGCAGCTGCTCTTCTAAAATATTAATGACCGAATCAACTGTACAAAAAGTTCCGGTACGCCCACATCCAGCCGAACAGTGAACCAACGTCCAAGGAGAAAAATCGTAATCATTTTGATCGTCACCTTCCACATCAGTGGAAGCACTATTGATCATGGATTCTTCAATAATATCATTCTTGAGCTTACATAAAGCAATGAGATCATCTGGAGAAGCAGGAGATCCCAAGTCTGGCCAATCTGTGTATTGTACTTGTACGACCTTGTGCCACCTATTCTCGTTCTCGATTAATCGCATTTCTCGTAATTTCACATGAGTTTTTGTTTTTTCCGAAAGCAAGACTAACTGTTCTCTAACGAGCTCCAGTTTCAATTGCCCGTAAACCCCCGGTTTCCAGTAGTTATGGCACTTGATCATTCCTCCTTCCTGCTCTGCAGTGAGCATAATAATGACTGGGATTCTCTTGTCCCAAATTACGTGCCAGAAATCGACAAATGTGTCGGGAAGGGGGCCTTGAGTTGCAATATAACGCACTGGCACGTCTCTGTTAGTGATGTAACTTGCATTGATATAGTCGCAATCCAGAAAAGCAGATTCCAAATTCCTGTTTACATTTCGTTCTAGAACCGAAGCTATTGTAGTAGAAGTCTCAATGCTGGCAGTGTCAGGAACTGTCAGGTTTGACTCTGATACTCCTGGCAGCTTGACTCGAGTGTGATCATATGGCCATATGTTATTGTATCTATTTTTGGTACCCTTTTCAACTCCAGCAGAAAAAGAGTATTTGGCACCCATACCGTCTGGCGTAGTGGGAGACAAGACAGTTTCATTGAGCGCAGACCTTAAGGAATTTCCGCCACCATCAGCAGCACTGTTGAACACGCTTTGTAGCCGAACTTTTTCAGCTTCTTCAATGTCCTTGAATCGTCTTCTGACGTGTCTGGGGCCTGGATCTTTTTTAACAATGTCCTGTAGCCAAATGGGAAAGTAAGACTCAACTTCAGGAGTGCTTAAATCAGGAGGTAGGTTCAGCGGCGAAGCAGGTTTTTCCGTATCGATAGCATCTAAAGAGTTTGTAATATTAGAAGCAAAGGGCTTTACTGGGCCATCTTTAATAGAGCTGACGGGTAAACTGAACCCTGAAAGCACGGGGGGGAAACTAAACTGTGACTTTGATTTACTACTAGGATGACTGCTTGAATGGCCATGAGAAATGAGTTTTGCAGAACTTTGAACATCTGTTTCAACTGTTGACTTATCAACCATTTCAGGATGAGCTTGTTCCCACGCATCCATACCTCCTTTTAGAAAACCCAAAGTACCATTCAGCTTACTGGCTCTGCCAAACTTGAGAATAGTGTAAGTGATTGGTGCAGTGTTTTGACCAATATCTCTAGTGTCTTGGTCGTATATGATGACATGTCTATAGGTATGCAAGTTGTCAATTGCGTGTCTCTGATCCGGCATCATGCACTCACTGAATTTGTCTAGTCCAAAATTAGGCCTCTTTAGTAGTGTTGATGGCATGCAAATGTTGACAGCATTAAAAAGTCGACTTTTGCTATATTGAGCAAAGGGTCTCACGTCTACCAACAATGTATTGTTCTCAACAGAACGGTTTTCATCAAGGGATGCAGTCATTTCATTGGATTTTCCAGATTTGGTAGGATGAATTAGTTTGAAAGCTTCTTCTACAGAAAAGTGTCTCAGCTCAGCTGGGATATCTATAGAGTTGTTGTTTAATGAATTTACTGGTAGAGATGGCGATCTGAATTTATGCTGTTGCGTCGAGAAGGCTTTCATCGACAGAGTAGGGCCTGCTACACCAAGGTCGGTATTGAGTGGGACATTTCGCGGGATGAAAGAGACGCTTTTACGCTGTTCTGGGATTCCTAATGTAGAGCTCTGTAGGTAAGCCGGCACTGGTATAGGCGTATTAGAAGACGAGTTGCTCGGGTTGTTGAAAAAGCTGTCAAAAGTTTGAGTTTTTGACAGCTGCTGGGTATTTGCAGGATCTTTATTTCTTCCTGGTAAGTGTAGATTGAATCCTGATCCGTAAGTAGACGCGTTACTTTTAACGCTTTGATTGTTAGAAGGCATGGTAAAATTAGAGAAAAACGGGTTTGCTTCGGCGCCATCGGGCAGCTGGTTTGATGCCGGGTCCATATGTGATTCTTTCGACTCCGAAGAATATCTGTTATTCTGTGACATTGTCTGCAACGGTGGCTGTTTGTCCATTATATCTCCCGACTATTGAGTATCAGTCCTCAGTCTTTGGAAGGCAAATGAATCAAAGTTACAAGAAGGATTAAAAAATACAGTGGAAAAGTAAGAGAGAAGAAGAAGGTTCAGTTCAAAGCCAACGACCTGGAAAAAAAAAAACCACTGCGTTCAGTGCGCTGATTGTTGTGTTTTATGACGTCACAGATTTAAAAAAAACATGTCACGTGTCTTTAATTACGCATCACAGATATATTTATAAACATGTCACGTGATCTGTGAGACGCGTCACAAACTTTTTACAAAATGTTTTTTATTGGCAGTGTTTACAGAAATTTTAGATATATAAACAATATGTCTACAATGCCTACTGCGGTGCCTAATTATGATCAAGCTATTGCGTCTTCTGGCGACGAGGGAATTCGTGCGTTAACGCGACAGATACATGATGATAATTTTAATATAAAACTTCAGTCTCACCGGTTGAACAAACTACTTGATGAGGGAAGTCCTGCTACACAAGCTGAGCTATGGAATGAAGTTAATGGAATGAAGAAGAAAATGGAAGGAGCCAAGAAGAAGTTTGATAAGCTTGAAGGCAAATTTATGGCTAGAAGACAGCGTAAGGTTAGATATCCTCATAGAAAGAGAGATGATGGTTCAAAGAGTTATCTTGAGAATATGGGTGAGCTTTCTAAATATTTAGAGGATCTTTCATTTTCAGGTGTTGAAAGAGAGCAGAAGGATATGGAGCGTCGATTTCAATCTTATTTTGGTAATGATATTTTGAATCAATCAAGCAATTCTTCAAACAATCTAAACAATCAACCAAATTCTTATCCAAATTCTCATCCAAACAATCCAAACAATTCGAACAATCCAAACAATCAATCAAACAAACCAAACACTTCTCATTTTCTCCTACCGAAAAAAACTACATTTGAATTTAGTCCTGATGAACCTCCAGCTCCTCGCAAAACTACAAGATTTGCAAACTCAAATGGATCAACTTTATCTCCTCAAACACCTATTCAAACATGGAAACTTCCTACACAATTTACTGCGGGACACACTCCTTTCGCTAGAAATAATGTCTCCGTGACAGATTCGGAAAATGACGACCCTTTCTCGCAAACAGAAGGAGAGATAAAACCAATTTTTAACAAAGAATTGGCTGCAAAAGGTAAATGGGTTAGCGATACAGAATATGAAGACATGAGATATGAAATTGAAAGACTGAAGCGAATGGTTGAGTTGAAAGATACTGAAATTGCTAGGCTCCGTCAAAATAAACCTTACAATACAGAAAAACTAGTTGGTTCAAAACTCAATTCTGATCGTGACGTTGAAGTTATTGCAGGATTAACTTGGATTTATGATTCTATCAAACATATTCAAGGCATTCCGCCGGATTTGTTAAAAACTTTCCAAGATTGTATATCGGAGTTAAAATTACCGGTCAAATCTAGTGATTCTTCTAGATACAACCAGAGGCCAATTTTAACTTATAAATTACAACCACTTCAGACAATATCTCAAGCTCAACAACTAGCCATTTACAAATATGAACTCACACGAACACAACAGCACCTTTCCGACTTGATATTTTCTGTAACTCTGAAAAACCGTCAAATTAAGGTGTTTCAATATTTAAACACCATTCGAATGAAATTTCTTAAATTTGCTGGGCTCATACCACAAGACACCCCTAATGACAAATATAGTAGAATTCATCGTTCATCATATGAGGGAAAATACGACAAATATGGCAGATCAGGCGGTTATGAAAGATACTTGAGAAATAAAACCATGAAACCTGAGAAGGCGAGGGAAAAATGGAGAATCATAATTTTTTTCGTCATAGCTTCAAGAAGGTTTGTGAAGCGCAGAGATATGAAAATTTACGAAAAGAAAAAGCTAAAAAAAGAACTCCTTGAGCTTGGACAAGAAGTTAAATCATAAAGATCTAAGGACTAATGAAAAAGGATTATAGAAAGCATAGATTTAACGAAGTAATGAATTCAATGTAAAAAAAACCAAACAATCACTATCTTGTATCAAACTAATTACAGAGTTGTTATATGTTATCTATTGTCGAAAGAAGTATTTATTAATCTAGTTTGTAGTGTACTCAAGCTTGAAAACTACTTGACCTTTGCCACCAGGTGATAATTTCACTTGTTCTTGCTTTGAAGGGACGTGATCAGCACTCCAATCAGAGTCGCCACCGTAGGTAATGTATTTCTTCCCGTCATCGCCTTCTTCAATTGCAAATTGACCAGCTTCATTCTTCTTTGCGCAAGTAAACACTCCATCAACAACATTACAATTACCTCTCGAAGATTTCAAGGCAACTCCTCCAAATTGTGATTCACTCTTGGTGAATTGAGCACAAGTACCAGAAGTAAACCAGTATCCTCCAGAAATAAGACATCCCGACTGGCCAGTAGGCTTTAAGTAAGCTTTGCCATCACTAGGACCGTCTCCACCCCCTCCAGGAGAGCCACCTCTACCCGGTGCAGGTTGACCTTTAGGAACATAGTAAATATCAGCGGGACAGTTTCCATGAGAGTCAGCATCCACCGGCAAAAAGTTGCCTCCAGCAACGGTTCCTTTAAGTCTGTAGAAATACCAAATCTCTTGAAGAGAATTGCCCTTACAAGCTACTCTAACAGTGTGTCCTTCAACCTTTGAATTCAACACCGCTTCAATGTCTGCCAACTTGTAGGTCTTTTCAGTAGTTGGGTGAATTCCAGCTTCAGCCAGAAATTCAAAGGTTGGAAGTTTATCTTGAAGATTGATGACGGAATGGAAAAAGTCTCCAACATATTTATACTTGTGAGCAGATGAAGAATAGCAAGAGGGATTGACAGTAGACATGCAAGTTCCGTGTTTGTTGAACTCGTGGAGCCAAAGTTGTTCATCACTATGACCTTGGTTTTTCCAGGTATACTTCATCTTTTCCAAGAGCTCATCTTCGCCCAAATCTAAAAGGACCTGGGTGACATTTGTAATACCCCAACTAGGATTACAGAATTGCTGGAAGCCACCGTCACATTTGTCTGACCAAAGACCGTGAGTAGTGAACAAATCATCTGGGCCAGTTGCGGGATAGAAATCCCAGAATTGAGTTGCAAGAAACAATCCATTGGTAGCCTCAACACAGCAAGAATCTTTCGTTCCAGGTGTGCAAGAAAGAGGTGAATCTGCTGGGCAGCTTTCGTGAGAGTCTTCATTAGTTTGTCTTGAAAACATTGCTCCTAGAGATTGGAGATCTAAAGGTTGAGCTGCAGCTAAGGCATTTCCAGCCCATCCGGCCAATATAGCTGCCGACAAAATTAATTTCACCATTGCTAGTTGTAATATGTTATTTTAAAGATATCTAAGAGATGTGGATATAAAGAATTGATCTAAAAGTAGGAGGAAGTCAGAGGTTATATATGGGGAAACTGGTTTATGTTTATACAGGATAAATTAAGATTGAGTTGCTAGTATTGTGTTCTCAATTAGGAAATAATTATCAACGTGCTATCACTTACCCTTACCTTTTAAACCCTTGATAGCTCTGTCAATCAAGGACGCTTATAAACGGCATCCTTCTCATTGTCTTGAAATACTCGGGCGTTGGAATGTCCGACTACCAATGATAACAAAAACTGCAGCGCACGTTGGGCGTTGAACTTGAAGGATAGTTATATATTTCTTTGTTTAGCAGTGCAAATATCTTATTTATATACAAAGTATGCTAATTTAAAAATCATGAAGGCCCAAAAGCAGGCTCAGTCCAATCACCAGAATCAAGGTTGATTACGGCAGCTTTTGTATAGTCCCCCGTTGAGCTGAAGCTCGGTCCAAGGTTTGCAAATGCTAGCCGAATATACAATTTACGACTGTCAAGACTGTTCTGTGCCCATACTGAATCCTCAAGATACGGTTTCAGTGAGAAAGACGTGGAGTTTCCTTGATACTGCTCCAAATCATTGACAACTAAACTATATCCGTTCCAAATGTCATCATGATCAGCTTCGGTCGAATTAGAAATGTTTTTCCAAGATACAGAAATATCTTTAATTGCCCCTTCATCATTATATTGAATGTTAGGCGGGACGAAGACGGGAAGGCCTCCTATATTTAGTGCATCTCCTCTATTCAGCTGAGCTTTGGTTTGAATGATTGAGTCAAAGTCCCATCGCGCTACTCCGCTGATATATAGACCAAAAAGAAGCCCAGAGAATAACAATGATGGAGAAGTTTTAAATCCTACACCGGGTAGTAATATCAGCCCGATAATATAATGATGAAGCCTTAGAGTTTGGTTTCGAAAATTTGCAAGATACACCAGTCCTAGAATGAATATAATGTAAACAGTAATGTACTTTTTGAACTTTCCTAATCTCCATATAACAAATGCCTGCCCAAATGCGGCGAACAGAATAAAACTTGCAATTGAAATAACCGTGATCCATCCTCCACTCTGAGATTCAATGTCGTGAACTGTTAGTCTGTTTACGGGAAGCCCTGAAAATGTATAGTTTTCCAAGACTGAGACCCAGAATCCACCAACCCATAAGACACATCTAGAAAAAGCCTCCTCGAGGTCTATCAACTGATTTTTGGTAGAAGAGACATAAATTACGTAGCAGCCAAACATGAAAGGCATGAAACGTCTAAAGCCTAGAGAAAGAAGCTCTGCTGCAATCAGACCTCCCCGAACATTGTCCAAGGGAGGGTTGGATGCCAGTATAACAGTCCAAAATCCCATGATTGCAAATGTCCAGTAAAACACAAGTCCACTTTGAATCATGTAACCAAACACAAGAGACATTACAATGTTAAACCAGATTATTTGAAATCTCAAGTCACGGCAGCCAGAAACAGTGAAATTAGCATTAAATTCATCATCAAAACTATAACTGTATGGGAATGCTGATTCGAATTTGATACTGTCTATACCGCTTCCACCTTTTTCGCCCACAAAGTTAGCCCGAGGTCCTTGAAAAACGATCCTTCCACCAAAACCATTTTTATTTTTTGCTACGCCATGATGAAGTGCTGAAGGGCAGATGAAAGAGTCTGCTCTATACGTATTATTTCCGCCAATAACATATGGTTGGAATATACTTTGATAGTCTCCAACAGGAACTTCGCTCCAAACTTGTCCATCTTCTTTGCAATCTGCAGGACATTTAAATATAAAATCATTCAATTCGGAAGCTCCACAGTCTTGCCCGTTAATACCACATCCCTGATTTTTGCCTCTCCATATTGACCAAGTTTGAGAACAGGAAAGAAGAGGAATCTCTTTGTCGTTTACAAACGGAGTTTCGATAATAGAGTGTGATACCATGACCCAAAATATAGCTAGCCAACCTGCTAGATAAAGAATTACAATACCAACTTTTAATCGATAAGGCCATCGTTTTGTAAAGTTTCTAGGAAAATATTGTATTGAAGGAAAAATTGGCGATACTTTGGGTTCTATAGGAGGGACGGGTCCATCCAAGAACCGACTCACTCTAGTAATAAAACTTGGTGATTGGACGGCACCATGCACATCAGAGTCTGGCTCACTATTTGAGCTTTCCGAAGATATGGTAAAGTCCATCGTAGTGTCATATGAGAATTCCTCAGTGCTTGGTTCATTTTGATTTTTGGAAAAGTATGTCTCATCTTGATCCGAGGATTCCATCAGGCGTTCTAGTTCGTGATTTGAAGAGGAACCTCTTGCAGTAGAATTTGACATGTTGGAAACGATTCCAGTTCAGTAAAAACTGTCAAAATAGGTTTGGTAAACTTAATAATTGTGTCTGTAGTTGTCAGAAACTTGATTATTAAAAACTTTTGGATTTGACATGCAATGTTGGGGAGTAGATGGAGCTGTCAATGATTAGTGGGATTTCTTATCATTTTATACAATTTACTGCGGGAGTTAAAAATCCTTAGAGCGAGTTGAATTTCAAACTTGGGTTAGAAACTTTTCCAGTATCTTGAGTAGTCTGAATAAAAGTCTTGGACCTGCGTAAGTTAATAAGGTTTCAGTACATTTTAGCAACTTTTCTTTACCAGGCCCAAAAAGTTTTACATGATATTCTTTAATGTCTAGTTAAATTCTAAAAATGGATATTTCACAGAAACATAACAAGCTCTAAAAAAGCTCTTGTCTTGAATTTTTAACGGTTCCTCTCATTCTAGGTTTTAGCTAGCTCTGATCAGAGCATGAATTGTTATTTTGATCAGATTCATAACTGAGAAGCTGTGTTGAAAAAAATTAGCATAATATTGACTTGGAGATTGAAAATGTTTTTCAAAACTGTTCAGTTTATCAGATTCATATCTTTCGGATACTGTCACCAATAATGATTCAAATCCGTGTTCCAAGAAAACTTTAATTGTGACCTCTATTTATTATTTTACAATTGAAGGAGAACTTTATGGTGAACAATTTAGACTAAAAATGACGTGTGTTTCGTACTTGGAAAATAACTGTCGAAGCTTGAAAGCTGTTGGAATATAAATAAGCTTGAAAAATAATTTTTATCTATATAATCTATACAAATGATATATCATGAATGCAGGTAACCTCAATCGAATTTATTTTATCGTCCATCTAATCCGTTCATGTCATCATCATCTCCTTCAAGTTCAATATTTCTTTTGCCGGAGGTTCTAAGACCAGCCAGGGTTTCATTAGTAACTTGTTTTCTAACCTTCTTCTCCATACGGGAGATTTCTTCTTCAGCATCAACTGCATCAGCTTGAGCGTATTCCATAACTAAACGTCTACCAAGTAAATGTGTTCCTTGAAGACTAGACATGGCATTTGCAGCTTCCTTAGCAGTGAGAAACTCAGCAAAGGCAAAACCACGGGCGCCAGAGTTGTTGAATTTTTTTGGCAAACGAAGTGAACGAAGTTGTCCGAAAGTACCAAACAATTGGTAAAGGTCTTTTTTGGTGGTTTCGAAAGGAACGTTCTTGATGAGAATTTTGGGTGATTTTGCTAATTTGGACTTGGATGTTTGCTGAGCTGGTTCTTGTCCACGATGAGAAAGCTTTAGTTGTAATTTGTGACCATCAAGAGTATGTCCATCCATGGCAGCAATAGCAACATTAGCTGCTGCAATGCTATTAAATTCAACAAATCCAAAACCCATACTAAGAAAACTGCCTGGTTTTTTGGGATTAGGCTTCGTCTTGACTTGTGCAACAAGAAATCCATCTAATGACTTGAATAAGCTCGAAAGAGATTGAGAAGTAGTTTCAAAGTTGAGATTCTTGACAAATACAGAAGCACGAGAATTGGTGTCCTCAGTGGCTGTATTAGTATCGAGCATTTCACTAGCTGAAATTTTAGCTTCTTTAGGTTTTACAGTTGTACCAACGAATTCTGATTCACCAGAACCATCGACATCATCTTCACCCTCAAATAAGCCTTTAGGACCTTTCTCAAGATATAAAATAGAAGTTTTGAATCTTTTGTAAGCTAGTTTTGTGAATGCAGCACGAGCTTGAGGAATGTGTCGGAATAAAACCATTGCAATCCCTCCATCTGGAGGCATCAGAACTTTCCGTAAGTCACCAAACTCATTGAATAGGTTAGCAATCTCTTCAACGTTGGTGTGTGGTGGTAGATTCTTAACCAAAATCGCTCTATCACTTTTTTCTTTAGTTTTTTGGAATGCTAATAAATCAACGCCTTTAGACTCAAAATATTGCCTGACGTTTCCAATGACACTAGCTTCAGCTAAAGCTTGTTGAACAGCACCATTTGCTGAATCTGGAGTGATCAGCTCTGATTTTTTGATACCTAACTTTGAAGCAACAGATTCCATGACAGCGTCAGTATTGAGATACAAAGTATTCCAACTAAATTGCTGCTTTGCTGCAGCTGCCTTTCGTCTCAGTTCCTTTTGTTTTTTAAGAGGTAAATTCTTGAGTTCAAACTCATCCAGTCGATTGTCTTTCTTAGCTTTAGCTGGCAAGACATGGAGCAATCTTCCTTGGAAAATCTTTTTATCCAAATCTTTATAAGCCTTCAGTGCATCATTGGGTTCTGTGAATTGGATATAAGCAAATCCTTTAGATTTGCTGGTTCTTGTATCAACGGCAATATGAACTTCTTCCAGTTCACCATATTTAGCAAATAACTCTCTGAAATCATCTTCGGTTGAACTGTAAAGCAAGTTACGCAAAAACAAACGACCACTCTCTAAAATTTGTTCCTCTGCAAGCTGAGCATCTGTCTTGGTTGGCACCGGAGCTCTAATCTCTTCTTCTTCTTCTTCTTTAAATTGAACAGTCTCAGTTTTTTCTTCAATCTTGGGTTTGGAGTCTTGCTCAGCTTCAGCTTCAGCTTGCTCAAGAGTCTGTTCCTTAATCAATTTACGACGATTTCTAAGCCAATCCATATCAGATACGTCTTGATTATCAGCAAGACCATCGCTTTCTTTAATTTCAGAAAGAGAGATCATTTCCTTATCTTCTCCTTCACTTTCTTTCTCATTTTTAGAGACAGAACTAGCAGTGAATGGAATCATTTCCTCATCTTCATCTAAATTTTCGTTGTTGCTCTGATTGTTATTATTGAACTCTTCATATTCATCATCACTCTCTTTTTCAGCATTTTGCACAAGTCTCTTTGACTTGATTTCTTCTTCAAAAGCAACTTGATTGGCATCCTTCATAACATCGTCATTTGCCCATGACTTTGCTGTGTCTCTGTTGTCAAAAACCTCCAAATATTCTTTCAATTTCTCATCTTGTTCGTCAATAACAGATCCTTTAGTCTTTTTCTTTTTTATTAATGCTTCTTGTTCGTCTCTCTTTCGTTTTAATTCTTCCATTTTTTCTTCTTTCAATCGCAACTTTTCCTTGATGGGTATATCTACAGTTTTATCTCCAAACGATTTGGCGATTTCAACTGATATCCGAGCAGTGTTGATAAAACTGCCATTGAAATATTTAACCACTTTATTAGCATCTTCTTCTGATTTGAACCCAATAAATCCAAATCGTCTTGATTCACCAACTCTGTTACGCATCAGCTTGACGTCCGTAACTGGAGCCTGAGCTTCGAAATGCTTGCGAAACTTCTCTTCATCCAAATTTAATGGAAGATTTTTCACAATAACTCTCGACCTAGAATAATGTTAGAAAAGATCACTTCATATCAGTATAATACTCACATTGATTACTATCTCTTTTATATCTCGTATGTTTTGCAGAAGAAAATTTTCAACAGAAATAAACAATTTTGAAATATCTAAAAAATTAAATTGACTCCCAATAAGTTAACCTAACCCAAAAGTCCCAAGTCATTTAGCTGAGAATCTCCAGGGACCTTAATGTTAGCTGGATCTAAAATCTGGCCTACAGTTCCGTATAAAGTAGTAAACAAGAAAGGATGCTTCAAGGCATTGACTGCACTCCAACGTTTCTCATGATCTACTCTAACAAGACATAGAACGAAATCTAAAGCCAATTTCCCAATGACATCTTTATTCATAATTCTTGCTAAATTCTTAATCATTACTGAGGCTTCATCTAGTCGTCCTGAGTGCTCCAGCTCTTTTGATTCATAATCCTTTACCCAAAAAGCGGTCTTTCGTAATTTGTAAACATCTAGTGATTCAATAACTTTTGATATGCAAATGATACTTGTACCTAGATTTTCGTCTAATATTAATTTCCACTGATTTCTAAATGCTTTGAAGTGATAATTGACAAGAAGCTCTAGTAAAACAACTCCTACACTCCAAACATCTATTTTCTCGTTAAAAGTAGAGTCCCCGACAAGAACTTCTGGAGCCCTATAGCCTGGAGATTGAAGTTGAAAATCGTCTTTATAGTCTGCAAGACTGTCTATTGGAGTTGCATTACCAAAGTCAATGATTTTCACTTTGCTCTCTGTGTTTTGATTAACATAGAGAACATTCTCTGGCTTGATATCACAATGTACATATCCTTTCTGATTCAAATCAACAAGTGCAGATAGCAGCTGAACGCCTAATTTGGCTAAATTTTCGTAAGTTTCGTGAACAGCCAGTCTCAATGTCCTTGACCAGTCCAGTAGCTCTTGTATCACAACATAACTTCCTTCTTCTTCTAACTCATATCCACCAAAATATTTGGCACAAGTATTGAACTTGCCAGTGCCCCACAACGCATCCAATATTTCAGACTCCTGCCTTCCAACTGCTTCATATCCAGGTTTGAATCGCTTTATTACAATGCATCTTAACTCGTCTTCATGACTCAGGTCTAAATTTTCTGCTCTATATATGTATGCAAAAGTTCCTTCACCAATCCTTGAAAGAATCGAGTATTTTTTAAGCTCCTTTGATGATACTCCCAGCTTTAAAGAATTGTTTATGCTAGAATTTGTAGACTTGAACTCCGATGAAGATAAATCTGTCATCTTGACGCGATTCTCCAGATGTTTAATGTGTCTTGTCTGTGCTATGCGCGTGAAAGTCTGGATTTCCATCTTGTTTGAACTGTAAGCACACATTTGTAACCTCAAAGTAAGGGTTAGGAAGTCAATGAATGATTTGATTCAAATATATACAAAGAAATATACATACAAATAAATTATTTGTTTTTATCTATAATGTCTAATTTTTTAGTCCTTTAACAGAATTGGCCCAGTTAATAAAATCGAAAAACATGCCGGGTTGAATCTTGGTTCCTTCAAGTAACCAATCTTTCAAGTTGTTGGAATAAATGTCCACCACTTTGTCAACATATGACACATCTTGAGCAATCAATGTCTTGGATAAAAATACACTTGACTGGTTACAAGCTTGAGAAAGAGAGTTTCTAGAACTAGTTTTGGCAATTTTGTGAACTTCAACAAGATATTCATAAATATCTTCAACAGAAGATGTTCCAATAATTTTAGATTTGCAAACCTTAGTTTTAAGCAAGTTGTGAGCACGATCTGCAAGTGACTTGTTGTTTGTAGTTTCCACAACTGTCAATAAAGGTAAGACAGCAGTAACAATCAATGAAGAATTGGGCTGTACTTTTATGTATTGCTCCAAAAGATTAAGCACCCTAGACTTGAAGTGAATTAAATTTTGGTTAGCCGGTTTTCTGCCTGAACTTTCTGTTAAAAGTTTACGACGTTGCTTGAAAATAGCTGAAAGTTGATCATCCAAAGCAAGCATTTGCTCATCATCCATAGATTCTTCATCATCGTCATCACTGGCCAATTCATCGATACCCAAAGCATTAGCTAAGGCGGAACGGTCTAAATCATCATCACCTTCCTCGTCGTCATTTTCTTCTTCATCCTCAGCTTCCTCTTCTTCGTCTTCATCATCGTCGTCTTCATCATTTTCATCCTCATTTTCAAACATCTCATCATGGCCTTCCTTTGACTCCTTAGTTACCAAAACATCGTATAATATCATCAAACTTTCTTTTGTAATCTGACTAGCAAAGCTCTCCCAAACAGTTTCGGAAATTTTTCTAAGCAAAGATGATTGTCTTGACACGAAAGAAAGAATAATTTCTGTAAGAATTTGAGTGGCATCAATAGCTTCATCACCACCTTCTTCAATATTTGATTTTCCTGCAATAGTCTTGTAACACAATTGTAGTTCATCTAATACTGAAGCAGCTTCTGGATCAGTAGAGTAAACTTGAAGTAAAACCAACGAAAATAGCAATTCAAATGCTTGAAGCTGAGGAGTGTCTGCATGAGGAGAAGAAGTTCTCTTTTTTCTAATCTTACTCAGAGTTTTGACAGATTTATTTTTTGTTTCCAAGAGCTCATCTTCGAAAGGTGTGCGCAACTCATGATCTTCTTCAAGCTTTAAAATAAGACTTAGTGCACGATATGCCCAAGAAGAATTGTCTGATCGCTTGATTCCGATAGTAGCAGCAATGACTGATATCAGTCGCTGTCTACATTGTTCAACGGTTTTATCGGAAAAAGCAATTTCTACTGCAGCTTCATCATGCTTACGCTTTTTAGAAGACACAGGCTTGAAATATCCTTCTCTAGTAAGAATAGGTAATATATCATCAATCCAATCTGCTGGGTTTACACTGTTACCACCATGAGATTTGACCATTTGGAGTAACAAATCAAGTGCCCATTGACGTCGAGACTCAACTGGCTTTTGCTCAGTTTCACCAGGGTTGACAAGAATATCCAGTAACAATTTCACCACTTCAGTAACCTGATCAGGTTTAATAGAACTAAACAGTTTTTGGGTGGTCTTTGTTTTTGTGAGTTGATCAAAAGTAATTGATCCTTGTTTCGATAATAACAATGCTGATAATAAAGTTGGAATCAAATATGGTTTGGCAGTTCCAATGTCTACAATATTAGAGGCTGTTTTTTGTGCAATCTTGTGTAAATATCTATCTTTTTGCGTAAGTTGGTTGACGAGAGTTCTCAAAAAGTTTGAACAAAATAAAACTTTAACTTGTGAAGAGGTATCAAGAACTTGCAGAAATAGACTAAAGACCTCAAAGCCCCAATATTTGCGTTCATTAGATGCAGTACTTGAGAAAAATCCTTCATCAATAACTGATTTCCAAAATTCTTCCAATTGAATATGTTGAGTTTGATTTTCTTTAGATGAAGATTTCTTTTGCTTTTTGGTTTTTACATTTAAAGATTGAGAGTTGTAAAAAAGTGCAAGTTTAGACCAGACAAAGTGTAATTTGGCTTTCCAATTTCCCTTTTGTTTTGTTTTATCGTCAGATTCTGGTTGAGAAGTATCGATTTCTTTCAAAGCTTTTAGTAAAAGAGTATTGTTTCCTTTGGATAATGGATCACCATTAACCCATCCATTTTCAAAATTGCCGTACTTTTGTCGAAGGTTCTCGGGAACAGTAAGATATAATGCAATACCTTCACTTGTAGTTGTAAACTTGAATTCATCAGCTTTTTTCAAAGTGAATTCAATAGCTTTTCCAGAGTCTAGATTTGTTTCTTCCAACTTGTTGAGTAGTAAACACAATGAGAAAAAGCACGATTCTCTTAACCACGCTTTACTATTGGCAAGCTCTAAAATAAGATTGACGATATTTTCAAAATCTTCCAAAGTCGTGGACTTTTCAGAAATTAAATTTGAGTTTGCTAAGGCTTGGATACCAAATAATCTGCCAAAATAAAGAGCTCTTTCTTCATGACCTTTTAGCTTACCGGCAATCTTTGTATTTTCTTCCAATGTCTCTATAAATTTAGCAATACTGATATTTTCTGAGCCTCTAACATTGATTAGTTCTGTAAGAGCCATTGAAAACCCAATTCTACTCGATCCACGAGGACTGGCCAAACCTTTCACCAATCTAATGAATGCATATTGCCAGTTTTCTTCTAAATTAATGTTTATCAAAGTATCAAGCAACCCTACAGCAGCTTCAACTCTGTCGTTTTCATTATCACTTGCCAATTTCCAAAAGAAATCCAAAATCTCTTTAGCTGGCATTGTATCTTGATCTATATCAGTTTAAGAAACAAGAAATTTTTTTCTAAAATCTCGACATTTTTCAGAATTCAAAAAACAAAATTCAGCATGCGTAAATCGTAGGCTGGGAGTTTTATTTTAACAAAAGTTATAAATCCCAAGTTATAAATCTTAAATCTTTATTTTTCAGGGTTAGGCTTACTTAACTTTTTCACCAATCAGATTCCACAACCTATGATGGGAAAAAAGAGTGTAGAAAAATCATTTGGACTTACTTCCTTTCCTCTTGAGCACCTGGAAAGATACATTTTCATCAATATAAACCTCATTCATATCAACAATGTCTAACAAGATCTCGTATGTGCATCAATTACTGTTAATTTAAAGTGTCTAATTAGATAGATTTAACAAGTACTTGACCATCGCTGCCCGTGTCACTCGTGCTGCTTTGAAGGATGAAAAGAAGGTTCTTGCTCAACGTCGTGGAGTTAGCGAAGCCAAATCTGCTGTTTGGTCTAAGGGTGTTCGTAAGTATCTCTACGCGGTCAATGGAAATGTCTAACAAATGCGTTTTTAGAAGGTGAATCTACTCTTATTGATTCCAAGAAGAATTAGGTATTCGAAATACATTGAATAAATTGAAATGTTTTGATATAATTAACGACGTGATACATTATCGATTTTCACCATGAGTAATTGGTTCGTTAGAAGTATACCCTAATCTTTTAAGGATGATAATTGAATCAGAAATTGTGTATTTAGTGAGATTTTAGATGAGAATAGTTAAAGAGGAGCATTCAGTGATTTTAAGCATTTTCTGGATTTTATTTTATTTTCTAGACCACTCAAGATCATTTAAGATCACTAAAGATCACGAAAGACTACTCAAAATCAATTAAAATCACAAAAATCACCTAAATTCACTAATGATCATCACCAAAATCACTTAAAATAACCAAATTCACTTAGAATCACTTAAAATTATTCAAAACCGTAAATTCAATTGTAGACTTAAACCCAATAATCAAGTCTTAAAACCTCTAGAAACTTGAAAGAAATGCTTCATTTTAAACTCCGAAAAAGTTCGACTATCTGAGATACTCGGGGTTTGAAAACAGTTTTCGTGCACTATATACTAGAAAGACAGTAATAAAAACCATTTCATATTGAAGTACACCATAATATAATCAAAAACTCCGATAAGCAGTTAAACTATTCTGCTAAATTTACAAAGGCTCCCAACCTTTTCGTAAAGCTAAAGGAGCTTTGGGAGCAGGAGGATGTAGCCATGAAGCAATCAGCTCTTCAGGCAAATACAATGACAACATTTGATACATCCAAGATCCTTTACCAGCATAGTACACACGCTTGGGAGATTCATCCTTAAGAGCATCAAAAATGGTATAATTGAGTACTCTCGTGGGTGAGCCCATCTCCTTTGCTTGAACTTGAAGTGCTGATGTAGTTTGGTAGGGTCGAGAATACAAAGAACGGAGATTCTCTGGCCAAGTCAATATGTCGTTTCTAACAGCATTCTGAACCTGTCGGTTGTGCTGAGTTTTTCCAGCTGAGATTTGAAAAGTACCCATACGTACGTGAATGAAGGGAATTGACTGAGGTTTTAATTCACGAGAAAGAGACAAGGCGAAAGAAGATAATGCAGAGGTTACAAGTGCTTCAGCAGCATTGTATCCTGGATTGAGCGATCCCAGGATTGTAGGAGAAATAAAAAGAATTCTTGATTGATGACTGCGAACCAAATCAAGAAGTCCATTGGAAAGAAGGAAAAGAGGTCCAAGAAGCTTAGCATTAAGAAGTTCTGACCATGTAGCCAAATCTATACACTCAACAGGTCCTGTAGGATAATATAGATCTGGAATGACAATGACACCAGTAAGAGATAGCATATGAGGAACAGCACCTGGGAAAGCTGTTATGGGAACATTCAACGCACTTGACAACTTTTTAATTGATCTTCGAACAGACTTGATATCATGAGATTTAATAGGTAGTGGCCTAATATCGTCATTATTTTCTTTCAATACAAGAGTTTCTTCCTCCTCAGTAGAAGTAGTCCAGTAGATTATGAATCCACGTCTAGAGAGATCAGTGGCAATTATTCTTGTCAAGGGCTCAGTAGGCGATCCTGCCAATACCACTACTTCAATGCGCCCTCCATTGGAAGCTTTGCTAGCCAATCTCTTTTTCTTAAACTTTAGAAAAGCTGGACCGACTATTTCTCCATTGTTCAGTTTGTATAGGTAATAAGCAGTACTACCCGTGATTCCAATAGCCAATAGTGCAGACAAAACTTTGTGTCTTCCAACCCAGCCCCAGATAGACTTCCACAACGAATCTGAACCAGATTGAACCAGCTCAGAAGACAAGCCAGGTTCGGTAACCATTGGTTCTGGAACACTGTTTGGATCACCAAACACAATTTGATGTAGCCTTTGTAAATGCGAGTTAGCTTTCAGTCTGGAAAGAATGGGATGGTCCGATTTCTCGATATTTTGGTCTATAGTCAACAAAATCTGTTTGACAGTATTAGAAGATGGGATTTCAGGTACCGCTTCAATCAAAGGTACCTGCCCTTGAGCGAGAGCGCCGTCCGTACTGTTTATAGGAGGGATGCTCTGAATATTATAAAGGCTTTGGGTGTCATCTGTCAGCGACATCTTTATACGAGAGCTGTTATTCTGCACGCTCAAAGGTTAACTACAAGAGAAGAAAAAAAGAAAAATATAAAACAAGTAAAAGAAGAGAAAAGTTGAAGCAGGTAAAATAATCTGGACTCGTTATCTCTTAAGTAGAGCTGACAGTAGACAATTCGAACAAGAGCTGGTCGTCGGAATTAGCTGGTGCATTTTTTGGTTTAGGCTGGTACTTTTAACTGAAATATCAGACGATTTGTTTCCTTCTAGCAAAATTAGAGTGGGCCAGTAAGAATTCCAAACTTAGCTTGAACAGCCGTCATTGCGAGCGTTTTCTTTCAAATTCAGCTGTTACCAAATCCAGTTTATGTGACTCCTTCAGTCAACTTGCAGTTGATTTAGAAGCCCAGAAGCTGTTAAAACGTTAGACTTTACTGGCCCAGAATGTTGAATATATTCACTAATTTGTTCAAGTGCGTTAAATCACGTGATCACTGGTGATTGGCTGACTTAATTTAGAACGGTACAGAAATAAAACAAGAGTCAACGTATAAAGTGGGTAGATATTAGAGATGAGTGAAGATGAAGAGGAATCTGCATTTTTGGGCTTTGTTCAGATTTGGAAAGAGTTGCCCCGATATTTCGGATCAGTTTGAAATTTGGGATACTTTGGAAGAAAGCATGTATGGTTTTGATGTTTTACAAGTTTATATATTGTGGGGAGTTAACAACTGTGTGAATTTCGTGGATGAGTTATGAGATATTAGATGAGTTATGAGTTTGTAGTTGAGTTATGAGTTACGAGTTTTTTGAGTTGTTTAGATAGTAAATGGATATTTTAATCAATAGATGAGTATTTTAATTGATGAGTTTTTTTAAAGATAGATAAATTTCTTCGGTTATAGATGAGTTTCTTAATTTATAGATGACTTTTATTTTGAAATTTTCTTGGAGATTTTTTTAGAACCCATTCACAAATGTCTAATTTCTAGAATGATTAGTGCATTTAAGATATGACAGAAACGTTTTTTTGTAAACTACCAAAGATAAGTTTGAAATATGACTGCTGCGAGTTATAATATCGTATTTTATTATCAAGTCTAAATAAATATAAAAGAAGCTGAAGATTATAGTAGAAAATTAAAAATATTAAAATCTAAAAAGTAGTGAGAATTTATCTTATCGAGATTGTAAGGCACTTGCTTAACAGTCTTCAGGCTTAAGAGTAGGGGCAGGAGTGGGAGTAGGAGTGGGAGTAGGGGCAGGAGTAGGAGTAGGAGTAGGAACTGGAGCAGGACAAGGCTCGTTCTCGTGGCACTCAGCACCACCGTTACCACCGTTACCACCGTTGTTACCATTCTCGCCGTTGTTACCATTCTCACCGTTGTTGCCACTCTCACCGTTGTTACCATTCTCACCGTTGTTACCATTCTCACCGTTGTTACCATTCTCACCGTTGTTACCATTTTCGCCGTTGTTACCATTTTCGCCGTTGTTACCATTTTCACCATTGTTACCATTTTCACCGTTGAAGCCGTTTTCACCGTTGTATCCGTTGTAGCCATTGTAGCCATTCTCACCGTTGTAGCCATTGACACCGTTTTCACCGTTGTAGCCATTGTATCCGTTGTATCCGTTGTATCCATTGACACCATTCTCGCCATTGTAGCCATTGTATCCATTGTATCCATTGTATCCGTTGACACCATTTTGACCATTTTGGCCATTCTTGCCATTTTGACCGTTAGCACCATTGTATCCATTGTAGCCATTGTAGCCATTGTAACCGTTGGCTCCGTTGTTACCATTAACACCATTGTAACCGTTGGCTCCATTGTTACCATTGACACCATTGTAACCATTGGATCCGTTATTACCATTGATACCATTCTCACCGTTGTTTCCGTTACCGCCATTCTCACCGTTGTTACCATTACCACCGTTGTTACCATTGCCGCCATTGTTTCCATTGCTACCATTGTTTCCGCTATCACCGTTGTTTCCATTTCCTCCATTAGTAGGAGGAGTAGGAGGAGTGGGAAGAGTGGGAGGGGTGGGACGAACAGGAGGAGCAGGTCTCACAGGAGGAGCAGGTCTTACAGGAGGAGCAGGTCTAACAGGACCACAGTTTCCACTGGAACAATCACCACCACTAACAACAATGACAGTCTTACCACCCTTATTCTTTTTACCATGATGGCCAAAGGTTTGTGCAGTATCTACTTGTTCACCAGCAAGAGCTAAAGTAGCGGCAGGAACTTCACCAACAGGGGCTGCAAGGACAACAGCTGCAGCAAAAGTAGAAGCAAAAACGAGTCTGTAGTGAACCATCTTGAAAAATTAAATTTGTAAAGTGAAAGTAGTAAAAAGCTGTAGAAAACGATTGAATTCTCAAAGAGGAGATGATTTGATGAAGAAAAAACTATTTTGAACAGAATACATGGCTCCTTATATAGTTTCTCAAAGATTATTTGATGGATTTGATTTTGATTGAAAGCAGTTGGAACCGTTAGCTTCAAATTTCATGTTTCAATATATATTAACACAGTACCTTGAAATGAAAAACATGTGTGAGATTTTTGAAGCGAGAATTCTATGAATATAGAGCTTTCATGGTGTCATCATTGACAAAAGACGTTGTTTGCATGAAAATTAAACCCATTTTAGTTTAAAGATACATCATGACGTGAATTTAGAATAGTTTCTTTCAGGTCTAGAATTGAATTGATTCAATTGTTTGAAAGGTGCGAGAGTAGTGCCATAACTTGATTCTTGAAATTACAGGCTTTGTTTAAATAATTAAAACTCTTGGAAAATCAATCAAAACCAAGACTTAAAAACAGCCACGGTAATGTTTAGTTAAAGAAGAATAAACATCTTCACTCTAGTTTAACCAAAAATATTTAGTTCAGTTCTAATTAATCTTTAATTTTTAGATGATAAGATATTAAATTATGAATCACAATTAAGCATGATATGCAAATCTTAATGCAATGTGAATCTATTGTTTTTTATTTCAATCTGTTTAAGAATGACTCTACTACTCTATGAGTTCATAAATATCTTGGTAAAGCACTTTTTGATTGACTATCAAAGACAAAAGAGGGGCTTTTAGAGTGAATACATCTACTAGTAAATAATTATCATAGTTTTAAAACTTTAGATCATCAAGTAGAATTGTGATAATCCCTCCCTGAATTATTTAGTGTTAGTCACCAAGTTGTCTCATAGTCCAAATAACTTCTATTAATTCTTTTTCAGTTTTTCATCAACAGAACTTTTGATAATTTTGAATATTTTTCAGTTGATTTAGAGATATGATGTTTAATCGTTGTAAAGTATTTTTAAAATCAAATTTGAAAGTACAAGTTTTTTTGGATATCACGTCTTTGAATTAGTAGAGATGAAAATGTTTTTGTACTTCTAAATATTCGTTTATAAGGTTTGAATTTCGGTCCCAAGAAACAGAATCAACACCTAAAATTTGTCAGTGCTTAACCTTAAAAGAAAGTTCGGTTTTGGTCTTACTCTATAAGATGTAAGAGATAAAAGTGAGATTGAGTATAGTCAAGTTAGTGAATTGAAAAAGCTGAAGGGTTTCGGCTCTTTTAACTTGAAATATAAAAATAGCCTTTTATGAAATTGTTTCTCATGTTGAGTCTTAAAAGACTTTAATTGTCTTTTTACTGTATTAAAAGTAATTGAAAAAGCACAGTAATAGCTTGTGTCGAGCTGAAACATGGACCATGCTATTAGAAACTTTCCAAAACAGCGTATAGAATGATAAATATGTCAGTCAGAAAGCTTACAATTCAAAAAATAATATTTACTGGCTGCAATATTATAGTCTAGTGTGCAGCCTAATTTTTCATGATATTTCGTTCAGTTTGAAACTTTATCAATATATGGAACCATATGAAAGCTAATCATTTTTTTTTTGCAAGAATAGTTTAGTTTACTTGTGTAAAATGTTTTTTTTTGTTCCATCAGCTGAATCACTATACTCAATACGAGTATTTCTTAAAACTTCACTGTTAATCCACTTAGTTTAGATATCAGTTTACAGTCTACATGAGTTTAAGGAAACTCACTTAACTAGATTTTTTTATACATATTTAAATTTTAAAAAAAATTAATCTCAAGTGCTCTCATTTAAAAAGGCATTGTACAATAATTGGACTGATTTAGACAACTGCTATAGTTTCAACGATTCTTTGTGATTTCTGTTTTGAGAAGATATAACTCTCTATGCTTAGTCAGAAACACTTGAATTTTTTCTCACCTTCAAGCCATTTAACGGAAATATATCATTAAATTTGCGGTACAGCGAGGAGATTGTCTAGAACTATTAAAGTCTTAAGTATATAAATGTATTGGCTAAAGCCCATATTTGCAAAAACAATATTGCTGGTGAATGACTTTATAAAAGTCAAAAAGAAGCCCTACGGGGGGGTCGAACCCCCAACCTTGTGATGACTTTAATAGATATTTAAGAGTCACACGCTCTACCGATTGAGCTAGCAAGGCCAGTTGTTGTCAACAAAAAATGAATAGACTCATATATCATGTATACATTTTTTATCATGATTACGTCATAAATTTTTAATGGTTATCGCTCACCGTGCGTTTTCCATAATGGTTTTAAACGCGGTACCTCTTGCTACAATAGGTAGCACAAGGCGGGACTCCAAAACACTACCTCACCTTAAATTAAAGTAATTTGAACCACCCAGCGAAAGCTGTTAAGAAACAAATGGGAAATTCTTATAATTATAGAAGCTGTACTTTAATAGCACGACTTCGTCGTCCTATATAGTGAAATTTGTTATATAAAACGAAAAGTATTTGAATAGTTTAAATGAATCTATCTATCTGTGTCATGAACTTTAATTTATTGTATTCTCTTTTATAGTTTTCATTGCGATACCTTTCGCTACATTTGGTAGCACAAGATGGGACTTCTACCTTACCTAGAGTTAAGTAAACTGAATCACCCAGCGAAAAGACTTGTACCCCGAGAGACATCAATAAGAAGACCTCAATGACGAGGTTTGTTATACATTTTAACAAATACTTATTGTTTTCTATTTCAACTCATGAATTTTAAGCTTTCATATGATCCAATTACTAATGTACTGTTTCAGCCTTTTGTTTATATATATGTATATATCTTGATTTAATTAAGTTGATTCAAATTTGACAAAAAGTTTGTTTATTGTACCAATTTTACAGATTATCCAGAGGTACTGTCATTGAAGATTATTACGAAAGTCATGATATTGTTCTACAATACCTATAAATTTTTCAATGAAAATTAGTTCTGTTATTATTGAAAACGGCATATATTTCAAGCATTGCAAAAATATGATTCTCAACAAGCTCTGTGATCTTCAATTCAATTTTATAATTTTTGCTTCAACGAATCGTTATTCTTAATGTGTTCAATTTCACTGACGCTTCCATCTTTTTCAAATTTGATCAAACCAATTTCTCCCTTCCCCCAATCCATCATAACTTTCCCGTCATTCTTATCCAATACTACTGGTTTGAATGTTCTGGCTCCTACTTCTTCTAGAGCTTTATCAACGCCCATTTCTACCATTGCTTTTACTAGATAGAACTGCGGAGGCATCAGTCTGATTTCTTTCTTTCTAAATTTTTCAAGAACCTCATCGGCAGACATCCAACACACTTCATCTACTTCACCTTTATCGATTTCAACTCTTTCGAAATCATGAGCTTGTTGAGTTCTGTGCAAGTAAAACTGAGTTTGGAATCGTTTTTTCAAATGTGGAGGAGTAATCCAAACACTATAAGGATGTAAACCAGTTTTATATGCTGATTCCAAAAATGGAGAAGGTAGAAGAAGTTTGGCTTGAGGCCAGTTGATTTTAGTATGTAAAATATCAGGAGTTCCGTCAGATCCTATTAAAAGACCGGTTTCTTCATAAACTTCTCGAATACCACAATGAACTAATGAATCGTTATCCTGTGATTCAATGACACCTCCAGGAAACACATATGAAGCAGGAAACGTTCCAATCTTTGGGCGTAACATAAACAAGATTTTGTTATTGGGAGAAAGTGTTAGAATTGAAGCAGAGACTCTCATTGCTGCAAATAGTAAATTATCAAAATGTGTTTATATGATATAAATGACAACTTATATTGATGTCAAAACAAGTTGATTTAAGTAAATGAGTGGGGAAGTTAATGTGCAATATCGGAGAAATCCAGGATTCTAAATGCCGACGTCACATGACCTATTTCTTGTC
The DNA here is from genome assembly GCA_003707475.1 of Geotrichum albidum. Lineage (NCBI taxonomy): Eukaryota > Fungi > Ascomycota > Dipodascomycetes > Dipodascales > Dipodascaceae > Geotrichum > Geotrichum albidum. Next base: position 71,023 of record PPJE01000019.1, read on the forward strand.
AGTAGCCGAGAGCCAAACATTGAAAACTGCAATTACTATTTATATTATGATGATTAAATGTTGAAGTTATTAACATCGAAGCCAGAAAAAATGATATTGACGTGAATAGATGAAAAAAAAAAGTTGTGTGTACATAATGTTTTGGGGTCACTAATTTGCGTAAATATGTTGGAATTTTGACAAATGAAATGCAGGCAATTTTACAAATGCACGTCAACGTACATCACAAACTTTTTAAAAACAACAGCGAAAACTGTGGCATCTGGTAACTTCTAAAAATATAAATTAAATTAATTAACATGTCAAGTCTTATTCATTTTGTTCTACTTCAACCACTTTAGAAATTTTTTGGGTTATGGTTAGTTTAATAATATCCACTAAGATTTTTTGACACTTTAATTGTTTTACTGGTAAAAACAACATAAGATGCATTTACAACACGGCGCACATACGACTTTTACAACGAAACATGCCATTTAGATATATTCTTTTCATAAAAATATTTTTTAACTATACTTGAATTTGCCTCAATGATGAAGAGGAAAACTTTTTGGAAAATCTCAGAAAAAGTATAATCACGATTGTTGAATGTGAACCACTTTTTATCTGGTAGAATAATTAAAAAAATTGAAATCTAGAAACATTTTTTTGTAGTTAATCAAGCCATTTGTTTGGACCATTTTACCATTTAAGTTGTAATATAACAACAAAATGTTGGTAAACATTCATATATATTCACGATGCTCTATGAAAATAACAAAAAAGTTTAAACACAAACAATATAAATACTTATGAAATTCCATATAATAAACATCTCATCAAGAGTCTATCAATCAAAGTGGATTTTCAAGGAAACAATTATATAATAAAAAAATGGTTTATCTCTATGAAAGAAACAGAGCAGTTGAAGTTAACCCAGCCTATACTGTTGATATTTCAATTACATCTCATGGCTCTAGTTGGCTATGGGCAGCATTTTGTGTTTTCTCCGTCATTTCTCTTGTATATCTGATTGTTCCAATTTTCAAAAAAAATAAATCTTCTGCAGACCTATTTTACAAGTTATTTGCATTTGGAGCGTTTATTTTATCAATTTCATATTTTACTACTGCATCTAATTTAGGATACACCGGTATCAAAGCTCAATTCAATCATGTTAATAATGGAGTTCGTCCCGATGAACTTCAAATCAGACAAATCTTCTATGTGAGATATATCGCTTGGTTTTTGGCATTTCCCACAATTACCTTAGGTTATGCCAGCTTATTTGGCGTTTACTGGTCTACTACAGTCACTACTATTTTATCTCAAGAAATCACAGTTGTTTCTTTGTTAATCGGTTCGCTGATTCACTCTAGTTACAAATGGGGATATTATGGATTTGCTATTGCGGGCTATATTTCTTTTGTTTACCAATTGTTGGGAAACTTTAGAAAATCTGCTATTGAACTTGGATCAAGCTCTTTAGAGTTGGCTGCTAATATTTCATTATCTTTCACTTCATTAGTTGCTCTTCTATATTTTATTAATTGGGCCTTGTGTGAGGGAGGTAACGTAATTTCTGCTGACTCTGAGACTATCTTCTACGGAATCTTGGATATTGCTTATTTCTTGGGTCCCTCTTCTTTGATGTTGGCTGTTTTAAATCAACTATCAAGTGAAAGGTCTTTCACATTTGGCGATGGATTGGTTTTTCAAAAAGGATCAAAAACCATTTTAAACAATAAAGAAAAAGTGTCTTCTAAGCCAGAAAGTGCACCTCTCACCATTCCAGCTCCAAATAGTAATGCTGAACCTCCTAGAAACGAAACCTCTGTTTAGGTTATTTTGTTTGTGAATTTTTCATTGTCAATTATTATATATTTTCTTGCAGTCGTTACTTGTACCTTATAATTTCTAATTCAAACCCCAAAAATTGGTCCATTTAAACAATTAAATATCCACAATGACTGGTTATTCTTTTCTCATTTTTCAACTCATATATTCCAGAAATTTTGGAATTTGTAATAAAATTCATTGATATAATCAAATTCATGTTTTGATTGATAGACAAAAGTAAATAATAAATAAATAAATAAATAGTCCGGATATTTTGTAAATAATTTGTCATTCAATTTCCAGTACTATGCCCACCACCACGACCACTAGTTCTTGAGAGTGGTCTCAAAGATTCTGAAGTTCCTGACGAAAAGGGATGTATATTGTTTCTCAACGTATCAAATGGCTGTGTAATTGCTCCTGGAACTGAAGTGGGATAAGGTCGTAAAGCTAATGGGGTTAAAGTGCTACGATGGAAAGCTGTTCGGTTGGGTGGTCTTCCTCTTTTGGGTTTGGGCAATCCATTTGCATTTCCATTATTTGTTGGAGTTTGGGGTTTAGAAATTTTTGAAAACATTATTGACGAAGATTCGTTGTCATTAAACTGGGGTGGCTTTTGAATTAACGGTGCAATGGGATGCAAAACTGAAAGATTAAACTTTGTAGAGTTAGGAGGTCGACCACGTTTTGGTCGGTTTATATTGTTCGAAGGACAAATTGAATTGCCTTTGATAATGCGAGGAATACCTGGACGAGGTAATTGAGTAGGAATATTCATTGACCTAGAGATTGGAGAATTCAACATCTGAGGTGCAACTTGAGAATTATTTTCCTTTAAACTATCGTTTCCAGATGTTGTGAATGAGGAGATTATGTTTGGATTAGAAGGTAGCTGGACTGGAGGACATGCTACTTGAGAATGACTTGTAAATGTAGAAATTGAACTTAATTTGTCTCCAGTATTACCAGAGCTTGTATAAGAACTCTGGTAATTTTGTCCATTTTCAGGAGGTTCATGATCTATCAATGAGAATATATCCATGGGCTTTGGTTTTGGTTTATCTTTTATAGTTTGAATAACTGGGATTTGTCGAATATCTCTGTTAGAATGACCACTCAAGTTGTTGATAGCATTTGAAGAGAATGGAGCGATTTTAGTCTTGGAAAGATTCATCATAATGGGCAGTATAATATTCGAGGACTCAGTAATACCTGGTTTAGATTGCTGTAATATGTTTCTATCAGCTATGTTATCACCAACATATCGAGGACTTCCATTGGGCAACGGAAGAGTCAAGTTATTCTTTAATGAGCTACCGGAATCAATTTTCGAGTGAATTTCCATTGAAAATTTAGTATTTAAAGGCACTGATACTCTTTCCCGGTTGGCATCACTGCCTAATTCCATTATCAATGGTGTGGGCGGTGATTTCGTAGTACTTTCTACATCAACATCCATGACACAGGAAGACGGAGACGATTGTGGTGTTATGGAATCTCCATTTTCTTCTATTGCAACATTATTCGAATCTTTTCTTGAATTTGAAATAGTCCTGGATTTTGCTACTTTTTCTTTGGGTTGTTTTGATGAAGAAGACGTAGAAAAATTTACTGGTAGAGAAGCAATTCTTCCTGATCGCCGTAGCTTTTTACTGCCACTAGTATCATTAGTTTCTATAAATTTCCTGGTAACTTTTTGTTTTTCTCTGGTATTGGCTTCCGACTTTTGTCTGAGTTTTAATCTCTGTGTTTGTCTAAATCCTCTTTCTGAAGAAGACTTTTCAATGTTAAACAGTGTTCTTCGTAAAGTTCGAGTTCTAAATCCTTTCACAGTAAAATTTGGAGATTGTGAATGCTCAATATTTTTTGTCAATTCTTCCCCATCATCTTCTTTATCTGAGAGATCTCTTCCAGAAGAGCGTCCAACTTTCTTGTTATTAGCTAATTCATCTGTCTCTTGAGATTGAACTTGTTGCAGTTTTCTTTCTTCTTTTTCTTTATTGGTTGGTCTCCCTACTCTTCGCTTCTGAACCAATTCTTTCTGGATATTGTCCCTTGCTGATCTAGTAAGAATTTTTTCAACGTCAGCTAATTTTCTTTTTGTGATTACAGCTGCGATCGTCTTTTTCTTAGCTGTAGATTCGGTAGAGTGAGATACTGGTGACAATCTTGAAGATCCTCTAGAAGATGAACTCGAACCAGAACTTTTTTCAATATACCCTCTGCAATTTTCCTCACCACAGTAACAAACCTGCTTTTTTGCTCCTTCAAACCAATCAAAATTATAATCATAAGTTAGTTCAGTTCCAACATCTATTTCTTCTTTTGCAAACAATCCCACTCTTGGACGCCCTTTAACGACCCATTTTTGCATTTCGCAATTTGACCTACAGGAATGATTGACAAATCTTGCAACCGAACCACGAATTCCAGAATCAATTACCATTCCTTGTCCAAGAGATAGAGCGTAGAAATGCTCTGACTTGGAGTAGCATTTTCGCATACGCCGAAGCATTTCAGAATTTGTGATAACATCTCCACAGTACTCTACAATAAGTTCTTGTGCAGCATAGCGACGAGTAGTACGTAGACCATGACCTCTTTGTGGACCATAATGATGAACCTCAAAACCTCGTGAAATATAAAGATGACATGTTGAAGAAAGAGTTTGAAAGGGACGATTACCACAATTGTTACTACCAAAAGGACAAGAACGGGCATCACACTCGTAGAGTAGAATCCGATTGAAACAATCATCTCCACAGTGCGATTCGCAGTCGCAGAATGGTGGAGGAGGTATTTCTGGGATATCTGTGTTGGACCAAAAGTCTTGATGTTATGTTAGCATTATAGTTGAATTAAGATTTGGAATCGCTAAACTTACTTTTTGAGAGATTTCTCCAGATTGGTTTTTTTGTGTTGGTAGGATGGTATATATTGGAAGGGATGCAAAAGTCTTTTCTAGAGTCTAAAATTAATTTAGAGTTGACAGGAAATGAGAACTTGAATGGTGAAGATGGCAATGGCAATATTTTGGTCTTCTTCTTTGAATAGTTTGTTTCATGATTGGATTTAGAGCCTGAATATATTCCAGCGTCTACATAATCAATGCATTCCGGAGAAATATTGTCTATTCCTTCTATGTTACTTTCGAGATTGATTTCTTGGATCACTGAAGAGCCATCATCTTTCTTTCGTTTATTCTCTGCAGTGAGTTGTCGTTTTAATACTCCCTGTACTTTCAACTGCTCCAATGATTCTTGATATTGTTTCTTTAAAATCTCTTGATCTTTTTCTTTACTCTCAAGTTCGATTTGACGACTTTCGATAACAGAGTTTACAAAACATTCAATCAATAAACTATCAACATTTGGGATTTTGGAAGTTTCAAAAAAATTGGTGAGCCCATGCCGTCTTGTATCAGTTCGAAGAATACGATGCCGAGATGAAGGATTCAATACATTATTTGTTGAATGGGTGCCTTCTAAAGGCATTATGGTTGGAACGAATTTTGGACAAAAGAAAGTGTAAAGCGAAGGCATGGGACAGGAGTGGAGGAGAAATTGAAAGAAGTTTTTATTGTTTTTCGTGTTTCCAAATAGAGTAAAAAATATACGCGTAATGAAAATTGTTTGTAACACCTATTATTAAACCGTCAGATTAATGAAATGCCTAAATTTCGATAAAATACAAATTGAGAATAATTGGTAGGATTTTTGGTACCAAAATACATGAAAATGAATTAAAAGAATTTAGTAATCATTTTTGAAATCTTTGTAAATGTCGCATTCGTTTTATGACTGTCTACAGTATTTCCATGATAAACTTAGAGAGAATGATTGATATTACAAGAGAATTTGGATTATTTGAATTATTTGAATTATGACTGATTTGTAGATTAATTGGTTTTTTAATTATTCAAAATCACTGATAAAAAATCGCTAATAAATGTTTGTCAAATACTCAATCCTTAAGTTGAAATTAATTTTGTTTGTTTAGTAAAGTGCTCCGGTTCCGTAAAGAACTTGATTTTTACCATTTCTATATTTACGACCTAGTTTTTTCAACTTCACTCTCATGGATTTATCTTTTGTATCCATTCTCTGCCCGTAAGATACTGCAAATGTTAATCCAACGACTATCGGCCAAAATTCCTTTCCTTCTTCTTTAACCCGTTCATACATTGTGAGCCATCCAAAGTTTGCAGTATCATCTTCTCCATCGCTAGCTACTCCATCACCTCCATATGCTGGCCGAGACAGCCTTTTTATTCCATCGCTTGTTAATTTATCTATATGACCAAGATCTTTCATCAATTTTTTGTGTACTTGTTTTCTTCGTTGAACCACTGCTAATATTTTATCTGAAGATGATCCTTTGAGTCCAGAAGAAAAAAAATAGACTTTTGTAGACTTTTTCCATTTTTTAATTCGTATTTTTCCATCACCGTCTTGTTCTTCAAAAGTCTCTTCTTCAAAATCTTCTGTTGATTCTGCTCGTACATGTCCAATATTATCGTGACGATTTCCAACAATCCATCCACTCCCTTTGCAGTCAAAAAATAAATATTGCTTGATGTGAGATTTTCTTGAGTAAGAATCATCCAACATTGTTGCTTTGCCATTCCAATTGACTTTACCTTTATCGATAACTTTGATTTCAAAACTTTCAATACCAGCTAAGTGATCAAAATTTCTAGTTACTTCAACAATTGGAGCTAATGTTGCAGGGTCTAGCAAAGTCATTGAAAATACCAAATGTCCTCGTGAGCTATTTTCGAAATGCTTGATTTCGACATAATAACTTGGACCGTTTGGACAGTGAATATGATCTGAATCTGGATTTGTAGTTAAATAAAAGTCTTTTAAATTTTTTTGAATGTGGTATCTCCAAAACGGTACACCAGATTGTTCAAAGTTAAAAGTTCTAGTTGACTTCTGTGAGTGAGAATTTGCAGAAGCAGGCAATTCTAAAACTTGGTCTTGATCTTCGTACTCCAATTGGCCTTGATCTTTGAACTCCAATCGATCTTGATCTTTGAACTCCAATCGATCTTGATCTTTAAACTCCAACTGCTCACTTTGGGTTGGAAAATCCTTCTTCAAATGCGATTTTCCTATTTGTGCGAGTAGGTTGATAGAGGGGGGATTGACTTTTGGGGGTTCCACTGGTTCCACTTCAACTTTTGATTGAGGTACTCCATATTCGGTACTGAAACTATTGGTGCCATCTCTCGGTTTAGGAGAGATTTGCAACATGGTCGATTTGAGTTTTTGATGATCTGATTCTGCGGGAAGCTCATTATAATGTTTGTATTCTTGGTCACAAGTTGAGCTTGTATCATTGTATTGAGAAGGAGGTAACTGATCGTTGTCCGGTGGTTTACTCCGAAAAGACATTGAAAAATCATTTTGTTCCAATGGGATTTTTGGTAACTCTTTTTCGTCAATATTATCAACAATGTCAAAATTTCGAGATTGAAAGTTTTTAGAATGGGGTTCAAGAGACACTTTCGGAGTTGAATTTGTGTTTACTTGAGTGTTACTATCATGGGCTCCATGAAACGGGTCTTGTTCTCGCATATATTCAGGTTGAATGTTGGCTTTTTTTGGAGTAGGCTGCACTATTAATGGTGACTGCTGTGAAATTTTGTGTGCTTGTTCTTGTTTTGAGGGATTTGAGTACATGCTACTCCACTGATCTCTTGGAGAATACAAAGGTTCCTTCTGAGGTGAAACTTGTGTATCATATTGTAATGGATTTGAATCAGTGTACGATGTTTGTTGAGTATAGATTGAATATGGCTGAGTCTTGACAGATTTTTCATGTTGAGGTTGATGTTGAGGTTGATGTTGAGGTTGATGTTGATGCGGAAGTTGAGGTTGAGATTGATGTTGAGATTGAGATTGAGGTTGATGTTGAGATTGAGATTGAGGTTGATGGTGATGCTGAAGTTGAGATTGAGGTTGAAGTTGAGATTGAGGTTGATACTGGCGATCAATGTAAGTTGCATCTTGACAAACGTCATGATATTTTTGAGATTGAAAAAAATTTCGCGATTGAGAATGATACTGTTGCGATTGCAAATGAGAATGAGGTCTCCGAGATTCTTGGTCTACGTTATTGATTGCGGGAACCTTCCTACGTTCAATTCGTCTTTTCCAATTATTTTGTTTCTGTGTTTCTCCTAGTTGAAAACTTGTTTCAACTACGCTCATATCGTCAAATTGTGCACGAAGCCAGTCTAAATCATCGCTGTTATCCATAGAAGAAGAAGATTGGAAAGATGGAATGGAAGAAACTGGTCTTCGTTTGATTGAAAAAGATCTCACTGAGTGGTTGGTGTTTTCTTCTTGACCGCTGGATCCAAATGGTCTAGGGCCTTTAAGGCCAATTGGACGATCTGAGGTGTACTGCATTTTAATTCAACTAAATGGCAGTTCAAAAATGGCGCTCAGATGGTAAATACCAGATATTTAGGTCTGAGAATCTATAACAAAATAAGATACAAGTTGGGATTTAAAAAATAAAAAGTGTCAGTATTAAATAAACAACCTCAAATACTCAGCCCTATGTACCTTAACTGAGGGCCTTTTGCCAGTTCTACGCAAAGGATTAAGTCCACAATAAGTCAGAGGCAAAGTTGAATACTTCAGAATCGTGCCTTTTTCTTCTTGGGTTTAGTGGCAAGTAATTCTTTCAACTTTTGCTTTCTATCTTGTGAACAATTTTCTGAGCTGTCGATTGTTTCACTGATATCACTCACAGTTTGATCTTGTTGAACATCGTCAAAGATTTGACGCTCCCATTTTTTTTCTAAATCGGCGCGTTCAAAGCGATAATAAGCTTCTTTATGAACTTTGGGTTCTCTTTCTACACCAGCCTCTTGCATTACTCGTTTCATATGTCTCATATGAAAGTCTTTTTTTTCGATAACTTCGCATAAGTCTTGTTTAAATTCTTTTTCTCGAGTCCACAGAGTCAAGATTTGTACTGCAGACATTGCCTTCAGTTCAAAGCGCCATGGAAGATCTGTGACGAGAGTTAGTTCTGATGATTTGTGTAGAATAATTTTTGCGTGAGAAAGAGAAGTTGATAGTTGTGATAAAACATGGGCATGCTGAGGAAGATGGACGTGTTCAAAGTAAACAGTTGACTGATCTTTTAGCCAGAGATCATAAGATAGTGAAGATTGATTAATTGTGAAATTATATTGAAAGTTTGGGAGATGACGGAAAGAAGACCAAATCATGTTTATTTGTGAAAAGTGAATAAGATAAATTCATAATTAACAATGAAAATAAGCTAATGATAATAAACTACAGAACAAACTTGACAATAAAATAAATAAAATAAATAAAATAAATAAAATAAATAAAATAAATAAAATAAATAAATAAATAAAATAAAATAAAATAAATAAAATAAATAAATAAAATAAAATAAATAAAATAAATAAAATAAATAAAATAAATAAAATAAATAAAATAAATAAAATAAATAAAATAAATAAAATAAATAAAATAAATAAAATAAATAAAATAAATAAAATAATATCACCATTTAATAAACCCTAGATTATTTTTACTAGGGTACCACTAAAACGAAACTTGAAATGCACAATGATGACACTCCAAATATGACTAGTTCAATGTACATCACGTCTTGCAGCACTGAATTCTGCAAACTTAACAAAGGCATCATGCGTATTCTAGAAATGCTAATAATAGGATAATTACCAAAGATTATGATTTATCATAATCAAAACATTAGAAATTGAATATTAAAAGAGTATTAAACCATTGATATATAGTAATGGTGAAAAGATTCATAGTTATGAATACCCAAATTAGGGCTCATCGAATTAAAAGTTTCCATGATTAAAGTTGTTTTAAGTTGACATGGTAAACATATTTTCAAATCAATATATCAAAGGCAAGAAGCAGCAAGGCAAAACAATTGAAATAGGCAATAACAAGTCAACATGTTAACAATCTCGCAATCTTACAAACTCACAGATTCAAACTGCGTCATTTCACTTTTAATCACCTAAACTAATTGATCCTTATTGTCCTACCTTATTCGTCATTCACAAAGCAGTCGGACATTTGAGGTAACTTTGTGTTCGGTAAGGCAAACACCATTTCGGAGTTCTCTAATTCTTTTCTTATAAAAACCCGCCAATTCCCCTTCCATCTTCAATTCTATCAATCATATCAATTCCTCCTTAATAAACATTTACAATATGAAATTTACCACTACCGCTGTCGCTGCAATTTTGGCCTCTGTCGTCGCTGCTGCCCCAAAAATTGGTGAAACTTTCGGTCTCATCACTATCCGTTCCGGCTCTCCTGTACAAAACTCTGGTGCTTCTGTAGCCTCTGATGGATCTCTTGAACTCAATAGCTCAAACAAAAACTGGTTAACCGGTACCTTTGAATCTGACGGTAAGGTCTCCGTCGGTGACAAGAAATATCTCGCTGTTAAGGATAATTCTTTAGTTGTCTCTGAAACTGGAGATGAATTCTCTACAACTGATACTGATTCTTTGACTTATAAGGGTTCTAGAGACTTTGTCGCTTTCAAGAAGGACTCTATTTACAAGTTGGGTCTTGGATCTGCTGGTTCTGATGACTACGGTGTCATCTTGAGAGTTTTCTATTCTCCAGTCCAATCCTCTGGTTCTGCCTCTGGTTCTGCCTCTGCCTCAGCTTCAGTTTCTAATTCTGCTTCTGGCTCTGCCGTTCATGCCACTACTGCTCATACCAGTACTGCTCATGAATCATCTGCTACCCACTCTGTTGCTATCAACAGCACTGTTTCTCAAGTTAATGGTGCTGCTGGTGCTTATGCTGGTGTTGGTGCCGCTGTTCTTGGTGCCGCTGGTGCTCTTTTGATTTAAAAACTTGATACACTCTTCTATTTATATATTTTTCTTTCATAAGAGATACTAATACACTTTCATGACTTTAACAAACTGCTCTCTCAACACGTTACGTAAACTATCCAAAAACATTATATAATCTCAAATCGCTGTTCTCGAAGTCTCGCTGCATGTAGAAGCAGTTGTTCCTGAGTTTGTACACTTATTTTTCAGTTTTCTATCTGTCGCAATAAAAACAAATCCTTCTTCATACACACAACTTCCCATAGTCAATTCAAATTCACATTCCAACTATCTCAAAAACTCGTCTAGTATACTTAGTGGTCAGAGCAATTGATTGTTTGAGTTTAAGAATTCTCAACCCGTCAAGTTATCAATTGACATTGTTTTATTTTTTAGTTATTATCAGACTAGCAATTGACCTTTGAATTAGAATCAACCTAATCTACTGCTTGATAATAAAAAATAGAAGCTCTTATAATATCTGGTCACCGATTCAAAAATGGACCATCTAATAGACGAACTTGAAGTTCATATAGATATGACATCTTCATCTGAAGATCATACTCCCATGGCCTCCCCTGTTGGTGAAAATAAAATCGAAGATATCGACTTATCGCATTCAACTCCTTCACTCTCGTTTTCTAAACGTTCTCCAACTAGTTCCAACATTCCTGGATTTAATAGAGATTTTGGCCTCAAATTTCCCTTGCCTACAACTAAGAAACAACGTAAACCTCCTTTAAGATCTAGCACATTGCTGATACCTACTATCACAACTTGCTCACGACATGGATGCCAGGGTTCAGGTATGGTAAAGTCAACTTCAGAACCACATATTTTAGAGCATTGGGTGGAGCTAGAAAGTATCAAAAAGAGTAATAGTTTAGACAATATTCGGGCAGTATTTATTTTGGACGATGAGGAAGATGGAGATGACAGCAGAGATTCACGTGAAAGAGCTGGCCATGGCTTTGAAGTAGACGGTTTTCAAGAAGGAGAATTTACGTTTTTTAAAGATTTTAGAGAAGAACTACATGGATATGGGCATGTTGGAAAAAAGTTCGTTGGTAGAAGGCCAAAGGCTCGTAAACTTGAACAATTAGAAAACCAAATTCTAGTGGAAGAAGAAGAGGAAGAGGAAGAAAAACAAGTTTATGTAAATGAGATTCCGGCATTGTTTACTGATAGATCAAAGAAAAGAACAATGGTTATGCCGCCTTACGCTCCACAATTGTTAGATACAGGATACTTGAAAGAAAAAGTCAGTCCGCAAAGCCACGGAGTTTTAAATCATGTTGCTACTACGTTCATGAAAAGGGAGATTGTAGCATTAGCAATGACGGTCAGATATCGCAACAAGTTTATAACACAAATTATATATTCTCAGGTATAGACCATTTATTGTCTCACATTGATATCTATATATTTGATTGACGTGCTCAAGCTCCCAGTGCAGCGATTGATAATTCCTTCATGGACTCAAGAATTTGCTCCACACGATTGTCTAGTGCACCAGTAGCATATTCTTCGCGTGTGCTAGCATCTAAATACTGTTGAACCTGTGCCAATCTAGTATAACTTTCTGTACAAAATTTCAGCTGAATTTTAACAAGAGCTTCAAATGAGGGATCTAAATATGGAACTCTCATATCAATAAGTTTCGGTAACTCGTCAATCAACTGTTGATTCAGTCTTCCATATACATCTTTAGCCATGGACAATTCTTTCTCCATTCTAGGAAGTTTTGTGACATCATCACTTGGTTTTTCAGTGAGCTTTTTTACTTTAGCACGCATTGAATCGTAATCCAATAATTTGTGTTCCCGTTTCTTGATGGCATCGTTAACGTCAGTGAAGTAGGCGCAGAACCTTGTAATAGGGTCTAGCACAGTTTCACGGAATGGGCCGTCAAGGGCTTTTACGGTTTCAGAATCTAATTCCTGGACAGCAGTCAGATAGTACTTGGAAACGCCATCACGAGTACCGGCGTCGCCGTAAAACGCGTCAATAGTTTCAGCGATACGAGTTTGAGAAGCGGTCATGGCGCGAAGCGAGTCTAGATAGCCTTTTGCCTCTTTTTGGAGTTTAGTACTGGCTCTTTCCATGGTACGATAACGACGTTCTTCAACCTCAAACTCTTTATCGATAGTTTTTTCGACCTGGCCGGCTTTCATCATAACCTGGAAAGGGTGTTAGTGCTGGCTTTTAGCAAGAGATATTGAATCATACCGTAGTACCGGCTCTGCTAACGGCTTTTTTAAATCCTGTCCAACTCATTTAAATGCACAATTATTATATAGCAACCAGCTTTTAAAAAAGTTGTGTGGTGAGGTGTGACTTTAGGAAAAAAAAGGCTTTTCTATGGTGAGAGCCAACGACCGCAAGTTTAAGAATTCGCTCAGCTAGGTTAAGTCAAAAATAAAAAAAGAACGTTGACTTCAATGCTGTTAAGCATGTGCTTGTTTTAAGTTTGCTTATCATGGAAGATAATAATGAAACGTTCAACATTGTTTAGTGGGTAGAATATTTAAATTTGATATTAATAATTTGATAATTGGAGATTTTTCAAGATTTTGTTTAATTTTAATTTAATTTTTTTTATTTTATTTTATTTTTATTTTATTTCAAGAGATTTTAAATTAGATTTTATTTTGGGGATTTTATTTTGAAGATTTTATTTTTCAAGAGATTTATATTAGATTTTATTTCACAAGAGATTTCTATAGTAGATTTTATTTTCAAGAAATTTTATATTAGAGATTGGTTTAATTTAAATCTGTTCATTCTAAAGATTATTTTAAAAATATGTTTATTTATTTAGTATTTATCAAGACCCGTTTTAAAAATCTGTTTCAATTTATTAACTGACAATTTGTTCCATTGCCTTTTCCATTGTCTTTCCATTGCCTGTTCTATTGTATTTCCATTGTCTTTCCATTGTCTTTCTATTGTCTTTCTATTGTCTTTACAATCTTCCAATCTTCCAATCTTCCAATCTTCCAATCTTCCAATCTTCCAATCTTCCAATCTTCCAATCTTCCAATCTCCCTCTCCCAATCCTCTTTTCTCCAAATCATTTCGCTAATCTCTAATTGTTCAGTTTTAATTCAATATATTTTTTTTACATTTATTTTTATTTTATCAAAAACTAATCCAACCAAGTCTCACAGATCCAATTCAACTTTTCATATAAACACCTTTCTATCTGATTTTTTTTTAGATTTTTTCTTTCAATTAAGCTTCGCTTTTCGGGACAAATGGAACGGCCTCAGCAGGATTGAAAACCAACTTTACTGGAGCAGTCTCATCCTTACCAACCTCTGATCGCTCTGACAATGGGAAAACCCATTGCTCCCAATTACTCTTCACCCGTCCCTTGTCTCCAACAACCTCAATATTTTGAGTGAACTTGCATGCTTCATTGAATAACTTTACATCACCGCCAGTTAAAACCTTGACTCTATTGAAAGATGCAATAATGTTCAATGGAATCCAACCACTACTGTTCATTTGCTTGCGAAGATAGAAATCTTTACACAAGTTTTCAGCGGAAAAATAATAATCAATCTGGTAAACAATAGCAGCAATAGCATTTTCATAAAATTCATTCATGTAATGATATTTCATGTTATTGTTTGATGAAGATCGACGTCCACCATTGTTATATGAGTTGTAGTTGTTTGCTCCACGGTGGTGATTGTGACTGTGATGATGATTATGCTGATGAAATCCGTTATTGAGCTCTTCAGTAGCTCCGTTACCAAATCTATTTTTTTTCAACTTGTTGTTGTTATTAGTGGGAGAAGGAATAGGTTTTGGTTTTGTGGAGCCATTGATCAAAGGTTGAGATTTAGGCTGTAGCTGTTGTTGCGAAGGAGGTTGATGCTGTTGAGGTTGATTTTTATTAACAGTAGCGTTAGGGGGATTAGGTTTTTTCTGTTGCGCGGAACGTTGGTCAGCACTGTTTTTAGAAAAATTCTTCAATGCTCTAGATTTAGGGTTATTAGAGCTACCAGATTTGTTAGTGTTGTTAGAGACGCGAGCGGACTTGTTGTTACCAGGAGTTCTTGGTTTTGAGCTGACTGGAGTGTAGTTCAACGGGATCCATTTTTCTCTGCCGGTGCCTACCACGCGAGGAGTTTTAATGCTTTGTTGTTGGAGGGACGGGTCTTTTTCGTCAGGTTTAGGCCAGTTGATGGGGTCCAGAGATTTTTCATCATGTTTGAAGCCAGAGTCGTTATCAGAAGAGTCTGAAGAGGAAGGAGACGGGATAGATTCGACGTTGTCGAGTTTCCAAGGGTTAATTTTAGGCAAAGGAGCAGGAGTTAATTTAGAATCATCTGTGGTAGGATCAGAATCTGGCAGTTCTGTGATTTCCAGGATTTGTTGATTTTGGTCAATTTGGTCAATTTGTTCAGGTTTAATTAATTCAGGTTTAATTAATTCAGGTTCATTTTGTTCAGGTTCATTTTCCGCTGATCTAGCGATGGAGGCATAAGAGATAGGAGCAGACATGAGATGTTGTTTTATGCTGTATAAAAGGAAAGTTTCAAAATTATACGCTCACAAACAGTAAAAAAACGATTGATGAGTACTCCAAGATGAAGATCGATGTTTGAAGACGATCGGGATGAAAAAGAGTTGTGAGATGGGAAAGTTTAGAAATGTAAATTTTCGAGAAAAATTTTTTTGAGTTGAGTTTTGAAAATTTTCTGTGTGTTGTTTGGCCAGTTAACGGAGTTTAGTGATGGATGAGTAGAGTTTTAGGATATATTAGATTATATTAGTAGGTTTTAGGATATATTAGATTATATTAGTGGGTTTTAGTAGGTTTTAGATTAATTTAGTAGATTTTAATAAATTTTAGATTAATTTAGTAGATTTTAATAAATTTTAGATTAACATAGTAGACTTTAATAAATTTTAGATTAATATAGTAGACTTTAATAAATTTTAGATTAATATAGTAGATTTTAATAAATTTTAAATTGGTTTAGTAGATTTTAATAAATTTTAGATTAATTTAGTAGATTTTAATAAATTTTAAATTGGTTTAGTAGATTTTAATAAACTTTAGATTAATTTAGTAGATTTTATATTTCATATATTTCAACTTTTATTCTGTGGTTTATTTTTCAGTTCTAATAATTATCAATATTTTGATATTAAGAAACATTAATAAATTAATGTATAAACATCAATTTAAACATAAATTAACATCAATATAAACATGAATTAACATCAATACAAACATGAATTAACATCAATATACATAAATTAACATCAATCTAAACATAAATTAACATCAATCTAAACACAAATCAACATCAATCTAAACATAAATCAACATCAATATAAACACAAATCAACATCAATAAACATAAATTAACATCAATATAAACATAAATCAACATCAATATCAACATATCTACCCTTTACTTCGATTTTCCAATATTCCATTCTCAATTCCTTCATTTCAATCTTCACCATCCAGCCCTTAATATACGCTTCTCTCTATTCTAAATACTTCAGAATACTCAAAAAGGTTTAGGGCTCTACTTACTCAGCACAATACAAACGCGTCTTTTTACGCGTTTCATTTATATTCACTGATATTTATTTCATTTATATTCACTTATATTGATATCATTTTTATATCTATATTCATCACCTTCATGTATAACATCTAAATGTTTGAAATTCACGTATGTATTTCATTACTTCATTAACTCATCAACTAACTCATTCACCAGCATGGAACTTCAAAATCTCATAAACCTCCAGTATCATTAACTCTACTAAAAATCCTTCGTAAAACGTCTGTTCCACTCCATTTCATACACTCAACATTGAAAATACGTTCAAAAAAACCATCTTTTTTTGTTCTACCAGATAACTTGCCAATAAATCATCCTTTCAGATCTGCTAATCATGATCTAACTCTGGCTCTCAGACTATCTTCTGGCTCATCTAATTTTCTTGGTTTAGCTGAACACATTCAAGGAAATGTATGGTCTGTCACTCCGTTAATTCCTGGTATAGGAGCAAAAGATTTAAGACCGCTTGAATCTGTTGAATCTCTAATCAACGTTGAATCCGTTGCTACTCCAGATATTGAATCTATTACTGATTCGGCTCTAACCCCAGATATTGATTCAACTACTTTCACTCCCAATGTCACGAATTCAACTGCTATCAATAATTTCAATTCAATAACCAATTCTATCACCAATTCAGTCACCAATTCAATCACCAAGACTACTGATTCTCTCTCCAATTCAATCACCAATTCTCTCGTCAAAACTAATTCAATCACCAACTCCCTTGCAACCTCCCTCACCACCAATATCTCAATTCATTCCATTATTGAAAAATGCAAATCAAATCAAAATCTCATCGTTAAACCTGTTGTGATTAATATGAACCCCCCATCACTAAATTCTCTACCTTCTATTGAACCTGACCAAATCAAACTTGAATCAGATCTTGATTCTCAACTCGCGTCTCTAGCTTCTATTGTAAGTCCAATCAAACCTCGTTTAGCAAATTCTCATCCAACTATACCAATTACTTTAAACAATTCTTTAAATTTACACACATTTTTGCCAACAAAATATTACGAAATTCTGTACGAACGACAAACTTCAATTTCATACTTTGCAAAATCAACCTTGTCTAGAGCTCGAGCATTAAGTAAACAAAAGCTCTCTCAAGCAGAAAATATTGATTCTAAACTACAATGCCTCCAAATATTGATTCCAATTCTTAATTCACTGGTAGTGGATATAAGAGACCTGGACTCAAAATACAATGTGTCGGTTTTCCACAATGTCGTCCGGCCACTTCTTGATTCAAATAGTGACAATTCAACTGGTGGATACACTCTCGAAGAACGCAAATACATGAAAATCTGGTTCCAGGAATTGATTGAAAACAACCCATCAATGGCAACTTGTCCTCTTAAAAAAGAAGATGAAGCAACATCTTTTGAAAAAGAACTTGAAGTCTTGAAAACAAGAGAAATGATGATACAAATTGTATTATTACTAGAAATCTTGGTGTTGGAGAAATACAAAGATAAAAAACTTGGAACAAAAAACAAAAAAATTAAAAAGAATAATAAACTTCCAGTCATTAAAAGGAAAAATGGACTCGTCAGATTGAAAAACAAAAAAAATCTTGTACAAGAATCACCTAAAGATGAAGAATCGGAAAACGAAGATACAATCTCTGACACAGAAACTCTCATCATTGCAATGTTTGATAGACTTTGTATCCGAAACCTTTCACATCATCTATTAACAGCTACAAGTAACGTCGGAGATCCCATTAATGCTCAAAACCACTATGAAACTGTAGCACAAGCTACAGCTGCAAAAGACAAAACACAGGAATTTTGTCGTGAATGTATTATGCCATTTTACAGCTCGAAACTACCTGATTTATGTAGAATCCTGGTAACCAGCTGTCGAGGAAATAGCACTTCAAATGGAAAAATAAGAAAACCTCGAAACAAAGAATCCATTGAAATAGAAACAAAAAATTTAGAAGCACAGGAAGAAAAATCCTTGAAAGCAATGAGAATTGGAAGCTCTCGAGGTGGATTTTTAAGTTCTTTCAAACATCGAGAAGACAGAGATAGAAGACAATTTGAAATGACATTCAGAAGCAGCTTCACAGCTTCACAATCTAATTTACAATCTCAAAAGTCATTCACTCAATCTCTAAAATCAGTTTCTCAAAAAACACAGTCTCAAAACGAATTAGACTTACAATCGGTAATTAAAGCTGTTTCTAAACCATCTAGACAACTCGTTTCATCCCAGCATGCCAATAGTCTACCAAGCACAAAATATCCTTCGGATATACAACCAGCGAAAAATCCAAGAAAAGCTACTGGTCTTGTCAGGAAATCTAATCCATCTCAAAATTCAACTATCGAAGACTCAAGAAAAGTAGTTCAAGTTGCAATGACACCTGCCAAACGAAAACGTCAATTGAGACCGCCTCAACCAAACAGTTCAAGATCTCCACCTTCTTTACCACTCCCTGGAGATAAATTGGCTAGCCAGATGGTTCTTTTAGATGGACACATGTACTCTGACGGAGATGAAGGTAATGAAGATGTCATCTTGGAAACCCCACTGAAAAAGAAACGGTTTTTAGAAAATCAAGATTGTCTACAAGATCAAAATGATTATGATGAGGAAATCATGTCTTCGCCTCTAAAAGTTATCAGCACCCCTAAGAGAAGACCTACTATCGGTAGTAGCCTATCGTTTGCTTCTTCTAATATCGCTTCAAATGGTAAAAAGAAATCTCAAAAATGGTTTGATTCAGAGTTTCCAGTCACACAATCTCAATCTGAATTATGTTGAGATCTGATGCTCATTCCATATTACCACACGAATTTGCATTTTTTTTTTTCCACTATATTTATTTTTCAAGTCCGATTCACTCATCTTGACACTTCATAGAAATCATTATATATAAACCATCAATTTAACGAGAACAAGAACGTATTTAAACAATTATACCTCTTGCTAAAGCAATAAAGTCGTGTTCTTTTTTCAAAAGCTCACAAACTTTTTCACCTACTTGTTTATTCAACTTTTCTTGTTCTTCACTAGTGAGTGGTGTAGGTTCACCTTCTTTGACTAGCAACGCAGGTGCTTGTTTCTTCAACACCCGCAAAGATCCAAGAATAGCAGAATTCAAAATATCTTTATCTTCCTGAGAGTTGATTTTTGGCATAATCCCGTCAAACCACGCTGAAATATTACCCAAAATTACCACTCTGATAACGTCCGGCCCCAGCCCTTTAATTCCCATGATTGAACCATACCAAGATTGAACTGAACGATTGGGATCCATGAATCCTTTCAGTAGCGTTCGCGTTACCCTGGGCTTGAGAGAGTAATATGTATCACTGTAAGTTTCACATATTTTATTCAATAAAGAGGCCGCAAAATCACGGATTTTATAGCTCTTTTCATGTTGGTCTGCTCCCACTTTCTTGGAAAGTAAAGGAGTTAAAAGGCATGGCATAATTTGGTGAATATAAGGTTCAATGTAAATGGTATCGTTTGAGATAATGGCTTGAATAACTTCCAACATAGTTTGCACAACATCCAAGTCACTTTTCAGATTTTCCGAAATCTGTTCTTGCACAAATTGTACAATGTACGGGACTAATTGATGAAGACCAGGATCATTTCTCAAACTATTAAGAGCAATATTTCTCAATGATACACTTTCCAAGCTCTCTTCTGAAGGAGGAGCAGTCAACAAGGCTTCAACAACGCGGTCAAAATATAATTGCAATTCTTTGGAAATGACGTGTTTCACTAAAGGTTTGACATCAGCGTCAGTCGACAATGCAGAAGCAGAATGGCTTTTCTGAGACCCTCGAATTTGGGGTGGTAACGCGCGTACTTCTGAAGGTAATGGATTCTGAGGTATAGAAGGCTGGATTCCTTCAATTGCAAGCCAATGTGCGGTAAAATTGACTGCTCGTGGAACTTTTGGCAGAGGTTGATTAATGATTTTTTCAAAATCTACTTCATCATCATCAATATAGTAAAGTGTTTGTCCTGGGCCAACTTTGGCTTCTTTATAAGTGAGATTTCTGTTTGTTTGATATCCATACAATGGCTAATCAATAGTTAGTATACATGACGCGTTGAATAAGAATACTTACTTCTACATTCAAAACCCTTAAAGCATGGCTTATATCCGAAGTTGTTAACGTAGTTCTTCGACTGTGTCTCATGGATTTCATAGCCTGTTCAACAACTTCGTGAATTCTATATTCCACCTCCATTGCAAGTGATTTCGCAACATCGTCGGGCAAATTGGTGATTCCCAGAACCTCCGCCACATCCTTCACCGTATCGGAAGGTGACCATAGCGTATGAGAGTATTGAATTGACAGTGATGTGTTATTGTTGGAGTTACTGTTCGATGTGCTCATTGTGTCCTTGTTTGTTTGAAAGTAAACTTCATTATGGAAAAAAATACCAATATATGTCCTGGGTTAGGTCAATACTAAAATGACGAGCAGACACAAAAAGATTTTTCCAAAATCTTCAAGTACAAATCATTGTTGATATCGTATAAATCATGCTCCTGTCAAAACTTGCAGCACGACAGGTCTCTTTAAGAGCCTTAAGAGCTGTTCCTACTTCTGTGCCTCCTAGAAACTCAACTCGTCAATTTCAATCAACGTCCTTTGCACCAAAAGATCACAACAATGATAAGCGTCGCAATCTCAAGTACTCTCTCTATGATGAAGACGTAAGTATTCACTTGCTAGCGGTGAACGCTCAAGCTAACTGTCAACTTTTAGCTCCGAGTCTTTAATGACAAGCTGAACTCTTATGCAAAGGTCAATCAAATCCGTTCTACTACGATGCTAATGGATCTCGAGCAATCCATGAACATCTACTCTAAACTGCGTACTACAAATCCTTTTAATCCTGGTGATATAGCTAGATTATTGCAAACTCTTCACACTAGCGTAAGAGTTACTAAACGTGATGCTAACAAGTACAAATCACAAAAGCGAAATATTGAAGTAGACACTGAAACTATCAAAGGTTACTTATTGCTGATTGCTGAAGATATTAAAAACGGTGTCGTTAGATCCAGTTTCTGGGGTGTTACCCATTTGTTTACTGCTTTTGCCACCATGGAAGTACCTGAACAGGGTTTAGAGCTTTGGAAAGATTTGAGTAATCATGAAACCTCAAAATGTTCGAAACTCATGTGGTCTCCGGTTGTTGTTGGTTCGGTTATCGATCTCATGATTGCTGTAGATACTCCTTTTACTGAGATTGAAAAGATTTATACTACTTCAAAGGCTAATGGAGATCAAGCCAGTAACATTGAGCAAGCCATGATTGGGGCCTTGATCAAGGACAATAAAGTTGCAGAAGCACTCGAACTTTTTTCAACAATGCTTAAAGTTTATCCTGATGAGACTTATTCTTTGGTTAGAATTCACGATAGATTTGTTGGTGATTGTGGTCATATTCCAACGGCTTTACGGTTTTTCTTTGATGGTATTGAAGGAAAAACACCGTATAAAGCTACTACTCATCCTTCAACAGTTGTTCGTCTCATGCAACGTATTTGGAACAATGATTCCGATTTTGACTTGTTGGAACGTGTCTGGAAATCTTATATTTCGAGTATTCCACCAACTATGGGAGAATGGATGTTTAACGCTACAGTCAACTTTTACCTTAAAGCTTTCATGGAGTACTATTCTGATCCTGCAACTGAAGCTGTTGCTCGTCTAAAAGACATTATTCAATTCTACATTAAAACTCGTGTCACTATTACTCCTATTTTCCTTAATACTGTTCTGTCAGCAGTTCAACCTTGGGCCGATCGTGATATTGTTTTTACAATTATTTCTGCATACCAAATCTATCACCTTCCTGAAGATGCAGTTTCTTGTCGAATCATTCTCAACTCGCTAGAAAACATTGAAGTTGAAGAGAGCTACATTATTAGTAGATGGAACAAGCTTCTTGAATCTCAACAGAACAATCGCAGCAATGCAACTAATGTTCATAACTTGGATTTACTTGCTCTTCTCAGAGCATGTTTCAAACCTGAACGTGAACTACTTTTCACTTCAATTTTTGAATCTCTTCTTAATCAAGGCAGTATTTCAGATAAAACTATTGCTGATATTAGAAGTACCATCTGGAATAATCCTAGATATTCTTCCAGAAAGGATTTCTTCAATAACTTGTTGGCAAAGAACTTTATTGAATTCGATAAAAATGGTCAAATGCTCAGAAATGCTCCTTTTAGCTAAGTATTTAGATACACGTAAATAACCGTTATGACTTGTACATAATCACTACCTTAAATTATAAATTTTGATTGTTTTGCTTGACTTATGTTGTTGTTTTTCTCCGAGGATTTTTTTTCGCTTGTGGGATATAAATGGAGTTTGTATTCTCTAGTGAAGTTAATAGTACATCAACCCCAAACTTTTGCTTAGATTTTTCAATAAACAGAATCCATTGATAATGCAAGTTCCTACTCCGTTTTATATTCAAAAAGAATTGGAAAAATATGGAATCCCTAAGCCACAAAGACGAAGATTGCCATTCTACAGATCGCGGACTTCACAACCTTACGCCACTGATGACAGACTCAAAGGTATGCTTCTTTTATCTCTGGCAGTCAACCTTCAGAATCATCGCAACAGTTGATATATCGCTTTCAAAGTGTAATCGATCAGTTGGAATTAAATATACTGTTAGCAATTTTGATGAAATGATCACTCATTCGCTTATAATAACTTTTACCAACGATTGAACCAATTTGTATTGCACACTTTCAGTAAGAGTTAATAGGTACATGGAATTGATTTAATTAAAATACCAAAACTTATCGTGAGATCATAAAAGTAGTCTATATCATCTATCTCTAAAAAAAGCAAAAGAAAAAAAATTAAAAAAGTAAAAGAGATAGCTGAAGAAAAAAAATAATAAAAACTTCTTTGAATAAGATATTTGTAACCATGGTTTTTTAATAGGTTCTTTTAAAAGAAGAGATTCTGTCTGTCTCGACGCTTGCTGATCTATCAATATTCTCTTCATCTGTACTTCCTTTCCTAGATTTAACACTATCTGAACTTTGACGATCTGTTCTGATTCTACTTGAACATAGTATACCTGACTTTTCTCCCTTTGGTTTCCAAAAACACACCTTTTCCAAAACTCCGTGTAGTTTATCTTGGGTCATAGGCTTGGATACAATTTCAGAAAAATGATGAGACTTGTACTTGTTTGCTTCCGTTGAAAAATTTGTCAAGCAGACTACTGGAGTATCAGTATTGGAACTGGATGTGCTGTGGACTATTCTAGCAATATCTGCACCAGAAGTTTTTCTCAGTCTATACTCAGTAAAAATAATATCAAATTTGATGTCGCCAGTAGCATATCTAATGGCTTCTTCAGCATTGAGAGCAGTCACAAACCTGCAATTAGATCCTTTTAGTAGTGTTTCAATGGAGTATCTCCAAACAGGGTTGCTTTCACAAACCAACACAATTAAGGGCCGGTAGCTAGGAGATTGAAAATTGTGAGCAGTAGAATTTTTAGAGAGATTTTGCTTTCTTTGAATTCTCATCAAGGTGTTGTTTCTAGTATCTTCTGTATCAGAGTTTGATGGAGAAGGATCAAATACTTTGTGATATTTGTGACTAACAGAGAGTTTCCTTAAATGCTCGGTCAGATCAGGGCTAGACTCCATGTTGGAAAGCCTTCTAGGTCCCAAACTGTCAGGAGAATTAGGTCCCTGGGATTTAACATTCAGATTCCCAGGAAGAGATAAATAAGTTTCTGGAGAAGACATTGCTGGATTGCAAATCTGATTAGGAGAAGAATAAACAAATCCGGTTCCAGATTTTGGACAATCAATAGATAATGGCGGAGTAGACATGGTTGTGATTGACACATTTCCACGACCCTTAATAGGCAGCATTTTTCTGTGAGGAGAAGGAACACTTGAAGTGCTACTTGAAGGACCAGAGGACATTGAAGAAGTAGTAATAATAGGAGAAAGAGATATAGACGCGCGCCCAGATGCGGTTGAACCACCCGGAGAACCACGAACTGGCGAATGATGTCGAGGGCCAGTTGAAGAAGATGGAGATTCTGATCGTTTGAATATACCAGAAGATGCTGAAATAGATACTCCTCTGGGCCGCTTAGATTCCACTAAATTTCTGTGTTCAATATTTTCAGTCTTAATACGAGTTAATGTATCTTTATTGGCTTTATCCAGCATTGGTAAATTTTTGAATGCAAAGTTTCCAAAATCATCTTGAGCTGTTGGCTCGGAGAGTCTTCTAGATCTGTTTTCACGTACATGAGGAGGAATGTGCAATGGTAGTTTGCTAGCTTTTCGAGTTGGAATCTGAGCATTGTTAATTGAATCAATACTACCAGCTCTACTAGATCTACTCGAAACAGAATCATCACTTTCTTCACTTCTGTCGTCACCTTTTTCTTGAGGAATTGAGTCCTCAGGGAAAGATTGTAATTCAGCACCTCTAGAATCAAAATAATCAGTGCTCTCTGGATCTTCAACTACTGGAATGAATGATGCTTCTTGATCCCATAATGTGTCCCATTCTACCTCGTTGAAAAATGGATGACTCTTGATCTCTTGTGCTCCAGAATTAGCACCGATTCTTTGACTTTGATCCAAACACAAAAGTTTTTCAATCAAGTCTCTAGCTTCGGATGAAACTACTGGTCCTTCAGATTCTTGATATCCCTCAATTAGTTCTGGCCATTGAATGTTATGTTTAAGAATATTATCAAACACTATCTCTGGTGAAGTGGCAGTAAACGGAGGAAATCCATAGAGAAATTCAAATAAAATACAACCAGTGGACCACCAATCAGACATTTCATCCTGCTCATCACCTCGAATAGTTTCGGGAGCGAGGTAATCTGGGGTTCCCACAAACTTTTTTGTGGAATCATTTGGATCAAATAATGGAATATGCTTAATGGAACTGCTAGGTGTCGGGGTTGTGCTGGCCACACCGTTATCACTAGAATTCGACGAGCCATTATCTTCTTCACCGACAGAGGCTCTACTTGATCCAAACATTGCTGAACTATTAAACATTGCTTCACCAGTAGCACTACCATTAGAATCAGATCTTGAAACTTTGGGTTTAGTAAAATTAAAGTAGCCAGGAACCAAACTGATTGATGCATCAGTAAGAGGATTTTGAGGTGTACCAACAACAGAACTTGCACTTGAAGTGCTCCCTGGTCGGTTTACGTCTGAAAGATTTTGAGATTTATTAGGTACCGAAGCATTTCCAGAACTTTCAAGATTTTCGGAAACAGATGCACGGGTGTGTCTTCTAACAAGTCCCATTCTTGAAAGACCAAAATCAGTCAATTTCAAATGACCATCTTGATTGATAAGAAGATTGTCTGGTTTTAAATCACGATGGATGATACCTTTGCTATGCAAATCTTCAACACCTAACACAACTTCTGCAATATATTTTTTCGCCCAGTCTTCAGGTAGACCTCCTAGCAGCTTTACTAATACTGCACAATCACCTCCATTAAGATATTCCATAACTAAATAAAGATAATTTTTACTTTGAAAAGTAAAATACAATTTGGCAACAAAGGGACTATCAGCTTGAGACATCATGATAGCTCGTTCAGCTCTGACATTCATGACTTGATTCTTTGCAATCATATCAGCTTTCTTTAAAACCTTGATTGCAAAATATTCACCAGTATTTTTTTTCTTTGCTAAATATACACTACCAAACGCACCCTTACTGATAGCTGTGACTACTTCGTAATCTTTAATACTTGGGGGAATTGGTTTTGCAAGTGTACTTGTTGAAGTGAGGAGAGGTGATACAGGTCCACGAGAAAAGTCTGCAGTTGATGATTTTCGTCTATGATGAAATGGATCAATTGGGAAACTTGGATCATTAGGGAATATTAATGGAGATGAAAGGGGAGTAGATGGAGAGTGGAGAGACTCTGAAGGAGCATGAATTCTATTTTTTTGTAAACTTGAAAGACCCGCTCCCATTGAGGATGAGGAATAAGCTGATAGGTTGGAAATACTTTTCTTTTTCTGCATGCGATTAAAACTACCAGAATGAAGCTCGAGATCATTTAACTGGAAATCCATTGTTTCATTCGGATCCATTGAAGATGAACGCTGAGTGCTATCAGCACTAGATCTACATGAAGTACCAGGAAAATTGATGGATTCAGACAAAAGTGATCTAGGGGTGAGAGACCTTTGAGCACTGGATCTTGGATCAGTATCGCAACCAAATATATTATCTTGTCTTAGTGAAGAAATTCTTGTTCCATGAGGCAGAGATTCTGAGTTGAGATACGATTCGGAAAACAAACTAGTATCGTCTATATCAGTATCATCATTGTCTTGAGATTCATTTTCTGCAACATCGTTTTCATCTAATTCTTCAAGTGCGTATTGTTCTCTCTGTCGGCTTGCTTTATCAATGGTATCTTCAATAGCAGCGTTTACCATCAACTCGCATTCGTTTCTGATAGTATCAAAGTATTTAATGGTATTGCCAGATCTAACAGCAGCTGAGACTTTTTCCCTGGCATATTTCACAGTATCTTCACATAAAAGTGCCAGTGCAGGGTCTTCAACACTAGGATTCACCCAATTCAAAACTCTATGAATACGAGACTCACTTTGGGGAGAATGAATTCTGCCTTCACCGTCAATATTAGACTTTTCTCTTTTAAGCTCAGGACTATGAACTTCTAGAGCAATATCACAGAGATCAATAAGAAGGTCCAATAATTTAGTCGGAGAGCGTTTTGGAAGATTAAGAGATTTCAGTAGAACTCTTTTTGAGGAGGCTAAACTAATCGATGAGTTCATTCTAGGTGACCGAGGAGGAGATGAGGTTTCTGAAGAAGGAGATTGATTGATAATAGGGAGAGGGATGCCTCTGTATTCCAGTTTAGGGCTTTGAGTAAAAGAATTTGATGAAGATTTAGACGATATCGATAAAACTGAAGCACTAGACGAAGAAGTGTTGGAAGTATGAGATGCAAGATCAGGAGTTTGATGAGTGTGGCTCTTGGAGTCTAAAAGAGAGAGCAAATGTATGATTGTGTTTCTCTGATCGACTAGATTCTCATGAGCACAATCAAGATCACTTTGAGTTGTATGTTCAACTAGGCAAATTTCAGAGTGTCTTTCAAACCACCAAGTGGGCACTTGAAGTTCGCAGATTCGACAAAGTTCTACTGAAGGGACTGGAACAGAGTCTCTTTCAGATATGATGGCTTCTGACAAACTCTCTAGAAAAGTGACCAATATATTAACTCCAAATCCTAGGGTGTGAACAAGCTTGAATGGTAAGTCAACACTCAATGGTTTGGGAGGGACATATTTTCTAAGAATCCACATGTTCTAGAACTGTTAGTTAAGGACAAGAAAGCATTCAAAGATACATACATGACTTGGTTCACCTGTAATATTATCATATATGAGAACACCTTGACCTTCCATTTCAAGATAATCTTCACCTAAATAGTGAGATTCTTCGGTCTCGGTCAAGACTGAAGTTTGAGAATCAAGAGGAAGAGCTTCCTGAGAAGACTTCAAAGGTTCTAGTTGAGATGAGATAGAGGGGCCTGATTGATTCAAGGTATTATAAAGGTTGTTTGGAGAAGAAGTTCTAGAAGAGAAGGAGTACTGATCAGAGGTACTTTCATTTGGTCGTTTAGTAACAAATCTAACACGATAGCTAGAACCATCAGAGGTCATGACTTCAGTAGCTCTAGCAAAGACTGCTTTATCTTTTTCATCGCCAACCACGATATCAGAAATAGGTTTGTTAAGTAATTCAGAGACTGGCGTGCTAGAAAGGGAGTTAGTTAAGTGACTTTAGAAGTAGATATAACATACCCCACAACCGTTTCCCAGTTGCTGCTCAAGTAGCGAATCAAGCCATCTATGCTGAGTTCCAGCACCAAGTTTTCATTGTTTTTAGCGGCGAACTTGAGATCTTCGTTATCAATGCTACCTGAGGACTCGCTATCGTTATCATTTTGGTCGTCTAAATTTGCACTGGATATCTGAGAATCAGAAGCGTAGTCGTTTTGAAGATCAAGTTGTTTCATTTGATTTAGTCTATTTGTAGAAGGGTGATCTTGAGGAAAGTATCCAGATTGGTAGGAGTCTGCTAGGGGAGTTGTTGAACGAATGCCCAAAGAACGTTTATCTTTACCATCTGTAGAGTATTGAATATGAGATGAGGTTTGTTTTGATGCGACTGACGGGTCTTTAAAGATTTTTCGGTTGAAGCTATTGTTTCGACTAGCTGAAGGGCTTGGAGTGCTATTTCTGCTTGTAGCGTTTTGAATGAGCAGCGGGTTTGATTGACTTTGTTTTCTGTAAGTAATGCTTTGGAATGCAGAGATGGACGGAGCTGAGGACTTGCGCACCGGACGGGTTGTAGAAGGCTTCGGGCTAGACGAGTCGTGCTCCTGCAGAGACATTGTTGATTATCTTTAGCAGATAATTAGAAAATACAATCTGTGCTCGCGGATGATTCAGGCACTTTAAGACATGAAGGGCCTTTAGGAGGAGAAGTAGCGAGAAAAAAAAAAAGGGAAAATAAGCTTTGCCGAAGTTACAGAAACAAGGGGAGAAAGATAATGATTCGTGAGTTCCCTGTTTAAAGCAAGTAACAAGACCAAAAACTTAAATTTCAATTACACTAAACAGAGATTGATAAAGTTGTGTATTGCTATGTTTATAGGTGATTGTAGTTGGTAGTAGTTGGCTTGGTTGATAGTTGTTGGCTTTGTTAATAGTTGTTGGCTTCGTTGATAGTTGTTGGCTTTGTTAATAGTTGTTTATAGTTTATAGTTGTTAATAGTTGTTAATGTTAATTGTTGTTTAATGTTTATAGCTGTTTAAATTTTTATAGCTGTTTTAATGTTTATAGCTGTTTGAATGTTTATAGCTGTTTGAATGTTTATAGCTGTTTAAAACTGTTTACAACTGTTCATATAGCTACGTTTATAGATTTGAACATTAACAGCCTGTCCAAAATTTGTCAAGCAACCTTTAACCGAGATCAATCCCTCATGACTTTCATGCCAATTGCAGATTTATCACTCAAATTCAATCACGTTAATAGCTGTTTGCAGAATTATTAGTTGTAGATCAAAATCTAGAAATGGACTAAAAATTCAGGTCTATCCAAAGCCATGATCCTAATGACTTATTCACAATATTAAACCCATTTTATTTAGCTATTTTCTATTGTCAAACATTGCTAGAATTTAGAAAAATATTTGATTACAAGGACAAGTCTATCAAGAAAATGATTCTAATGATCTTAATAATGTAATCTCAGTAATCTCAGTAATCTCAGTAATACCAATATCAATAATATCAATAATATCAATAATATCAATAATATCAATAATATCAATATCAAAAATACCAATATCAAAAATACCAATATCAAAAATACCAATATCAATAATACCAATATCAATAATACCAATATCAATAATACTAATAATTCAATATCATTTACTGCTCCAATTGATTCATCTTTTGTCCAGCTTCTAACTTCAAAAGTTCGCAATTTTCTCCAAGAACCCCATTTCCTATCAATGGTACGTTCTTTGCACTAAGATACATTGCCCGTGCATTCTTTAGTAAAACTTCTTTGTTTCTCAATGCAGTTTCTGTCGAAACTTGTGAAAGCTGATGAAATATATCCCCTCGACTAAGAAGAATCTGTATCTTTAAAGCAACAGTAGATCCTGGTAAACTAGCGGTATCCCACGCAGTTTTAAGTAAAGATGAAGCCCGATTTAATGAATTCCACACTTGCTCAGGAGATTGATTTGGAAGCTCAGATATACCTACATGACTATCTGCTTGAGCAAGATATCGCTCTGCGGTCTTCGGAAGAAGCTGATCTGACCAAATGGTGTCCAAGTTAGATGGATCGAGAACAGTTTGCAAACGAGCCAAGGTTATAGATGTCTCTTGCTGCAATTTCAAAGGAATTGACGCCGGTGATAGTGACTTAAGTGTCGTTAAAAGGGCTTGAAATGACTGAGAAGCGTTAGTATCAGTGGGTGAATACTGAAATACGTTAGTCAAAATATCCAGAAATGTTAAAATAGTCTCAAGAAGTAAAGTAGAAGTAACGGTTTGTGTTACCGATACTTGTTCCGTTTTAGGTGGACTGCTTTCCGTTGAATTTTCTTGGTGATTCGAATCAACGTCTTCCGATGAAGGTTCATATAAATTTTTGACTTGGTAATTCATAACTTCTTTGAATTGTTCTACTGCAAGTTGAATCAGTTCAAGATTTTCTGTTTCATCACCTAAATCTGCTAAAACTTGTCCGTACGTATACTTCAAATCAATCAAAAGTTCTTCATTACTACTAGCTACCACTGTGAAGGCATTTTCGCAATCTCTTTTCACTTCAGCCAAAGATTTAGGTACTACATCAAGTTCCCATTCCGGAATACTAGGCAAACCGGTAAGATTCTCATGCCGTTTTATAACTTTTGTCCAAATCACGTATCTCATTCTAGCAATGTTGTAGGCTGCATCTAACTTAACTTTCATTGAATCTTGAGAATTAGCAGAAAACTGTGTGACCCTGTTATAGTTTAAAAATGCTGTTTGATAGAATCGAAGGGCCTTCGGTAAATCTGACAAAGAATTTAGCCAACGGTCACCACTATCTTCAGCTTCTGTTCCAACATCTAGAAAATCTTCAGCTGTAGTTGGAGTAAAAGATGGAGTAGAATGTTTTTTTTTCTTTGGAAATCTTGGAGGTGCCATATGTAGTCTTAATAGTCTGGGTGGATGTCTTGATAAATGATTTGAATTGATATCTTAATGAGTATCTAATTTGAATGGATGTCTTAATGAGTATCTGATTTGAATAGGAATCTTGATGAATAATTTAATGAATATCTTAATGAATATTGAATATCTCGGTGAATAATGAATATTTTGATGAATAATGAATACTTTAATGAATATCTTGGTGAAAGATTTAATATCTAAATCAATAGCTTAATAAAACACCTTTATATATATCAATGTAAACTAGAAACTTTGGTGATTGTAAAGTTTAGTTCAACTTGTTGAAGGTTTTATGATTTAAAAATCTCCCAAATTTCTCAACTTTCAACATCATACACATGAGAATTTCGTTAAGTCAAGAGAATTTCAAAAAGACACAATTGCGACACAATTATTATAATAAGACACAATCATGTCAAATCAAGAGTATTCGCGTAAAAGAAGGAGACCTAATTTATTTCAAAATGACTGTATGTACATATTTGATACTCTCACTCTTGCTAACTTCTCAGTGAGGTCATTGATGTTTGCATTTGGCGACGCTGCAGATCCTGATCCTGAAAGTATATCCACCTTAGATGACATTCTTCAAGGCTATATTATAGACATTGTGAGTAAATGGAATAAAAATCTTTGTTCAATCTAACATCCGTCAGTGTCATGAAGCTGCTAGAGTGGCGAGGACTGCAAACAGAGCAAAAATCAAGGTGGAAGATTTCAAGTTTGCAGTACAAAATGACCCTAAGAAACTAGGAAGAATTGAAGAGTTGCTCGTACTGCAGAAAGTTATTCAGGATGCAAAACGCCTTTTCGATAATGCAGAAGGAAAGCCTACAAAAGAGAGTAAAAACGAAAAGTAAGTCAATCCTGGCATTTCACGATCAACGAGTATATAACGTAATTTATGAATATTGAAAAATACGTCCCTATCTAGTTTACTCAGACACTACAATATTTCTGAAAAAGATATCAAAAATATTCATATTA
Organism: Geotrichum albidum; assembly: GCA_003707475.1. Lineage (NCBI taxonomy): Eukaryota > Fungi > Ascomycota > Dipodascomycetes > Dipodascales > Dipodascaceae > Geotrichum > Geotrichum albidum. The sequence goes on from PPJE01000019.1 coordinate 103,142, forward strand.
GTACTTTAAACGTGAGTTTATAGCATTTGCTACAAGAATCACCTTTGCTTTTACAGACTGTGCAAATATAGTTGGAATCTTTTGGTAATTGCTAAACTTTTCACAATGTATAATTACCTTAAAATGCCATGGTGGAAATTACGCACAACCATGCTTTTTGGTACCTATGGATCGATTCACTTTGAAAAGAATAGAGTAAAAGGTTTCGTCAAAAGTAAATTAGATACAGTGCAATAACGCCAGGAATCCAATAACATTAGTAAATATACAAAATTCTATAAAAATAAATCGAACATTAAAGTAAAAAGACAATTAATCCGTAAGAAAACACCAAAGAAACAAAAGGGTACATAATAAAAACAGGTAAGCTGGAATCAAGATCTGATGTCCAACCAAACAAGTGATAAATCCAAACATAAAAGGAAGAATAGAAAATCCAGTTTGCGCAATTGACACTACTATCGCTACACCAGGACCATGCAGATGAACGGAAAGATCCATTGTGATTTTTGTTATGAATGATGAGGGTAAAGGACTGATAAAACAGCCAATGAAAAAAACAGGTGTGGCCATAAAAATCAACGTTTTCTTGTAGAGATGAAGAATATAAAGCATGAAGATGGTGAAGATGATTGCGATAAGTGTGTAAGAAGCAGCTACCCTGGATGCATTTTTAAATCTGTCTGATAAACGACTTAAAACCAGAGACCCAAAGGTAAGACCAGCCCAATAAAAAGATGTGATTATAAACGACGCTTTCCCTGGTAGCGCAGGGAAGAGGTTGTAGGAATATAAAGGTAGCCAAGTAGATCCTGCTACTTGTAACCCGTAGATTAAAAATAATGATAATGCAATTCCATATGTTTGTTTGCGCTCAAGTATCAACCTTATGAGCCTTTTATTTTCGTTTGAGTCGTAATGATATCCTACTCTAAAAGCATAAGCTTGAGCATTTTCATCCTTAAACGCTACTAGAATGAGAGTAGAGAGAATTAAGCCCAGGCCAGTCACAATCAAAAATAAGTCTGTAAGCTTAAAATAGAACGACATGATAGTAACCGAAAATCCACCAAAATAGTACCACGACTGCAAAGCTGACAGGGACCGAAAAGCATCTTCAAATGTGCCCACCCAAGTTGAAATTGAAATGTTCAGCAAGCCATGGCCAAAGCTTGCCAGTATGAAACTCATGAATAGAGATATGTAGCTGGGATATAGCAGCGATATCAGAAAGTATGATATCGTTAATAGAAAAGAGCCTATAAACAAGACACCTCTGATTCCCAATCTTCTAACTATCCAGGAACTCAAGATTCCAGTTGATATAAGGCCTGGAAGTGGAGCAAAGACCAGAGCCACGATCCTAAAGTCATCGACGTACACTGTTTCGCGATATTTGAGTTGGATGATTGGCAATAAGAGGCCTATGAATGCAATGTTGATACCTAGAATAAAGTATCCGAGACAGGATACTCGCAGTTTGACTTTGTTTTCAGGTGGTGAAGTCCAAGATTCTTTATCATTTGCAAAGTCTGAATCTGATCTTGGAAAAGACTCGTAGTCTTCAAAGAGTACAGGATGTCTTAACAATGGACTAATATTGGACGCCATGCTACCGCAATGATACCTAAATGAGTATATTAGGTATTTAATGTATGAGTAAGAGTTTTAAGATGGGGAAGAAATAAAAGTTGGGTATTAAATTTGAATCTAGAATGCTGCCACTTTTCTCAAAACGGAATCAGCTTAATATATTAGGAAATTACAGGATGTTTGCAGAAAACCTGGACAATATAGCGAAAAGCTTAATTATTTTTTCGAGTTCCAAATGTTTCAAATGACTCAAATCCTGACCAAAGCTTATGAAAACTTGTTGCTTAGAGGTTCCCATGTGTGGATATGGCAACTTTAACAATTCTGTGGCTGGACTATGATTGCGATTCGTGTTCATAATGTTCTTTACGTATGCGTTAGTAACCACTATGAATCACAAAGCATATGCACGTACAGATGGTTCATCAATCAAACCGTGCTCAAAGATCTAGCCGTGCTAGCTGATACAGGTGTCGATTTGTCTTACTGACGAGACACAACGATTGCATTAATCCGCAGTTCTTTTACGTACGATTCTGTAGGTTATCTGGTCCAATGAGCTCTATTAAAAAACATGAAGATGACATCTGTCAGAAGTTTATTTAGTACAAATATAGTAAAATAAGATAGATGATAATGCATGTAAAGTAAGATATATGTATTAGACTTTAAAACAAGATATAAAAATATAAATATAAAATATGGAAAGTATATCAAATAGAATATATAAAATAGAATATATAAAATAGAATATGTAAAATAGAATATATAAAATAGAATATATAAAATAGAATATATAAAATAGAATATATAATATAGAATATATAAAATAGAATATATAGAAAAATATATAAAACATAATATATGGTAAAAAATTAAAAATAGTTAGATCCGTAACCTATATATCAGAAAACAGATTTTTCTATATCTTTTAAACAATTTCCAAAGGATCCCTGTCAGCCTTACTGACAACAACTTCAAACTTGCCGTCCCAATCTTTAGTGAGCTCAGCAGTCAACTGCTTTTGAAGAGTTTGAAGAAATCCTCTTTCTGTATTAGAGTGACCACAAACAATAGCACTAGTTCCATTCTCAATCAAAGAAAGTGCTTCATGGTGACCTAATTCACCAGTAAAGTGAACATCAGCATTGCATCCTCTCAATACTGATCCACCTGATCCAGCACATAACGCAATGGTAGAAATACTTGCGCTATCTAAATCGGATCTATGAGAATCACTAAGAGCAACTTGAACATGTTCAAGACCTAAATGTTTTTTCACACGAGAAACCAACGTGTTAAAAGAAATAGAACTCTTCAAAGTCACAATACGTCCCATTCCTGCATCAGAGTGTCCATCCACTGCACGCTCAGTCGATTTCACAATCTCTCTAGAAGTTTCATTTAGAAACCCTCCAGAAACTCCATCAGCGAGCCAGTCATTAACACCACCTCTGGCTGCATCAATTGCTGTATGGGGACAGTATACTGAAATGCCGGCTTGAATGAGCTTAACTAACGATTGTTGTTGACTATCTGCAGATGGAACAATTGATTTGAGACCTCTGAAAATAAAAGGATGATAAGCAAGAATGAACGAAGTTTTGTTTTTTAACGCTTCATCTACAACTTTTTTAGTGAGATCAATAGTAAGAAGAATTGATAAATTCTCTGAAGTGCTAGATTGACCTGAAAATGGTGCTTCGACAAGCAATCCTGTGTTATCCCACGAACTTTCTGCAAGCTCCTTGGGGTATAACCGCTGAATTGATTTCTTTACAACGTTGACAGCTCTTTGAGAGGCCATTTTTTCCAATATATTTCAGTTAACTGTCGAAAATTAATCTTAATTATATGGAAATTTTGTGTCAAAATGGTAATTAGTCCAAAAAATTTAAAAAAATCACGTGATAATTGATATTTTTTAAACACAAGATATGCAGAATTAGAAATCAACCTTCTGCCATTCATTGATCTTGGGTTCTTAATTTACTTGATAGTTTTGAGTAGAAATGGGAGCTATAGGAGTGGATTATTTAAAAGCAGCTATTACAGAAAGGCTTGAAGCTACGCATGTTGAAGTTGTTGATGCGTCAGGTTAGTTAAAAGATCACCAGTTTGACTGGGACAGTGAATTTTAACAGCTAGTCATAGGTGGATGTGGACAGGCTTTTGAAGTAGTGATAGTTTCTCCAGTTTTTGCTGGTAAAAACAAGTTATTTAGACATCGAACTGTGAACAAGGCCTTGAAGTCAGAGATTGAGTCTATTCATGCCTTCACGCAGGTAAGTTTTCCAGACACAATTCTTAGCAGTATATTAACTAGTCGAGAAATCATATACTCCTGAAGAATGGGAGAAAGCTTCAGCAAATTAACCAGTAATTGCTAACATTCTACATTAATTCATATACCTTTTTCAGTGATTTCGATGTAGTTTGATTCTTGTCTTAAAAAACAAACAAATCAAATTGTAGTCTACAGCTCGGGCGACATTTGAAGAATAAATTTTGTGGATCATTGTTAATATAACTCTAGTACAAAAACTATAATCAAAATATTTTGATATCTTTGCCACCTTCAGACTCTAGTGAAATCATCTCTCCAATTAACCTGCGTTGCCATTTCTGGCCGATCTCACCAATTTGGTACAAAGCACTAGCTGCTAACCCTCTCACTTTCTTGTCAGGTATTGTTTCCCATGAATCTTCCAGCCACAATTTGATCTCAAAGCATATTTCTTTAGCCCAGCGACTGGCTACAACTTCGCCAGGATTTACGTAAAGCACAGTCAAAATAGCAGTGTAAAGGGCTTCTTGAATATGGATTTCTTGCACACTGCGATTTGATAAAATAATTTTTATCAGTTCATTAGACATTTCTTCCAGCTCTGTCGATGGATAAGAATAATTCACAAGTAATGCCAAAGTTTTGATGTAGTGTGCAACAAACAGTTCATTGTATGCACCACCTACCAATCTGCGATTTGGCATACTGTACCATTGATTGATAAGAGGAAAGAAAAAGTATTGAGACGCTAGTTTAGGGAATAAATTACTGGCCGGAGGTTTAGGATGATCCAAATTGTTCCTCTGTTTTATCAATGTTGATGATACTCTCAAAACTTTCCCATTCCCAAGTGATTCTTCCTGCGATTTACTCGTTGTTTCTCTTGTTAATTCTCTTTGTATATCATCAACTGCTCTGTCAAGCTGTTTGAGATTCAAAGGTGAACTCACTTTATAATTGTCAGAATTTTGTAGAAATTTCCCATGTAAGTGTGAAGGAAGGTGCTTTGATGGGAATATATCTTCGCTCACACTCCTTTTACTCAATATACCAGCTCCTAATGTAATTGCACTCAAAATAATCATTCGCTGCATTATCGAATAATCGCCAATCAGTAATAATTTTGTTAATTGGCCTGGCACTTCGAATGGCTGATATGCTACTAAATTGGCTAAAGCTTCTAATCGTAAATCACTTAATTTTTCATCATCATTTTTTTCGTCATGACTTGAGAATTTCAACCCCATCAAAGTACTAGTCAAGTCCACAGCGTACATTTGTAATTCTTTTCCAAATTTTGACTTTTGTATGATCAGCTTTGTGGCTGATTTGAGTCCAATCTCAATCTTTTCTGGCCCAGTATCGTCGCTAGTGTCATTCAAATAAAGTAAAAGATCTTTTATAAAGACTGGCGGCTTTATACGTTTTTTTCGTACCAATGTTGGATCATCATCTGAGTCTTCTTCATCTTCTTGATCAAAAGCAAACGGTTTGAACTCACTCTCATCTTCATCATCACTATCTTCTTCAACAAATTCAACCTTTTCAAGGTGATCTCTATCAGAAATGATCTCCTCTATAGTCTCCGTTTTAAGAGTATTAATTGATTGAATTAATAGCTCAACTATCTGATTTGTATTCAAGTCTGCTGGAAAAGTATCTAGAGCCTGATTGAAAGTTGTTCTCCAATAGTTTAATTCAGTATCATTTGAAGATCCCATACTACCAAAATATAGTGAATTTTCACAACCAACTAGTTGACTCACTCTTTCGGCAAATGCCATTCCAAACAATCGTGGAAGTTCGGAAAGAGCACTCAAATGTGTTGATATGGCTGTCAAATAATCCGAAGAGATGCTGATAGACTTTAATTTTTTATTAGAAAGTTGTGGTAACCATAAAAACAATATTTGAGTTTGTGATTTTTGTTCCGTTACAGGTAAATGCTTCACGTTCAAAGGTGCTCCCCATTGCTGGAGAAGATTTAAAAATTCCATTTCATTATTTTTTGAATTTTGAGAAATGAGGAGGACAACTAGTCTTTTAATGAGAAAAGAAGGTGAACGTTCAGCAAATTTGACTAAAGATCTAGGCTGATTGTTTGGAATTTGAAAAATAAAGTTAGCTAGAATCCCAGCATCTAGCGGTTTTCCAAGCATATCAAGTTCTTCAAAGTAAGGAAGAATGTATGTTAATAAAACAGTTTTTTGCTCAGATGGTCGAAGATTTGAAATTAGTAAAAGTAACTTTTTAACTCCATGTTCAGATTTGAAGTAAACTTTCAAAAACGTTGTTGGCAGTAATCGTAGACATTTATAGAACAATTTTGAAAAATCCATGGTACTGCCATCTATAGTTGGTTTTGAAAAGACCATGATGCCGTCATCTATAGTTGATTTTGCAATGTAATCTCCATATTTGATTCCATCTGCAATCCAGTTGAACAAATCTGACCTATTTCTATAATCAGTTTGTAGATTGAGTGTGTGAACACATTCCGAAATTAAAGAAAAAAGTGTGGAGCCTCCGTATATAACATCCAACTGACTATGGTGCAATTTTGAACTTGACCTACTGTATACAGTTTCCAGCTTGACAGTCTTTAAAACCTTGTCTAGTAAATTTAAAAGAAACTCCAATTGAGCAGTGACTGACATCTTAACTTGATTGACCAAGGTATATGTAGTTTTCGATTCCCGAATGAGCTCATTATTAGTACCAGAAGTTTTAGACTTGATCCCAGAAGAAAAATGTGCAAGTAAGTTTCGTATATTGAACAATATAGAAGATAATCCAGCTAGCGATCCAAATATATCAATCACCGTTTTGGTAAGTTTTGTTATTTCTGGAATAATATCAGATAATAAAACTCCAATAGCTCTTTGAGAAGTAGATCCCACAATAACCAATTCTTCTTTAAAATCAACACAAAAACCCTCCAAAGCTTCTACACTCAAGTCATTTTTTAACTCTACTATCCGTTGATCAATGTCCATTTTGTCAAACTAATATCGAAATGAAGCTAGAAACAAATCTGCTAATCCAGGAACCAAGTTGGATAGTCACGTGATATGAGTTAAAGAATTTCCAGATTTGAATATTAAGAGTGGTTGAAATTGTGAAGGAAGGGTAGTATTTGGTGCAAAAATAATTTATTATGTGATTTTAGCAGATAACATAAGTGTAACGTTGAAGTCTAAGCAATTTACATAGCATTAAGGACATTGGGGGTTTATACCAAGAAACAGTTCAAAAGCCCGTATCCAATCAATCTGAGTCGGAGCCGTCTTCATAATCGTGCTGTTCTAATTGTTCATCACCAACTGGGCCTGCAGTTCTAGCAAACTCTGCTCCTTGCAAAACATTGAGCAATTCTGTATTTTCGGCATCAGCCAAATCAATGGGTTTTTGACCATCTTTGTTTTTAATTCTGGGATCAGCTCCAGCATCAATGAGCATTTCTACCAAAAAGGCGCCGTGCTCAGGTTCTGTCCTAGAATACCGAACTGCTGAATGTAAAGGTGTGTCACCAAATTGTCGGTTCACTGGATCAACTTCAACATCTTCTTGATCTAGTAAGTTATCAAGAACTTCATAAGAGCCATTGAAAGCGGCGAGATGCAAAGCGGTGTTACCTAGAGGATCCATACTATGATTGATTAAGTCCACTAGCTTCGAGGGTTCTTGTTTGAAACCTTCGTTTAGCAGAATTTCGCTGAATAAGTCCAGATTGTTTCTGCGTGCTGATTCAATCAGTTGTTCGCCCAAAGATGCCCCTTCGTCTGTCATGATGGCTAAATATATATATTGATTTAGAATTGATGCTGTGGATTAGAAGGTGGTTGGAAGTTAAGGGTGTAAGAAGGCTTATACACCTCAGCGAAAAACGAGGTCAATTAGCCCTTTTGGCTCTAATTCATCAGTAAATTACCCTGCCCTGATTCTCAATATAGTCCACAAAATCGCGAATTAGCAAAACTAAGAAATTTCCTTTTTAAGAAAACCCTAAGCCCGATTAACGTGAATTTTCAGGAGGGATTTATAACGCGAAATCAATATTTATATATCAACAAGCTAAATAAATTCCAAAATGGATGTGAATATTGTGTATTCGCTAATTAACAGGATCAATCGTGGAGATACAAGAGATGCAGAGCAGGAGCTAGAAATTCTGCGGACTAGTAATACTGATGGCCTTGTTATTGCCATTTTGCAAATTATAACTGATCAAACTGGTTCTGATGTCGAAAGCCAAACTATTACAATACAATCAGCATTATTGATCTTGAAATCTATCATTCCAAAGAGTTGGAGTATTGGATTTGAAGAGTTTATGGGGCCTCCTATTTCTCATGAAGTTAAAGCAACCGTCAGATCAACTTTGCTTAGTTTGTTAGGATTCTCCAAGAGTAAGGTGAGATCTGTAACTGCACTTCTCATTTCCAATATAGCATCTGTCGAATATCCTGATGAATGGTCTGATTTGGTTGAAATTCTACTTCAAATGATTCAACAAGGCTCCAAGGAACAGCTTTTTGGTGCACTCTCAGCTGTTAAAGAGTTGGTCAGTGATACTTTATCTGAGATTGAATTCATGCGTGTTGGAAACTCTCTTCTTGCTACTCTATTTGATGTTGCTGCTTCTCCTTTAGGACCTACTTTGAAGGGTGTTCCTCGTGATGTAAATTCTGGAAAGTATAGCCCTCATGCCAGTTCAATGGCTATTGATGTTTTCCGAACTTGTACAGATTTCTTTCTTATTGCGGAAGATACAAAATCTTCTCTTATAAGTACCATTGCAACTCCTATTGTTGATCAGTGGGTACCACTATTTATCAAGTATGTTGGACTTCAAATTGATTCTTCAGACGCTGGTTATGTTGATTTAAAATTAGAATCTCTGAAAGCATATAAAACTTTGTATGCTGCACTTCCTAAACTGTCTGGTAAGCATTTACTAGAGATGTTCCATGCGTCTTTGACCGACACTTTTTATCTTTTACCACTCTATGAATTAGTCTGCATCAACGGGAAAGAAGGAAATGTGCCTGAATTGGATTCGTCAGAATTTAATAATGTTTTTATTCATGATACTCTCACCATTGACAATTTGATTTTAGAAGAACTAGATTTCATGGACATGGCCTTGGAAGTTCGTGCTGTTGTCGTCAAAATTGAGTCCATGTTGAGAGATTTTATTACAATGATGGTTAGACTAGCCCAAATACCCAATGAGCTGGAATCTTGGGAAGATGATATGGATGAGTTTGCTTTAGAAGAATCTGAACTTTCTGTAGGCAAACTTGTTCGTAGTCAAGTTGCAAATATCCTCACTGTTTGTGGAAAATCGAGAAATTTTTCTCTATTGCCAATTCTGTGGGATAATGGTTATACTTTGTGTCAAGAGTATGGAGATAGCTGGAAAATTAAAGAAAGTACGCTTTTCCTTTTTGCTAGGCTGGTTGTAGAAGGAACTAGTGATCACTCTGCATTACCAGGAGAATCCATTGAGCAATTTGTTCACTTCACACTTGATTGTCAACGGGATTCAAGCTCTTTACTTCGAGCTAGAGCATTTTTATCTGCTGCTTCAGTCACTAGATCGCTAGGAAATAGAATTGATACTACCAAAGTCAGAGTTCCATTGTTTGAAGCTACTCTGCAGTCTGCAGCAAATGACCCTAATGATACTGTAAAGATAAGTTCCGTTATGGCTGTGACAAAATATTGTAAAGATCTTCCCGATCAATATTTTTTGGAAAAGGAAGACCGCATTTACTTTGCTATACATGCTCTTACTCAAAAAGTAGGAGATGATACACCTGCTATTCTTGCTGAATCAGTGGTCTCAGTTGCTGAAAGAGACTTTTCAAGAGCAGCCCGAAATTCCGATCTGATTAAATTACTCTATGAGTTAATCTCTAAAGACCCTACTAACATTATGCTTACCAATGAGATACAAGATGTCATGGCTGAAATAGCTGAAACTGCTACTGAAGACGGAATTTACAATGAATTCATTGGTAGTGCTTTAACACCATTAGTTCAAAGCATTATCAGCATTACAGATTGGGACTATACAGCTGAACTTGTTTTATCTCTGAATATTTTGAGTGTACTGGTTGAAAATGCTCCATCACCAATGCCGTCAACTATTATTGATACTCTATTTGATCCATTGTATCAAATTGTTATGAATTCTACAGATAACCAAATTCTGCAATCTGTATCTGAAATCCTAGCTCATTTTACTGCAAAGGGTCCTGCTCAAATTAAGGCATACACTAGTCCAAAAGATGGAAGAACTGGTGTTGAACTACTCATTCTAGCAGTAGCAAGACTTCTAGATCCCATGTGGTCAGAATCGGCATCTATTTGTACTGGATCATTAATTTTATCAATTGTACAAAATTTTGGTGATATGCTTGGAGAGTTGTTACCTCAAATGATTAACGCTACAGTTCAAAGACTGTCAACTGCTACTAATCCTGCTCTAATTGAAAACTTGATCATGGTATTTAGCAAGCTAGTAAACAGTAACGCTCTCGAATTGGTGAATTTATTAATTTCTATCGAGGTTCCTAGTTTCGGAACAGGAGTTGAAGTCGTTCTTAAACAATGGCTTTCTAATTTTGATGTCTTGAGAGGATACGAAGAAATTAAAGAAAAGTATGTGTTACCATCAGTTTTCGTTTTTATATTTTTCAACTAACAGCATTTTACAGTGTAACTGCACTTGGTCAATTATTCCAATTGAATGATTCTCGCATCATGAGTGTCATAGTACAAGGAGATCCTGTTCCTATTCCTGCAGATGTTATTCTTACTCGTTCAAAAGCTAAAGAGCTAGGTGAAACTTACACTCGTATTCCAGCGCCTGCTAAAATCATTAAATTGTTTCTTCGTGAACTCATTGTAGGTCAGTTACAATCCGAGCCCCACATCAATGCCAATGACAAAAAGTCAGCCAATTCTGGAGAGTACGAGGATTGGGAAGACGATGAGGATGAAGAAGGTTCTCGGTCATATTTAGAGGGCACTGATATGTCTTTGAACGATCTACTCAAATATGTAAACCAAGGGCCATCTTCATCTTCTGCTGAACATAGAAAATGGGCAGGTAGTGATAATGAGACTCAATTACTGATTGCGAGATGGATGAAAGATGTGGTCAGTAACAATTTAGGTGGATTCCAGGAAAATGTCTACCAACATTTAGATCGTGAAGAAGGTGAATTCTTACAAAAACTTATGAGCAACTAGATATGATTGTCATGCTAATAGTATATATACTGGAATATTATTTTTTTGGAAATTCACAATTAATAAATGTGACTTAAATTTAACATGGCATCTTATTTAATGCTATTTTGCTTGTTTTAACGGACTGAAATAATTTATAGATGGGTTCAAAATTTGGTTTTATTGAGAGAAAGACTTGAATAGCCAAATTAAACTTTTGCCTTCACAAAGTCACTAATTCAGAAATCCAGTTTGGGTCTCAATCACCCACTATATTCACTCAAAGCAGTTTCGCGTAAGAGCGATTGGAAAACAGTTATATGCTAAATGATTAACAGTAAATCAATTGAATATCAACGGAATTGCACCACATAGAACTTAATAGCTCCTCTCAAAACAGGGCAGTAAAAGATTGGGATGCAAAACAACTCAGATACTTCTAGGATCAAAGTATCGGTCCGTATAAGACCTTTTAATACAAGAGGTGAGTCAAGTATTCTAAGATGCACATTAACACTCCAGTATTAACAAACCATTAGAATTGAATGTCGGTGATCCTCTCGCACTACAATCAAGACAAAATTCTCAAATTGAAATTTTATCACCAAAACATCAACGGCGAAGGTCATCTATTGGTTCATCTCAACGCACTGATAGCAAATCATTCACTTTTGATCATGTCCTATGGAGTCTTAGCTCAAACGATTCTAATTTTGCTAGTCAAGAACACATCTTCAATACCTGTATCACTCCACTGCTAGATCATGCCTTTGAAGGTTTCAACACTTGTGTGTTTGCTTACGGTCAAACTGGATCAGGGAAGTCGTATACAATGTTTGGTTCTCCAAATGATGAAGATATGGGAATTATTCCAAGGATAGGTACAGATATTCAAAGAAGGATACAAAGTTACAGTGCACGGAATGTTGAGTTTCGAATCACAGCTAGTTATTATGAAATATACAATGAGAAAGTCAGGGATTTAATCATAACAAATAAAGACAACTTGAAAGTCAGAGAACATCCTTTAACTGGTCCTTATGTTGAAGATTTAGCTGTTATCCCAGTGATCAAGGACTCTGATATCACCAACATCATTGAGAAAGGAACGAAATCTAGAACAGTTCACGCTACAAACATGAACGAACATTCATCAAGATCTCATGCAATTTTTACGCTGACTTTAACTCAGAGTGCTCCTGATAACAGTGATTCTGAAATTGTATCTAAGTTACATTTTGTAGATCTCGCTGGGTCAGAGCGTGTCAAACAATCAGGCACATCTGGAGAAAGATTGAAAGAAGGAGCTGAAATCAATAAATCTTTGTCAACTTTAGGAAGAGTGATATCAACTTTAGTACAGAATATCAGTTCTACACAGAAAGCTGTGGTTCCTTATCGTGAATCAACTCTTACTTGGTTACTTCGAGATGCACTTGGTGGCAATTCAATGACAAGTATGATTGCAACTGTTGCTCCAGGAGCTCAAAACTATGAACAAACATTATCTACTCTCAGGTTTGCTGATGGGGCTAAACGTATAAAGAACAAAGCTGTGATAAATGAAGATTCAAACAACAGGATCATACGAGAGCTGAAGAAAGAGCTGAAGGAGCTTAGAAGTCAAGTTAATAAAAAAGAGCATCAAGATCCAACTATGGAAACTCAAGATCTTCTAGAAAAGCTTGCCATTTCAGAAAAGTTGCTTAAAGAAGTTAATACTTCCTGGGAAGAAAAGATCCGTCAGAATGAGATATTGCAGAAGCAGCAAACTGAAGTAACTCTCAAGAATTTAGGTATAGGGATTGAAGGAAACGAAATCATAAGCATACACACTCCTACAAAACTTCCATTTCTCATGAATTTGACTGAGTTTCCTGGCTGTACTGATTGTTTAATTTATACACTGAGAAAAGGAGATACAAGTGTTGGTAGTAGTGACAATTTAAAGGCTGATATTAAACTCACTGGCGCCAAAATCATGTTTGACCATTGTAAAATATCGTTAGAATGGCTAGACAATGGTGCTTCTGAAGCAACATTGACTAAAAGTAACCAGAATAGTTTGGTTTTGGTAAATGGAGAGCCTTTTTCAGATACAACCTTTATTCACAATGGCGATAAATTGACATTAGGTGAAAACAATTTATTCAGATTCACTGAATCAAGTACTCCTCGAAACTCTTACATCTCAAAACCACTGGCATCTCCTACTGATACTATTAAAAGTAAGCATCAAAGATACGATAGCCTGACTCACTCATTTCGCTCCTCTCCAGGATCTCACAAGCTTAACTCTCCGTCATTTTCAGAAAGTTCTGGTAGAGACAATGATACCCGTTTTTCAGTTTTATCACCGAGCCCATTTTCCTTTCAAAGCTTGGTTTACAGTGACAAAGATCGTTTATCAAGAAAATATTTTAATAAATGGAAATCTCATACTTTAGTCTCTAACATCCAGACATTGATCAATTTTACATCAGTTGTTCGAAAAGCTCAGGATTTTAGCAATTCACTTGGACTCAACATGATTTTTCAGCTGGTTGTTTCAGATGGCTTGTCAGTCTCACCCTACGAAATATTTGATCAAGACTATCCCATATATGATTTTTCCTTTCAGCAGCTATCAATGAGAATAATGGATTTTGACAATGAGACAATCCATCTCATTTCACCAAAACTGCTTTTCAATCATTTACCTCAAACCGAAAATTTCGATTTGATAGATACTGTCACGACGCCTGCTCTGCCTTTTCTCAAACATCGCAATTCTTTTATCGGTTCTTGTGAGATGTCTTTAAATGGTTCCGGGACTTTTTGTGCAGAAATAGTATCGCCATACACGCAGTGCACTACTGGACTTGTCACTATCAATATTTCTACTATCATCAATTATCAATCTAGTACTGCTTCAGGCACCGTATCAATATCTGGATTTTCCAAAGATGAATTCTATGATATTCATCTTTCAATTGATATGGGAATTGATACATTTATCTCTCCGATAATTCAAGTTGATTCAAATAAACTCAGTTTTCCTTCAATTTTCAAGGTACCAAATAATGAACTCAATCCTGTTGATGTCAAAATTTCAATCTTTGGTCGAGTCAAAGAAGTTTTCTTACAAAGGCTTGTTAGTTGGGATGAGATGCAAGAGCCTGGATTACCAAATTCTCTTAATATTGCACCAAATGAGCCTTGCAGTACTGTCGGAATATCTGTGAAAATCTTGGAAATTGACGAAGAAGGTCAATATACCCCAGTTGAAATGGCATCGTCTCACAGCAAGTGTCTACCAAGATATTTTTTTTTGCATCAAGGACTTCAGAGACAAATTGAAATTACACATATAAGTGAGTCTAGCCAAGATTTCAAACTGGAGTCATATTCTGTGGTATTGGTTGGACTCAAATTGGTCGATTCGAATGCTCATCTGCTTTATCATGAAGATTTCAAAATCGCACTACAGCAAATTGGCGATGCTCAAAAACTCACTTTATCAAAATTTTCGTCTCTAAATATGCTTTTGAGATGGCCAACTATTAATGGTTTTCTGGATAGTGTCACTTCAGAAACAAACCAGATTTTATTCAGCTTACTCATTACAGTCGATGAGCTCACGTATCCTGCTACTTTGAGCTTATCGATAAAACCTCGAACATCTTCCAGTAGCTCTCGTTGGAGTTCTTATTTCAATCAATCAAATGCACTTCTTTATCAACAAATGTACTGGTTTACAGTTCAATCAGGTATCAATAGTACTCCGCAAAACTATCATGATTTTGAATCATTTGTGAAAAACGATTCAGTGAGAGGGGTTTCCTTAATTGGTGAGTACGTTAAACAAAGAGAACAACGTGAGAGATTGGAAGATGTCAAAAGACTTCGGTTTCTCTACAACAATAAGGGCATAAAGAATATTGGCGAAGGTAAAAGTTTCAGCAATGATGAATTAGCTTCCTTAGACCATTGGTTAGGGATTTGGAAATCTAAACTTCCCAGTCAATTGGATGTCGTGAGTATTCGTTAGATTTATTTTTCTGATGAAAATAATATTAATACAGTTCAAGGTGAATCGATGGGATTACAGGCTGCTGAAAGATACAAAATTATCAAGCTCTCCTGGTAGCTTTTCTCACATTACTCCTTTTAAAATATCAGACAGTTTGTCCAAATCGTGGATATTAGACACAGAAGCTATTGGATCGTTCATGCTTGAGCTTCATTACCCTATTTTGGTTATGAATCCTACTCGATTTGATCATTACTATTTTTTCATTTATGTCGCAAACAAAGGAGAATCTAGATTTCCGTTATTTTTTTCATTGAATGAATGGCAGATTGAAAAAGATGAAGAGGTGAGTACTTCTTCTTCAATAAACTGCTTTGTGCTAACTGATATTTTCTGTATAGATTTCAACAGACATTGTATTAAACAAAAGCAAATTGGAATGTAGATTTAGTTTTAAATCTTCTAAGCTGCGACGAGAACTCTTGAGAAAAATTGCTGATTTCCAAAGAGCTGACTATCAGTCGTCAAAAATCAGCTCACCCACACTCGACTACTAGACTTTTCAAAACTCAAGACAACTACTCATTTTGTGCCTGGATAAAACCGCGAATTACTCCACATAATATCTTAGCGGAAAAAATGTTACACTTTTATGAATCACAATTTCAACTGGAGCCCACAAATTAATTTTGGAATTGAAGCATCATTTCAATCAGTAAATATCTGCGTACAATATAACCCAGACACCAAGTTTACTTTTTGATTTAATTTTTACTTGAATACTGAATTTTTTTTAGATTGATTGTCTAATATATCAATAATTGAAGGGACTGGTGACTTTTTGAAATTATATGTATTAATTTATGTAAATAATTATGAGTAGAGAAAAAGTAGCCATAAGTTTTCTAAGTGTATTTTATGGATTTCTCTAAAAGAGTGATAGCTTTCAACGAAGATTGCAAATTATTGAACATAGATTCATTATTACCTGCAGCGTAGAGTAATCTGTGTTTTTTACCACCAGCCTTATGAGCAAGGTGCAATTTTTTTTGATAGCTCAACCAAGAACCCAACTTTTCGATGTTTTCCAAGGAAATAGGTAAATAGTAGAGCTCACCAGTGCCTGGCTCATACTTAGCCGAACTGATTTTGTTTTTAGCTGGAGAAGGTTTTGGTTCCGGATCTATTTCAGAGTCCTCTTCACCTTTTTTGGTTCTCTTAATAGGGTCTTGAAGTGAGTTTGGCATAACTCCATTTTTTTCAACTATTATCCAAGTACTCCATTGTTTATCTTCAATGGTTCTTGGTAAAAACCTCCAATAAGTATTTCCAAAAAAGTCTGAACCTATTGGAGTCATTCTCAAACTAGCTCTTGTTAGATTGTAATGATGTATTTCTTTAGCTTTTGCAATTTTTTTGTTTCTGTTGGTTCGAGCAGCAGCTTCTTTTAATGCTAAATCTTGTAATTGTTCTCTCTTGCTTTTGCGAGGTTCATTTGACTTTGGTTTCGAGTACATGGGCGGACTTTCATTAACGGCCTTTCTGTTTTCTCTTATTTTAGCCAACGCTTTGGCAAATGTTTCTTCTGCTTTCGAAATTTCGAGCTGCATGATAGATAAACTGTCTTTATTATATTGAGTCGAGTCCAAAAACTCGCTTCTCACAACTTCTGTTTGACTAGTGACAGCAATCAACAAATTGATCAAACTAAGTTTATTAAATTCTAGGTCATATTGTTCCAATTGCTCATCCAAAGATGGATCGCTCATGAATTTTGCGGCTACCAAGAATTCACCCAACAAACTGTATACCTTATCTAGATCTCCAATCGTCCTTTCTATTTCAGACAAGTAATATTCGGCATCACTAGCAGATGATACAGGCAAAGAGTTATTTTTATCCCTCATAATGAATTTGAAACACAAAGTGATGATAGATTTATACATTCGATCATCCCACTCGTTTGTAGGATCATCCAACGCTGATAAGTATCTAGCAGGAATTTTACCAAGGGCTTCAAATCTTAAAAGAAACTCACGAATGGCAGATTTAGCCCATAGAATCTTTGGAGGATAATCACAAGGGATCTTTGTGAAAAGAGGTGGACGGACTGGTACAGATCTTTTAGGAGGGGCTTGCTTAAATGAAAGAGTAGTTTGTTTCATGGATGATTTAGTAGATTGGTCTGATTTTGTTCGTGATTTTGGTTTTTTGATAGGTTTTTTGATTTCATCAACAGAAATAGCTTCAACTTCTGAAATTATCAATGTTTCAGAAGGTTTTGCGTCTACAGGTGCAGCAAACTGGTCGTTAGCGTTTTCCTGATCTGAAGCATCTACATGTAATCCCGACTCAGTTATTGAGTTTGTTAATGTTACAACTGATTCATCGTCTGTGTGTTCGACTACAAAGGGTTGTCCGTAGTGAGTTTCTTCGCTTTTTAAATCGATTTCGCTGGATTGCAAGGAAGCAGAAATTATTGGGCCAATAGAATCAGTAACGCGTCGATGCTAATAAGATATGAGTTAAAAAAAAAAGTAAACATCAATAACATGGACGATTTACCTTTTCTGGTTTTGATTCTCCAGGTTCTGTAGATGGTTTTCGTTTCTTGTCTATATCATTAAGTTGATGGTCCAAAGCATTGACTGCAATATCATGCTGTTTTTCACTGGTCATTCTTCTGGCTGGTGAGAATTCTGTTCTTAGGATTCCCAAAAAATTGTTTTGGTCAGAAAAGTGATTGGAAAAAGGAAGAAAACTTTTGGGCATTGGAACCTTTATGTTTCGTCTTTACTACTTACTTCTCACCCAGTAAAACAAAAGTTTAAAAAAACAAGAAAAGGAGCAGAATCTAACATTTGAAGGACGCTTTCATGATGAGCGTCATACTAACAAGTCAATCTGAGTTCCACAAGTAGCAAATGTTTAAATCAAAACTTGATAGAGTTATTCCAGACAAACTCAGCAACGACACATCAAAACCAGCTATTTAATAGCCATTCTATTAAAACCCATTTTTCTTATTTATTCATTCTACATTTAAACCAGAAATTTCTTTCTTATAGGAGATAATTGAAACTTTTCGCGTTTCGCGTATCCTTAATTGAAATTACAGATTAGTCATGATTTGGCGATTCTTAATAACGTCACTGATAGTTGCTCAACCCCAGCCCTGAGAACAATCCCAATTTTTTCTTTGACAATTGATAATAATGGATATATATTGGTGTTGGATAGACCCATGAAGAAGATTTGAAATATTGAAGATATCACAAATTGACTCAAGATACCTGGAAACCATTGCTTTAAGATACCTGGAATTTTATCGTCTTAAGATACGCATCAAGATACCTGGAAACCATTGTCTCAAAATAACTATCTTCTCAAGATACCTGGAATCATCAACTCAAGATTTCTGGAATTGTTTTGTCTCAAGATAACTGGAAACATCAAATCAAAATACCTGGAACTGTATTGTCTCAAGATACTTGGAATTGTATTGTTTTAAAATACCTGAAATCCTTAAGATATCTGAAATCACCAAGATACCTGGAATTGTCAGGGTTCAAACTGGTCTCTTAATAATCCAGATACTACAACAAGAATCAGCATTTAACTCAAATGTCTCGCTCACTGCTATACCTTCCACTGGCTGAAAATCGTCTAGAAAAGCACATATTTCCCATTATCAACAAAGCTAAAGGTATGTACTCTATATTGATCCATGTTTCAATATTCTGACTCCATCCAGGTATAATACCTTCACCAAGAGTTAACTCAGCTGTGGCTATCACTCACGATGAAAAAGTTTTTCTATTTGGAGGTTTTGACAAATATACTGACGAAGGTGAGTTCAACACTCCTGCTCCTTATCGATATCCTCTAACTCTGTCACAGTCGACAGCTTTGTTCACATTCTAGACTTGAAAAGTGATGTTTGGGAAAAGCTTTCAACCCAAGATAAATTTCAAGATAAACCCTATCTTGCTCTTTCTGGTCACTCTGCCATTGCCAAAGATTCTGATATTGTTATTTTCGGTGGTGAAAGCGAAGAAGTACCTTGCACTAACAATCTATATTATTACAACATATCAAGCAATGAATGGATAATCCAAAAGGTCCAAGAAACTGTTCCATCGCCTAGAACAAGACATGCTGCTTGCCTCTCGGATAATGGAAACAGAATGTATATTAGCGGAGGGCTCATCAACGGAAAAGACGTTGCTAAAGACCTCTATTGGTTTGATTTCGACACTAAAAGATGGAATGGCCCTGTTGAGTTTGTTCCACGTTATGGCCACACTATCACTATGTATAATAACAAAATTTGGGCTTTTGGTGGCTTGACTGCAGAAATGGATCGTATTTCTGAGCTATCATGGTATGATTTGGAGACAGACGCTATCGGAAATGTTACAATCACCCCCATGGAAGATCCTATAAAGTCTTCTTTGAGTAACCAAGGAATCCACATGTATGGTGATGGAGTAACTGGAACCATGTTAGATGTGGTCACTGCTGGCTCAGCTATTCGTAATGTTGAAACTAGCATATCTGCTTTGGATCTGGACACCCTCAAAATCAGAAGTATCATCAGCGATTGTAGTAAATATTTTGATGGATATACCTGGCAGCATATGCTAAATCTCAAATCAAAACTCATCTTGCTTGGCCAACCAGGAACTGCACTAGACGATGGAAGGCTTTCAGATATATTTTCTCTTGATCTTACAGAATTTGGCTATATGGAATCGGAAAGGTCTAGAAAAGGCTCAATTTCTCCAACTGGAACAATAGCATCTGATATGTTTGAGTTCTTCAAAAGTTCTGAGTTATGTGACTTTGAAATAACAGCTGTTGAAGGCGATATTAGACCTCCATTGTTTCATACCATGTCTAATTCATTCATTGATGAAGTCGAAAATGTTCGTATTGATGAATACTTGGGAACTGAGAGAGGTGATAGTGTCGGAATTGACTCACCTGGTCAACTTTTGAGAAAGCCCTCTTCCATAAGTCTTGAACGATCCAAAACTGATGATTTGTTGTCGCATACAGGTCTTCGTCAAAACAGTTTAGACATTCCATCACCTAGAGTTGATTCTCCAGCAGTTCCTCTGACTCAATCAACCCCTGGATTCAAGCTTTCTGAGCCTATCAAAGTCCATATGATGCTCCTATTTGCTAGATGGCCACATTTCAGCCGAATAATGTCCAGTCAAATGAATGAATATCATTGCAGAAAACTACACATCCCGGAACCAGTAGCCTGGGTTCGCAAATTGATAGAATTCATGTATAGAGATTCTATTGAAGGATGTAGTGTCGAGGAAACTTCTGGTCTACTTGTTTTAGCGAATTTATATGAACTTCCTCGACTCCGTTCCCTCTGTATAGAAACTATATCAAAAGAAGGAATTTCTGATAGCAATGCGGTGATAGTTTGGCAAAGAGCGTTTGAAGCTGAGGAAGAGGTTATACGAAGAAATGCAGCTCTACATTGTTTTAGACATTGGGGTCAGATTGTTCGGACTCAGGCATTTAGGGACTTGGAGAAGGACTCGTTAATTGCTCTTTGCGAAGAGGCAGATACTAATGCCTTTGTATCTTCATACACGCCACCACCTCCTGTAAATGTGGCTGAAGATGAAGAAGACGAAGAAGAGCGCGATGAAAACATGAATGGTAGTAGCATTGCAGGCTTTGAATCCGACGATCAAGGCGACCCGTATGAAGATGATATGGATCTCTGGAACTAAATCTTTCTAAATACTCATAACTTGCA
Source organism: Geotrichum albidum (assembly GCA_003707475.1). Lineage (NCBI taxonomy): Eukaryota > Fungi > Ascomycota > Dipodascomycetes > Dipodascales > Dipodascaceae > Geotrichum > Geotrichum albidum. Next base: position 124,064 of record PPJE01000019.1, read on the forward strand.
TTTTTATATTCACTCTAAGTGGCACATTGTTTAATAAATATTTCTTGATTTTTATATATTTGATAAAAAAAATTGGTATAAATAAGATTGGTGTTGAGATTTAGTCCTAAAATTCGTAAATTTTGGGAATCAAAAATGGTTGTCAACTATGTTTTTACATTTATATTGGATTAAGTCTCAAATTTATAATTTTGTACAGTTTCTTCAAACTATCTACTTCTCATATATTGAGTACAACTGCATCGCTAAATTTTTTCAAAGTTGTTTCTACATTCATCATTCAGCTCAAACGCTGATGAAAAGGAATGAGTGAATCAATCGGGAAATCTAAACGACGACGTCGTCGAGCATCACCCGTAGAATCTGAACCTTTAAACAAGAAGAAATCTTCAATCAGTGTCCCATCATTCAATAATGGCTTCAACATCCCAGAATCAATTAGACCAAATTTGATAATTTCTAAACCTGCACCTTTTTTCGACCTGTTGTCTCAGAAAAAGAATTCGTCCTCATCGTCTAGCAATTCGTTAAAGCGTACAATTTCTGCCAACGGCCCTTCATTTACTGGACTGCAAAAAACTAGCCCAGTAAAAGCAGCTAAAACCAACAGCATGCCAGCATTTAAAGAAGTTCATTCTGAAACTCGTGAAGAGATAGACACTGATGACTTGGAAAACCAGTCAATTCAGTGGGTTGATTGGTATGCACCAAAATCAGCTGCTGCTATTGCAATTCATACCCGAAAATTGGCTGAAGTAAGATCAGCTTTAGAAGATATGTGCTCGGACAATCCTACTGTGAAGCTATTAATTTTAAGCGGTCCTGCTGGTGCCTCTAAATCTGCTTCTGTTAGAACTCTGGCCAAAGAAATTTTACTTAAAGCCAGTGTGGGATCAAGACGAAAATTAGACACGAAAAATATTTTGTTAGAATGGGAAAATCCAGAGCGTACTGAAGGCATTAGTTTACCTTTATCATTCAATGAGTTTCTATCGAGCGCACGCTACAAATCAAATAAAGATTGTGTTGTAATCATTGATGATTTACCAAATATTTCACATCAAGAAACGAAGGAAATGTTTAATAGTGCTCTTTATTCCTGGCTCAATCAGGATAATTTATATGAAGCCAATTACAATCCTGGAGCTATTTTAATTCTAACGGAGGTAGAAGTATCAGGTACTGATAATGACTCAGGCTTCTCTAGTTATACCAATGGCAACTCTTTAATCACTGAACGATTATTATGGGATAGGATTCTCAAAAATCGATGTTCACGAAGGATCAAGTTCAATCCAGTTTCCAAAACCTTGATTACGAAGGCATTACGAGCGATAATCAATAACGAGAAAAACATCTTCAAATCTATATCAGCACAAGATACTAATCTTGCAGTAGATATTATATCTACTTATGGTGATATCCGGTCTGCGCTGATGTCTTTTCAGTTTTGGGCTATGGGAAAGACAAAAAGCATAATTACGAAAACATCTCAAGATGAAGAAGATGTCTATTTACAATTATTGAGAAGAGATGCTCATATAGATTTATTCCATGCTGTTGGGAAAGTTGTTTATTTGAGCAGTAAAGATAAAACCACTCAAGCTAATAATGATAATGATAAAGTGGTAGAAGAAATTGTTTCTGACTGGACTTCTAGTAGAGGGGATCAGCAAGTGTTATCAGGAACAATATTTGAGAATTACTTAAGTTCAAACAAACATTTATCTCTAAAAGACGTTTCTGCTTGTGTTGAATCGCTTTGTGACTCTGATACAATTTCCTCTAATTTACATCGATATGGTGCCTCAGGAAGTATTCTGTGCAGTCAAATAGCATGCGAAATGGATGTTCGAGGCGTAAGATTTGGTTTACTTGATTCCAAACAAGTCAAATCATCAGCATCATTCTCACAACTGAAATTCACTCAGCTGCTAAAAAAATCTACAGAAGAAATTAAAAAACTGAGAATCGAAATTGAAGAATTTAAGAAAAAAAGAAGTGAAGAATCTAAAGAAGGTTCAATATCATTGGAAAGAATTTTACTCTACGAAAAACATTATTTTTCAATTATAGCAAAGGGAAATTTGTTCAAACAGAAAGCACTAGAGTATGCCCAAAGATTTCAACAGGTTGAGCCTGTTTCTCAAATTACACAGCCAGAATATATTTCTCAATCAAATGATGATATTGTGTCAAAGCCAACCACAAAATCACTAAACCTGGAATTCTCGGATTTCGACTCTGAATTTGGGTCAGATATCGAGAATGAATTGTTTGAAATGCTGGAAGATAACAAAAAGCTTGCAGCCAATGATTCAACTTTTGCTACTTCAGTAGACCCAACTCCGAGACCAAATCCTATAAGCCAGACTGAATCTGCGAGCATTTTCAACGACGATTCTCTTGACGAATATTTTAATGACTGTGATGACTTTTAAAAAAAAAATTTGTGTATAAAGGTTATAGTGATATATATTGAAAATTGAAAACTACAATATTGAAAAAAGCAGATGGTTTCTCACAAACTAAATCAGTCGGTTCAAATCACTTGTTTGTTTCTGATCTTTTTTCAATTAACACTGCTATATGATGAAATTATTTCGTTAGAGTTTTATGGATGGTGGATGCATTCAAGCAGTGGCAGATTCTCCCAGAGCACTGTTAAAAAAGTCAGGATCTTCTTGAACTGATTCTCTAATGATGTCCAATCCACCTTGCAATTCACCGTTAACATAGAGTTGAGGGAAGGTAGGCCAGTCAGAATAAATCTTTAATCCCTGTCTAACTGAGTTATCTTTTAAAATATCAAAGAAACCAAATCTGACCTGTTTTTCACGCAAGAGAGCCACAAGTTGTCTTGAAAACCCACACTGAGGAGCAGCAGGAGTGCCCTTCATAAAAAGCATAACAGGAGCTGCGCTAACAAGTTTTGAGAGTCTAGTGTTTAATTCAGCTTCAGATTCCTCTTCCTCTTTGGCAGGAGGGACTGTTTCTGAAGTGGCAGTTGCAGTAGTAGAAGAAGAACTGGGAGTATTATTATCAACCAGCTTTTCAGTACTACCGTTAGACTTGGAAGGATCCAGTACTTCTTGTATCGAGGTAGCCAACTGTTTGGGGTCTGCACCTGAAAGTTCTTTCAAAATGGTTGAATCTCTAACCAGCACAAAGTATGGAACAGCAGAAACGTCAAAAGACTCTGAAATATCAGGAAAATCGTCTGCATTCACTGAAATGAATTTCGCATTGGTATGAATTTCAGAAAGTGACTTGAAGACACTATTCATTTGGGCACAAGGTGCAGCCCAAGATGTGTTGAAGTAGATGGCAATAAGCGTAGAAGGATCTACTGAAGTAGTGATATCAGTAAACTGATTGTCGCTTTCAATTTCAATAACCGACATGATTCTTTTAAATGGATATAACGCTGATTTGGGTCTCAACAATAGTAAATGGTGGTTGATTACTAGAGGAGGAAAATGCTTCAGCAAAGAATTTCCGTGATTTCGATTTTAGTAAGCACATAAAAATTGATGAATATCACGTGACATTATAAAGTTTAATTAACTTTATCCAGTAGGCTTTTACACGATGATTTAAAAGATAATTCTCGTACTAAATTTAAAGGCAAATTGGAATAATTTAGTTCATCATGAAATTCATTTTTATTGAATCATTGCAGTGCATTATATATTTATATTGGTAGTCAAAACTTCTAATAGTCGTTCAAGGCTTGATTTTTTAAATCTCTGTTAGCTTTAATCTGCTTGTCAGCAGCTTTACCGGATTTTCTACTGGAAGCAGAATCTGAATTGAACTGATTACTATCAGCACCAGCCTCTGTAATTGCAGAGTTAATCAATTCATTGTTCTCAACGTGGTTTTGTAGGGCATTGCCGTACACCCACTTGAGTGAGCTGGTTAAGAACAATTGTTGCCAGCTGGTCACAGGCAGAGCCTTGCTACTGGTAATGTGAAGATTGGAAATCACTCCGTCTGCCAACTCGTCTGTAGAAAGTTTAGAAAACTCAGCTTGACGAGGTTCAAGTGGAACAAGTTTTGCTTCCACAGTGACCAAAACCTTGCGGAATACTGATCGAAGATCATGTCTCTCGCGCTTGGGAACAGGTTTAGCGGTATCATTAATGAGATCTTCCAATAGAGTGATAACATAGTTATTCTCAACAGTAGGAATTGTAAATGCGAAACCATCAAACTCTTGTTCCTTGTCTGTGCCTTCACCTTGCTCAGAATAGTCATAGATTTCATATAATAGGGCAATGACCTTACCAGTAGTCTTGCGAACATTGACATCATCATCCTTTAAAAGTTCGACAATTTCAGGTAGAACCTGCTTGATTGACATGTTTCTATTCTCAGTGGCTGACAAGAGAAGGGCAATGGCAAGTAACCCTGCACTTGTGACTTCATGCTCTTTAGCGCTGCTAGCTTCGTTAACAACGGTCAAAATCTCTTCAACCTTGTCCTCGAGACCAAACTCTTCATTATCTACATGGATAAAGTATTGGATGAGTGCGTACGCAGTTAGAGCGGCAGCCCTGTTAGCTGCCGACACATCAGCGGTATCCAAGAATCGTTTATTGAGTAAAGGGAGAGTTGAGCTTGCAATGATGTCGAATGAATCTTCAATGTTCAACACGGCTTCTAAAATGTACGCTTTAAGAGCGGCTATGAGTTCAGTTTCAGATTGGCTACCAGAAATGGCCTTGTGGAGCAATTCCAAGTCGTATTGTTTGTACAGAGATGGGTCATATTCAGATGCTAAACGAGATAAAATTCCCTTCAATGATTGTTCTCTTTGTTCAGTTGAACTTTTAGAGCGTTCTTCATCCAAGATTTCCCAGAATCTCTTATAGGTGGAGTCTTCTCTTTGAGCGAGCTTGTCTTCCAAGTCGGCTTTAGCTTTGGAAATAGCGTTGTCCACCTTGGAATTACCGTGGTTTTCACGACTGGCTCTAGCTCTGAGATTCTTGAGCTTTTCATGGCAAAGATCAATTTCCATTTCATCCTCCGCGTCAGAGTCTGTTTGCAGGTTAATTACAGATGGCGAGTCCTTGTTAGGATAACGAGAGTAGCCATTTCTAAATCTTGGGGTATATTTTGCGGCATTGGGAACGTTTCTTGGAATATTAGTAGACATGATAGGCTTCAGTAAATGGTAGAAAGTAGTGAGTATATATAATAGTGTGCGATGGTTTAAGACAGATATGCAAAAGCAATTGAGAGATGAAATCAGATTTTTGAGGAGGGAACTCTGTTATTTATATACAAAAAAAAGTCAATTGGCTTTTGTTATTGCGTCAGGCCATTGAGGACAAGAATTTCGATTGAGCTGTGTGCACATAGTAAATCATCCGACTGGTTTGTAACTGAGCGCATTTAGTATGACGCAAATGGTTGCTACCCCAAGACCCTTTCGGTGCCCGCTGCTGTCTACCGCAACCTTAAACACAAAAGCGCAATTGATCATGTGAACAGAGCAGCGGACAGAGTTATGACTAGGCAGAATAGACGGACTAAGTGAATATAGCAAGGAGAAAGAATGGACAGTATACTTTAAATTCGAATGGCTAATTAACTTGTGGCGGAAAAGTCTTGAGAGTTGGGGGACACATTGCTCGCATACTAGTTGGAGTTTCTTGTTAATAGCTGAAGTAGTTAGATCACAACTTTAACTAGCTGGAGTTTAGAATAATTGCAATTGCCAATGAATCTGGTTACCAACGATTAGCAGGATATCGTGTGCTTCATTTCTACTTTTATTTAACACTGAACAATAGCTGGGCGCAACTAAAAAGTGAACCAGCTCTATTGTACTCTTCAGTATTGACCGAGACAGTAAATTTCCTAGAGTTTTCTAGAGTGTGAACTTTCTTTAAGATTCTTGGAACCTTCCAAATTGATGATATCATATTGAACAGTTGTTCACTAGTTTTTATGAGTTATTACTACGTTCTACAAATTCTTTCTAAAGATTCTGTCAGTTTCTGTTTAAAAATTCCAAGTTTCTGTTTACAGAATCTGAAATTTCTTACCACGGATTTTTAGAGTTCTTTCTACGGATTCTAATAGTTTTCTACGGATTCTAATAGTTTTATACGGATTCTAAAGTTTTCGACAGATTCTAAAAGCTTTCTACGGATTCCAAAAGTTTTCTACAGATTCTAAACATTCTTACTACGGATTCCAAAAATTCTTACTACAGATTACATAAGTTTCTATCTACGAATTCTAAAAGTTCCGGTTACAGATCCCACAATTTTTATGAATTTCTGTTCCTTCTGAATGATTCACCAATATTCATACATTCCTAATTTACACACATATTATGTGGGATCAATCATTAGTACTGAACATGAGTGATAGTTTGTTAAATGAAATGTAGATACAGTAAAAATGTAGATACGGTCCAAATGTTAAAAATAGCACGAAGCTCTGTAATGAAATTACCATGATTGATTGTCATAACGTTGTTCTAGAAACCAGATACTGCTTTGAGTTCATATGTTAAAATACTGAAAGCATGTTGTTTTAGTCTAGAATGATTGTTAAATATTTTTCCTGCTTTGAATACCTTGAAAAATATTTTTCACATTGAATTCATATTCAAAATACAAGGCTGAATCTCTACAAACTCCTGAAATTTTTGTACCTTCTATATATCTCTTGGAAGTTTGTATCTTCTGTATATCACTTGAAAGTTTGTATCTTCTATATATCTCTTGAAAGTTTGTAAATTGTATATATCTTTTGAAATTTTGTACAAAACTCTCCAACAATCTAAACAGAAATTTCACAGTAATCATGATCTCCAGAAACAAAAAAATCATTTACATAGAACTGGACTTCTACAGCTCAATGTTTTACGGAAATTTCTCATCAAGGTTTATAGTAAACCTCGAAAACTAATTAGGTCTACACTTTTATTCATGGTCCCAATTTCAATGGCCCCAAAAAAATTGTAAAATCCCCAAGCTCAAATCTTGGTGGTCTGGTTGATTCTCTAAGAATGCTTCGTAGAGTGCCAAATATAAACCTCTCTCTAAATCATTTCAGTCTATTCTCTACTCCACTCACAAGAGTGTTCACCCATCAACCAATAATTTTGGCTACTCAATCATTACGAAACTTATCCATTCTGAGATCCATAAATATGACAAACTACAAATTCGATTCGCAATCTGTATTTCGTGAATCCGGATTCATACCAAAAGAAATCCAAAAAGTGACTCTCACTGAAAATGAACTAAAGATAAAAAATCTTCTTGTGAAATACTGCCAACACTTTGACCAACAGCACCCTGAAAATTCTGAAAAACTAACTACGAGAATAACTGGAGGATGGGTCCGCGATAAACTTCTTGGAAGAGAGAGCCATGATTTGGACATTGCAGTCAATCTTATCACAGGTCTCGAATTTGCAGAAGGATTGAACCAATTCATCGTAGAGAATGCCAGTAGCCTCCAAGTCGAACCGAGAAATATCCACAAAATTGAACGAAATCCTGAAAAAAGTAAGCATTTAGAAACTGCTACTACTAAACTTTATGATCAAGAAATCGACTTTGTCAATTTAAGAAGCGAAGTTTATGCTGAAGACAGTCGTATTCCGGAAGCATCGTTTGGTACCGCAGAAGAAGATGCATTTAGAAGAGATGCCACATTGAACGCATTATTTTACAACTTACAAGAAGAAAAAGTTGAAGATTTTACTGGTAAGGGAATACAAGATCTAAAAGCAGGTATTTTAAGAACTCCTTTACATCCTTTTGATACTTTTAATGAAGACCCTCTTCGTGTACTCAGACTCATTCGATTCGCAAGTACTTTTGGATTTTCAATTTCAGATGAATGTCTTGAAGCAATGAAAGATCCTAGGATTGAAAGTGCATTGATGAAAAAGATCAGCAGAGAAAGAGTTGGTATTGAAATGACTAAAGCTTTGATAAGTGATAGAGTGCAAATCTGTCTGGCCTTGGTTGATATTACCAACTTGTATAATGCAATCTTTTATCTTCTCGAGTCCTATTATCCTTTGAATGGTCAATTTACTATTCCAAAATCGAATCTTGAAGTTTCTCTAGGAGCCCTTTCAATCATTCAATCACACACTCGATTTCCACTTGGAGATTTAGTAACTTTTCCAAAATCAGATCAATTCGCTCTTAATTTTTGGCTCTCTGTAGCTTTAAACCCTTATGAAGGCATTGCTGTATGCGATGAAAAGAAAAAGCCAGTTGCTGCAACCAGCAAGATCATTCGCGATGGCTTAAAGTTGTCAACAAATGAAGCAGTCACTGTGACCAAGGTTCACAATTTTCACAATGAAGATTTAAAGCATCTTACCGAATCAAAAATTCTAAATTTCACTCGTCGTGAATTAGGCCTAATGGTGCGAAAAGCAGGTGAAGGCTGGGAATTGAATTTTATTTATGGCCTTTTCAAAGACATTGTGGATTCTAAGATATCAACAACTTCTTCTGCTCAAATCATTTCCAACTATAACTTGTTGTATTCTAGGGTAATTGACCTTAATTTACAAGATGTATGGGCTCTCAAGCCTATTCTTAATGGTAAAGAATTGTCAAAGCTGTTTCAAGTCAAGGGTGGTCAATGGATGTCCAAAGCTCTTCAATTCCTTCTTGAACATCAGCTCGACAATCCAGCTCTGAGCAAACACAAAGCTGAAGAGTACATGACTGCCAACAAAAGCTTGTTTCTATAAATTTGAGCTTACAGCTTGTTTTAATAAATTTCAGTCTGCAGCTTTTCTAAAAATTACAATTTGCAACTTGTCTAAAAATTCCAGTCTGCAGCTTTTTTTTAAAAATTCCAGCTTGCAGCTTGTTTCTAAAAATTTTATTTTAAAATACCAGTTCATATCGTGTTTGTAAACTTTTGATTGATGATCTCCATTTGTAAAAAGACCTTCGTTTAATTCTAAAAAGTTGCATTTTAAAATTTAAAGTTGATCCATAATTATTATCATCTCACAAAAAGGCCATCCTAGAAAACAACTGTAAAAACTCACTGAGCTAAAGAATGTATGCATAAATCAAGAGAGCTCCTTTTGTTTTAAGTTGTTTGATATGCACAGACCTATTCTCCTTTCCTAAATACTAAAGCTAGCCCTGCATTCAAAAGCCTAATCACTTCTTCATATTATACTCAGCCTTCAAAAGCTGTGATATTTTTACTGCCCTAAATTGCTACCCATGGATCTCTGTTTTATGGATCTACGCCCGTTGTGAAAAATAAACAAATAGAGAAATCTTAAAACACTTGGTACCATATATATAACGTCATTATAAAGAATCTTGGTTATGCAACAAGAGTCAAACTAAACACTTATGTGAAACATTATGTAATCAGCGTTAAATCATGAGCACAGTATTTTGAAGGCTGGTAGAAACGTTAAAAAGTTAAGCGAAATAATGGAAAAAAGATTCTTCCATTTCACCATCATGTCACATCTTGAGAACTCTGTTTCTTGTTATATTCATTGATTTGCAGTTTGTCCAGTTTTCAGTTTATCGTACAAAGTAACTTAACAGTGCTGGTCCGCCACCCAAGATGAATTCTAACAATAGTAACAAGGATCAAATCAACTCTCATTCAAACGAAACACATAACGGTGAAGAAACTCCCAGCAATGAAACTCATCAAAGCACTCAGGCACATGGCAGTCCGCCATATCCATCTCCTCCAGCTCCTGTAGGTCTGCATCCTGCTCCTCAGATCAACTCACCTTTCTTAGATTCTTATCACAATAACAACCGTGATTCATTCCAGTCCCTGAATCAGGTTGACACATACTTTGGCGATAGCTCCTCCCATCTCCCAATGTCTGAACCGTACAATGGCGACTATGAAGAAGACTCAATTCCTCTAACGGACTATCCTGCAGGTGGACATGGAGGTTATTCCAGACCGGAAACTCAAAGAAATGCTAGAACTCCATATCCAGTAGATGATGATGGTGCAGTAGACTCTGGTCCCATTGGTCTTTTTAGAAGAATCACTCAGCGTCGAAAATCTTCTCGTCGCCAGGCTCAAAGTCCTTATCCCAGCTCTTTCAATGACTCCACTGCTGATTTTGAAGATGCTCCTATTGCTTATGCTCAAGGACTACCTGGGCTTCAAGGCACCTCAGAAATTGGAAATGCTTACTTTCCTTATCCATTGGAGTATAATGCTGGAGACCCAAATGCACCTTTGGCAATGCCTGATCCAGACCGTCCTACTTCAACAAATACTGATTTAATCCATGAAAGTTGGAAAGTTAGACAGCAACTTCCAACAAATGAAAACTATGCAAAACGTCAAGTTAACTTGGTTAATGGTATTTTCACAGCAGAGTATCCCGTTCCTTCAGCTGTCAAAGCCTGCATTGAACCTAAACATTTGGACGTTGAGAGCGGATCAACCGAATTCACTCATTTAAGATATACAGCAGCTACCGTTGATCCCGATGACTTTAATATATCCAATGGTTATACTCTCCGTGCTAAAGACTATGGTCGGGAGACTGAAATTCTTGTTGCAGTAACTTACTACTCAGAAGACAAAGTTTTAACTGCTCGTACTTTATATGGTATCATGAAAAATGTTCATAATCTTTGTGCAGATAGAAAGTCAACCTTTTGGGCAAAACAAGATATACCACCCTGGCAAAAAATTGTGGTTGCAATTGTTATGGACGGTCTCGAGCCTTGTCGCAAAGATGTCCTAGATACTCTTGCAACTATGGGTATATATCAAGATGGTGTCATGAAAAAGTCGATTAATGACGATGTAACTACTGCCCACATTTTTGAATATACGTCGCAAGTCTGTGTTTCTCCAAACTTAGAGCTTCTCCGGCCTTCTGGTGAAGCAAAGAACACAATTCCACCTATTCAATATGTCTTATGTTTGAAACAAGAAAATGCAAAGAAGATTAACTCACATCGATGGCTATTTAATGGATTTGCAAGAATCTTAAATCCTAACATTTGCGTTTTAATTGATGCTGGTACCAAACCGGCATCAAGATCGTTAATCCATCTCTGGCGAGCTTTTTACAACAATAAAAAATTAGGTGGTGCTTGTGGAGAAATTCATGCCATGTTAGGAAAACATATGAGATCAATTGCCAATCCTCTCGTTGCAGCTCAAAATTTTGAATACAAAATTTCTAACATTCTTGACAAACCTTTAGAATCCGCATTTGGCTTTATTTCAGTGCTTCCTGGTGCCTTTTCAGCTTATAGATATAAGGCTCTTCAAGGCCGCCCTTTAGATCAATACTTTCTTGGTGATCATTCTCTTGCTGATAGACTTGGTGACAGAGGTTTACATGGAATGGGTATTTTCCGTCGTAACATGTTTTTAGCTGAAGACAGAATCTTATGCTTTGAAATTACCTTTAAACAAAACGAATCATGGCATCTAGAATATGTCAAAGCGTCTAAAGCAGAAACAGATGTACCTGAACAGATTGACGAGTTCATTTCACAGCGTCGTCGTTGGCTCAATGGCTCTTTTGCTGCAACTCTATATTCAATGATGCACTTTGGTCAAATTTATCGAACTGCTCATAACCCTATTCGAACAGTCTTTTTGCATTTACAATTACTGTACAATTTTGTTAACATTCTTTTGACTTGGTTTTCTTTGGCCGCTTACTACTTGACTACTACAGTCATTATGGAACTAGCTGCTAATCCCAATAAACAGAGAGATGGTAACAATCCTGAGCCCCAGAAAGGTGATTCAAATTACATAACTCCATTTCCATTCCCCAATGCTGATGTATCAACTGCAATAGCTCTCATCATCAAGTTCCTTTATATTATGTTTTTGATTATTTCATTTTTTCTCAGTCTCGGTAACCGACCCAAGGGATCACGCAAGCAATTTACTTTCTTATTCGTCATATACGGGGTTATGCAAACATACGCTTTGATAATTGCCTTTTATTTGGCCATTCGTGCATTCCAGGCAAATTCTAATCCGTTTAAAAGTTCGGCAGACGGTCTGGCAGGTTTGACTGAGTCTGCTGGTTTCTTGGTTGTTGTAGCTTTGGCTTCAACTTACGGTTTATACATTATTTCGGCATTGATTTATCTAGATGTCGGTCATTTACTTCACTCTCTCCCACAGTATACTTTCATCATGCCTAGTTTTACCAATGTTGTTAACGTTTATGCTTTTTGCAACTGGCACGATGTATCATGGGGTACAAAGGGTTCAGATAAAGCTGATGCTCTTCCTGCAGCCAATTCTACTAAGGCAGGTGACGGTAAGGGAGAAATCGTTGAAGAAATTGAACGTCCTCAAGAAGACATTGATTCACAGTTCAAAATGGTGGTTCAAAGAGCTCTCAAGCCATACCACAAAGAAGATAAAGTGTCTAAATCTAAGCCTAGCACTGAGGATGAAAACAAGTCATTCCGCACTAACTTGATCATTTTTTGGCTTTTTTGTAATGCAATTCTGGCAGTTGTGTTAACATCTCAATCTGTGACTGAAATTGGATTATCTGGAGTCACGGATAGAACTAAGTACTATTTCTTTATTCTGATTATCGTAACTGCAATTATGGCAGCTTTTAGATTATTTGGATGTCTCCTGTTCGTTTCCAAAAGTTATTTCAAAAGAGGGTTTGGACGAAAGTAATATACTATCTAGACATACTCTTACTGCCATTCTATTTACATTTTTTTGGACAGTTATATACTATTTGAATGTTTTTCAGCATTCTCTGTTGAAATAAAAAATATCGACTTTTAAAAGCACATTTTGACTTTTCGTGTTCAATCCTCTCTTAATGCATTCTTCAGAATGAGGATATATTTATGAAAAGAACTAGTAACCTATTATATCATTTACTTTCACCTTCTGCTAAAGCTAAAGGCTAAGTAGTATCTGTATCTGTGAGCCAGAATAGAGGCATTTAGAGGGCAAGGGTATTATGAGACACTATATCTTCGTTGGACCTGCTATCAATAGATATAGATAGTTTCTCTTCTTTCATTAATTGAAAAATAATGGCAAAATGACCAATTTCAATGGAGACCCGTTTGTACCTGTTTCAACAGATGAGCCTCTGGCGATTTTTGAAAGACGGGAGCATCCTGCACATCCACCAACTGATAACAATGATCGTCCTATCCCTACCAACAAGTTCTACACAAATATGTTGATTGAAGATCACCAGTCTCTTCAAACTTGGTGTCAGCCCTATTGCTTATGGTGGTCTCAAACTGATAATTTTCATGGGATGGCTGTTTCTCATATCTGTAAAGATCAATTCGTCTTTGGACCAGACCCAAATGCTCAGCCAGCTCAGTTCTTCTTTAGTCCTGTAGGAATTCAATCAATTGTTTTCAGTGCAATTGAATTTGACAAAGGTAACACTGCGCTAGGCATTGAAGATGCAAGTGATTTATCAGTCAAAACAATTCTGACTTCAAATAATGATGAAATTAATGGGAACCTTACAATTCATCTTGTACAAGGTATGGGAATGGTCACTGGAATCTATGACCAATTGAGACCAAAAATTTCTTCTCAAGTAGGAATTGCAAACTTTGAAAGTTGCAATTCTCCTAGACCAAACATGCTCAAATATATGCTGACGCTCTTCAATAATGTCAACTGGGTTGTGTATGTTACTATTCCAGATGGTGAAGAAACTCCTAGTTTCTATCTTACCGAGGATAGAAGTTTTGTTTCTAATATTTGTGGTTCTGGATATACTATTCAAATTGCTGAGGCGCCAGAAGGAACTCTGGAAACATATGATCTCTGTGCCGGAAAATATGTGACTGGAGCTTCCATTACTGGTGAAATATGTGATGATGGTTCTAGAGGTATATACAGAATTCAGTATGAAGCAGAAGGTGAAAGTTTGGAAGGCAAGCCTCTTGTGTTTGTAGCTCCTCATCAAGAAGCTTCACTAACTTCTCAAATGGAATCAAAGAAAACCAATATTCAGTTGGATTCTACTAATATGGGAGTTTTGAATGGCTATATTTCTACAGTGATTGAAATGTCTGAAGACTTGCCCAATTATATTGGATTTTTGCCCTTTTGTTGTTTCAAACCATGTGGTACTAACTTTTCTCCCGAAGTCAAAAATTCAATTGGATATATTGCTACTGAAGAGTTGAATCAAGGTGATCCTGTTAACGAAAGCAATTTGAATTCAATGTACTTCTCAGGGAAAAAATTAGATAAATATGCACAAATTGTGTTTACTTGCAAATACATCTTGGGTGATGATAATCTCACTCAGCTTGGTTTGGAAAAACTCAAAGAAGCGTATGCAAGATTTGCTAGTAATCAGCAGCAATTCCCTTTGGTCTATGATACTACTTGGAAAGGTCTGGTATCAGTTGCTGGTCTCAGTGGTGATGCCTTACAAGACTTTGGAAATTCATATTATAATGACCACAATTTCCATTTGGGATACTTCATCCATGCAGCTGCAGTCATTGCCCAATGTGATAGAGATATGGGAGGTAACTGGTTAGCTGAAAATTTGGACTTTGTCAACAATCTTGTACGAGATGTAGCAAATCCCAGCTCTGAAGATAAATATTTTCCGAAATGGCGATCCTTTGATTGGTATGCTGGCCATTCTTGGGCTAAGGGTATACTTCCCAGTGCCGATGGTAAAGATCAAGAATCTTCTTCTGAAGATTTTCATTTTGCTTATGGAATGAAACTCTGGGGACGGGTAATTGGAGATGAAGCCATGGAATCACGAGGAAACTTGATGTTGGCTGTTTTACGAAGATCAATGAACACATATATGTATTATTGTGACGACAATGGAACAATGCCAGAGCAAATCATTGGTAACAAGGTATCTGGAATTTTATTTGAAAACAAAATTGATTATGCTACTTGGTTTTCAGCTAGAACAGAGTGTAAGCATGGTATTCATATGATTCCAATTACCTCAATCTCTTCCTATATGAGAGGTCCTAAATATGTTCAACAGGAATGGGACTGCAAGCTAGAGTGTATAATCCACGAGGTTGACGACGGATGGAAAGGAATTTTGTATCAAAATATGGCACTTTACAATCCTGAAGCTAGTTATCAATTTTTTGCTCAGCCTGACTTTGACAATAAGTGGTTAGACGATGGTATGTCTAGAACTTGGGCACTGGCATATGCTGCTTGTATGAATGCCTGATTTTCTAGCTGATTGAAATTCTTTGAAACTAGAAAAATGTGTAATACTGTCTTAAATAGATCTTGGATACAAATTGTGAATTCATTTGTTCATGCTAGTTTTTTGTGCATTTTTAAAAATCTGCAATTTCTAGCTTTAGTAAATGCATAGTATCAATGGATCACAGCTTGAACAGGTTTGTTATGCAACTTCCCGTAGTGAAAAAAAAACTTGGAATCATCGGGTACCTACATAAACTCAAGTGCAGCGATCATAGGTTGAGGTTTTGAACATATATATTGCATGGTTTGGTCCGTGCACATTGACACAACCAGAAAGAGTTGAATACTTTTTAAATTGATTCACTATGACTGTAAGAAGAAGAGATAAAGACTTAAGCAGTCTATAAAATAGTTTAAGCAAGGTCTATTAGTGTTGTTTTTCAATGATTTGAAAAATATTGACTGTCTATTTTATTCACATTGCAATTATGAAAGTGTATTTTAGCATTAGAGCCTGATAAGCGATATGAATTGAGTTACTAAAATAACAGTGTGTTGATAGTTCATGGATACAAATCGTCTTCTATGCTAGAGTCAGGGGAACCTAAGATTCTCCGCTTCATATTCATTCTCGACTGCCGTATAGTGTGAGCTATTCGTATGTACCTAAAAAAGATGAAAATTCTAGTCAGCTTTAATTTTTTACAACAATTGAAGCTAGTTACCTTGATTCATTTCTAAATAAACGTCTTTGAAAGTTTCTTGAGTGTCTAGGATTTCTCAATGCACGTTCTGCAATTGTTGTTCCACGGTGGAAGTCTGTGTAGCTAGTTCTCACGGGATTGTTACTTGTAGTGAACTCAAATTCACTCAAGCTCTGACTTCTAGATCTCGATCTTGACGATGATGAACTAGCAGCTGAAGGTTCAATCAAAAATACTTGTCTACCTGCTCTTATTGGAGCTGCGCTGGATCCAATGTCTCTATAAAAGTTATCTTGGATCAATATGCTAGCTGATTGTGATTGAGATCTATTGTTTTCGAGAATTTGCAAGCGTTCAATCATTTGATTCATATTATGGCCGTACTCTTGAAGAGCTAGATGAGTTCGAGTCTCCCAAGAAAGTCTGCTTCCCAAAGAATCGTGAGTGTTTAATACAGCGGCCGATTCGTTTTGTGCCAAAGATTCTTGGTCTGGCGGGGTTTGAGGGACAGAATTGAGACTTAAATCATCTATTTCACCTGAAGGATTGGAAATTTGGCTTGAGCTCATTGGATTTATCAAAAAAAAAATTGTTGAGACTGATTTCTTCAAGTAATGTATACTGTCAAATGGATTGAAGCAGCTCTGAAGTGTGTATTGACTATAACTGGGAGTGAAAATTGTGAACGCAACGGTCAATAAGGAAGTTCATCATAATTATTGAATATACGATTCATACTGTAAATAGTAAGAAGTGTTGTTGTGGGTAATAAATAAATATATGTTAATATAAAACATTAATTTTGATACAAATTACAAACTCTTTTAGGAAATATTTGGTCCTTGAGAAACTACTAGTGTAGTTCATGATTTTAGTAATTATATCAACAGAAAACAAGAGCTAATTGTGATTGTTGATAATCTATTAATTTGCTAATTCTAGAAGATTATAGAATATTTTCGTTATCAGATAAGAAAGTAGCATTATATCAAACAATTTTGAATAATATTTGATATTTACAATTGTGACTTTCAGTTCAACTTCTCTAGTCCATTTTACAGTGACTAAATTAAGTCTTAACTTTTGTACTTGCTACTTGAAAGTATTTCGGAATAATTCATTTCAATTCTATCAGTGTCTCGTAAACAATCACTCAAATTTCGTAGGAATGTTGTTTGAAAACTCCATATTATTTTTATTTTTCAATTTATATGAATCTAGATAATAATTCCTTTTATTTGTGTTTATAGTCTGAACTTTATTCACTTTTATTTAAAAATACTTCACCTATAGATTGTACATTTCGAATATCCTCAAAACTTTTATTATACAAGTCGCAGCTCACCCTTGTTCTCCCAACACCAAAAATATTTGGCATTTCTATGAAATAACAACCAACCATGGCAATTAAAGGCAGACGAGGAAAAAAAGTTGAGCTCGCGCAAGCTACTTACAATCCACCGAAATCTTGTGAATACTCCTGGCCATTATCATTCCATCAGTACAATATTCGTGAGTACCAAGATGTGACGCCACTAATCGAAGATCAAATATACACGTTGAGTAAATTCTTTAATCCAAAGCTGTGCGATGATCTGATTAGATGGTTTTCCAGTCATATTTCAAATGATAGTATCGAAGATACCAAAACATCTGGCAAGCAAAAAGCACCGAGTGACAATTTAAATCTCAGACCAAACGAAAAGAAAATCGAGTTTAGTACGACTGAAATGCCTCCAAGAAAAGATTATGCTGCTAGAGTGAATGATCGAGCTGTCATGGTAGATCGAATGGGCACTCGGATACTTTGGAATTTACTGCGAAAAGCACTTCTCGAACCAACTGTCAGTGAATACGAGTCAATAGATGAAGATGAAGAAAGAGAGCGTCAAAAAGTAAAAGAAATCTTTGGAACTTGCATTGGACTGAACGAAAATTTGAGAGTATATCGGTACCGCCCAGGACATTATTTTGGTCAACATTATGATGAAGGTGTCCACGTCTCTGTAGAAGATTTCAGAGTTGAAGATTCTCCTCGTGTCACTCGAGGACAGACTAAATGGACATTACTGATATACCTGACTGGTGAAGATGCAGGCGAAGTCACTGGAGGAGCAACCATGTTTTATCCTGAAATTGGAGTTCCCATTGGCAATGGTAAAGGCCGATTAAAGCAGGGGAACGATGGTAGTAAGGTTTTAGAAGTCAAGCTAGAGAAAGGAACTCTGCTACTGCACAAACATGGTGAAGATTGTTTATTACATGAAGGAGCGTTAGTAACTAAAGGGACTAAATGGATTCTTCGGAGCGATATGGTTTTTCCCATGAAGGTTTAAATTCGTAGTGTTTTGAAAGGATCTTTGTTAAGGACGATTCAGATCCACGATAATATTCTAAACAAGTAATCTTGAATCAAAATTGTTAGGATGAATCAAATTACCTGAAGGTTAATTTTCGAAATTTTTATCCCATAAATCTGGGTTTTTTTAACATTTTGTGATTGTTTTCAACAGGTTGAAAGTTGATGCATGGGGACTGAAATTGGCCACCAGCCTTGATTTTTTTCCTCCCACTCTGTGTCCATGTTAAATCACCTCATACCATTATTATCTGAAAAACTTCAATTCTTAAACCCTCATTCTTATCAAAATTATTGCTTAAATCTCCTGAATTGGAATCTGTGAAGGATAAAAGCAATTCCAAAGATATAATAGAGAAAAATAATACACATCTTCGGCATGAGCAGACCTAATTCTAACAGTCAACAACGACAACAAGCGCACAACTCATCTACGACAGTAGTCGATGCCATTTCTTCTCAAGAAGAGTCTGGAACTCTACATTTAGACCCTGATGGGTCTGAAAGACCTTCTGTACGATGGACAGATGACGTTATTGATAATGAGCATATGAACAGGAAAAAATCTAAGGTATGCTGCATTTTTCATAAAAATAGGCCGTTCGGTGAGTCAAGTAGTGAGGAATCTTCATCTTCGGGCTCAGACTCGGATTCGGATTCAGATGCTGGCCATAGCCATGGAGAAGGAGAAAATTGCAATCATAAAAAGAGTCGTAGACGAACAACCAAAAAACCAGCCCGCGATCCCAGTCCAAACGCTTACGAATCCCAGCCAAAGTACAAGTCCAAGAAAGAAATAACTGGAAATGGGCAGTAACTATTGTTTTATTTTAGATCCGTTGAAACATTATGGATCAATTCATTTTCAGCTCTAGCTTTAGTTTCAAGAAGGCAAGACTCAAAGCGATTGGCTTTTTTCAACTCATGGTTACTGCTGGACATGATATCCATTCTCCATTCAGATAACCAGAATTTCACGTAAATGTTGAATCTGCTTCTTAGACAATTTATTCTGATCAATCCTGCCATTCATGAAAATATATAATTCAAAATGTTTACTAGAAGCTATATAGAGCAATATATCTTAAAAGTCAAGCAGATACTTTCATTTGTTCTAAATAACTATTTCTACCTTGTTTTATTTCATTTTTTTACAAGAAATTTTTATTTATTTTTGTGTTCATCATGTCTTCTTTCCATTCATGCCAGTCGATAACAATTCTCTGAAAGCTCCATCAATCAAACTTTTCAGTTCCTTAAACCGAACCACCAAACAACTTTGTTCATCTCTTCCAACTAGCATTATACTTTCTTCACTGCCACAATCCAGTTTGTTAAGTGCTCTCAAAATGTGACCGAGATCAACTACAGGATTGCCTGTATCATCTGTTTGGTGAAACAAATAGTCCCGGAATAAAAGCAACGGGTATCGAGAACTGGAATCCGTGATTATTTCTGACTTTGCTTTCGCTACTGCTGCTGAAGTTGTCGACATAGTGGTACTTGTACTGGAAGACGGAGTATCAAGAATTGTGTTTAATTTACAAATAAGACGAAAAAGCCGTCCATTCTCGAGTTCCCGCGAAAGATTTGATTCAAGTGTTGATGTGTGATGCAAAGAAGCATCGAAAGCGTCAAATATATGAGGGGTGAGTAGAGTTTGTACTTTAGCAGCGGAAAAAAAGTTAATTCCAGTTGACTGAAAATCAGCTTCTCCTGTTTCTCCACCGTTGAAAGAATCTGAATATTGAATGTCGCCTAATAAGTATCGAATGAAGTTGAGTAGTTCGAAAGAATAATGACGTTCCTGTTGTTGAATCAAATTTACTTGAGCTAATAAATCTTCCACGCTCTGTCCTTGATTTGTAGCGTTTATTATTAAAGCAGGCTTCATCATGTACACCATGTTCTTACCCAGTTCACGATAGTCCTGTCTTTTGAGCTTTTCCAGTTCTTCAGGTAGTGTCGGATAATCCAAAACATCTAAAACACCACATCCATTCAATTTCACCCGTCCTTGGCCCGTCATTAGCATTGAACAGCCTCTAGCACTTAACCCAGCACCGTGAATTGTCCTTAATCCATTGATAACTTGAACAGCCAAGCTCCAGATTTCTTTCTCATCCAAACCAAGAGATTGAACTTGTGTTTGACCTAAATGGATTTGATTCAGTCTTGTTTTCATGTATTCTTCCAATGGTTTGCTATCAGGTTCATATTCGTAGACAAAAACTAAAGAAGCGTCCCCAAACATTCTAGTAGTAAATGCTTCTACCAATCCAACAACACTTGCTGATTCTTTTCTCACTTTGTTCCACATTTTAACAATTTCAAGTCCTTTTTCTTTTTCACTATCCAATCTGTAACCCTCAATTCTCTTGAGACAGTATACTAGACCAGTTCTTTCACTCCAAGCTTTATAATTCCAAGTAATATATCCACCATATCTAGTAGTACTGTACGGATTTGTTCGTGCGGTAACATTTTTGTCTAAGGGAACCAGAGAATGATATATGTAGACATATTCAGGAAGTCCACCACCCAAATAAGTTTGTAGAGTTGCTTCATTCCGCTTAAGCAAGAATTCACGTAAATCGTTGGGAATGAAAAAATCAGCTGGTCTTCTTTGATGAGGGAGTATATGGACAAGAGGTGTGAACGTAGGAGCGTAGAGATGGTAGTTCAATGGATAAAGGGGAGTTGATTGCATATAAGGCTGCGGCTGCGATGGGTTATAGGCCTGAGAAGGTGGTGGATTGAAACCTTGTGAAGGAGGATACTGGAACTCATCGCCTTGTGGAGAAGGATTGAAAGGCTGAGAAGTAAAGGATTGAAAGTCATCTTGAGAAGTAGCAGCTTGTGCAGTAGATGGTGGAATACCTCCTGGAATGAAAGGAGCAGAAGAAGGGGATGGTTGAAACGCTAGAGACGTTAGATGAAAGAAGAATAAGAATGAGAATCTACATACTCTTTGGTATGAAAGGTTGGATAGAACCATCGCCAATTTTAGGAGATAGACTCAAGTTAGTGAAACTAGGAGTAAAACTAGGTGATTCAGCATTCAACTTTATCATGAATGGATTAGGTCCTGGTCTTTTTGGAAAAGTTAGAAGTAGGACAAAGACTAGAGACGATAACTCACGTAGCTGAAGCAGGACCTGAGGTATTTTGTAATTGAGCAGAGGAAGGTTGTTGATTTTGCTATAATCAAGTTAGAATACTGAAAACAAAAGGATTAAGAAAAGTTCATACCGAATCATGATTAAACACACATCCTTTATCAGCAAATTTACAGTATCCATGAATGGTTATGTTTCGACACTGGGTTTGACTGGCTTGAAGGTGACCTGGTAACGCGTTAGAGATGCTGGCAAGATAATTCAGCGCTGTCAACCTGAAGACATATTATGAGATAATCCCACATAAACACCAGGATGTTAAATCACCACATACCATGAATTTTTGGTGGAGTAGAAATCTCAGCTCCACCCTTTGTAATGCCCATTATCAAAAGTCTATATAGTTAATGAAGATGACTTTTTTGTGATTTTTTTTTTGATTTTTATTATTATTTTTTTTTTCCATTAAATCTCAAAATAATGAGATTCTGATATATATTCTTCCACTTCAAGATTATTTAAACTGTACACCGAAACTGGTAAACTCCAGTGTAGTTTTTTTTTTTTTTTTTTCCAATTATGTTTGGTTTACTGAAGGAAAAGAGGTTTTATAATTCGTTTGACGCGTTTGATGGTGGCAAGTCCAAAATATTGATAAAAGTTGGTACTGCGGCTTTTATTTCCTAATTGGGAGAAGCTAGAAACAAATATTTTCTTCTGGTGAAAGTTTTCAGCGTGTGAAGGATTAATGACAAGATCAGCTTTGTACGATAGAATAGCCGGACTGGTTGTTAGCAAGTTCAACTCTTTGCCGCGCAAAGGAAAGCCTATTCTTCGAAACGATGGTACGCCTGAATGGACGACGTTAGCAGGAATAGTGATTGAATTTCAGTCGGAGCTGCATTGTGTAGCTGTAGCTACGGGAGTCAAAGCAATGCCAGATGAAAAACTGGATTTAGGTAAAGGTAAGGTTTTACATGATTTGCATGCTGAAATACTGTGTATTCGTGGGTTTAACAGGTTTTTGTTGAACGAGTGCAAGAAGGTGAAGAGCGCTGGGAATGAAGGAAGTAAATATATTCGGAGGTTGCTGATTCCAAACACAAAGTGCAAGAGAACGCAGCAGTTTGGACCTTTACCAGGGATCAAAGTGCACATGTTTGTGTCTGAAGCACCTTGTGGTGATTGCAGTTTAGACAATACGGCAAATGTGTATGCAGAGAGGAAGGATGAGGTATGGATGCGTGACTTGGAACTCGCTGCACCGAATGGACCGTTGCGAGGACGCGATCATTTTTTGCATGTTGGGTATGTACGGACAAAGCCAGGACGAGGAGATGCACCATTATCAATGTCTAAATCGTGTTCAGACAAGTTAGCTCTTCGGCAGTTTACATCATTACTTAATGGGCCAGTGAGTTCAATTATTCAGGCACGAGTTGAGACGGAAGATGAGCAAGACACTGGGTTTTATTTAAATACGTTGATAGTTCCTAATGGCGAGTTACATGAGAAGGATTTCCAACGCTGTTTTCGGGACCGGGTTGAAAAAGTTGACGTTGAGTATAAGTGGTTTTTTGATTATGTTGAGACGAAACAGGAGTTTGATAACTCTCGAAGACGTGCTACTGAGTTACATTTAGATAAGAAGCCCAAGCCTTGTCCGTATGCGATTGTTTATGTGGAAAACGTTTGTAGTGAAGGGACAATTATGGGAGTACGGCAGGGTTTTAAGCCATTTTCGGGAAGAGGTCAGAGTGCAGTTTCCCGTTATGAGATGGCAAAGGCGCTTCGAGAGCTTGTTAATATTGAAGAAATGACTTTAGACTATTTGGAATTCAAGTGCCGGAACATAGGTCGGTTAGAGGTGAAACAGAAGGTGTATAAGGCTTTGAAGAATTGGGCTGGGACTAAGCCAGATAATTTTGAGTTTTAGTTGGTGATGCAGGGACCCCAATATATGGAAAAAATAATGCTAGAGTTGTGCTGGAGGTGAACTAGACTTTTAACAGTTTAGAACTGGAATTGAGGAAGAGGTTAATAGGGTTTTTACAAGTCTAGAACTGGGATTAGCGAAGAGTTAGGTTAGATTTTTCCAAGTTGGCCTTTAGGGTAGTTTTCGGATGATTCAAATAGTGATTCGAAGGATCTTAGATTTTAGTTGAAAAATAGGCAAGTAGACAAACTGGAGAAGTCACTTTAGTGTGTTACAGGACCAATACTGCTACATGACTATGTTGATTTATTTTGTTTTTGATTGATTGAGATGTCGCCATCAATTGGTATTTTGTTTTTTTATTTTATTTTATTTTATTTTATTTTATTTTATTTTATTTTATTTTATTTTATTTTATTTTATTTTATTTTATTTTATTTTATTTTATTTTATTTTATTTTATTTTATTTTATTTTATTTTATTTTATTTTATTTTATTTTATTTTATTTTATTTTATTTTATTTTATTTTATTTCAATATTTTGTATTCATATACTATTGTTTTATTTTTCAATATTTTATTTTTCAATATTTTATTTTTCAATATTTTATTTTTCAATATTTTATTTTTCAATATTTTTATTTTATTTTTATTTTATTTTTATTTCATTTTTATTTCATTTTTATTTTTTTTTTATTTTTATTTTATTTTTATTTCATTTTTATTTCATTTTTATTTTATTTTTATATATTTTATTTTTCAACATTTTTGCATACATTATATTTTTCTCTTGTAAATTTTTTAGCTATTCAAATATCTAAGTCTAAAAATATTCTTTTATTCGAAACCATGATGAAATACGAATTATAGAATAAATGCGTCAAAAATTATTAACAGTGAAAAAATCTCGCAGACGAAACCTCAAATAGCTTTGTTCCAACTAAAGTGTTTGTATCAAAACAACATGGATTCGTAGTTCAAGAATAACCATTCTAATCGACGTTTTAGAACAAATTGTTCTCAAAATTGGATCCTTTGATTGAGATCTTGTTTTTTTGGATCTATTACGTTTTTTCCAACTCTACTTGAATCTTGATTTTGATTTGAGGTCTTGTTATCATTTTTGAAAATCTATAAACTAATTCAAACAAAAAACTAATTATAAAGTCTATTTTTTCATCTTTTTCTTCTTCTCGGCAATTTTTCGTAATTTGACATTATATCTGGAATTTTGATTTTCATGAACAAGTAAACAATGTCTTTTAAGTGAATCCTTTCTTGTAAATAACTTTCCACACTCTCTGCATCCAATTCTTTCAATTCGATCTTTTTCCTCGTCTTCGTTCTGATTTGAAGAAGACACTTTTTTTCCATGTTGAAATCTTGTATGTCGGCACCATTCAGATGCAGTGGGAAACCCAGCAACATGCCACGGGCATTCCTCATGTTTGCAGTGGAAGGGTCTCACAACTCCAACCTCATCCATGTGCTCACATAACTCCAAAATAGTTCTGAATTGGTTTTTGCAGTGAGAGCAAAAGTACTTGCCTTTTTTGCCGGGAAGTGCTTTGGCGAGACGTAAAGGATGATCACGCATTAGCGAAAGATGATGACCATGGCGGACAGCAGGATTAGTCCAGGCTTTATTCTCTCGTCTAGATTTTTTCTTGAGAGGAGCAGCTATAGATGGAGAGGGAGATATGGGGGAAGATGCAGGAGAAGAATAAGAAGGTGAAGAAGAAGAGTTGATGGAAGATGCAGGAGAGTAAGCTTCGTCGAAGGATGTGTGGTTTGCGTTATAAGCAAAATTAGGATAGTAGTTAGGACTAATAGTAGCAATTGAGTTGTTATATTGATTTTCAGGTAGGGATTGAAAAGACTGATGAAAGATTGGGTCTAGATTTTGGTTTTGATTCAGCAGGGAAGTAGAGTAATTGTATTCCAAGTTTTTCATTTGGTAGTCTTTGTCTTTTTGGTAATCCTTTTGGAGATCTTTTTGGTAATCTAGATTTTTTTGGTAATATAGATCTTTTTGGTAATCCTTTTGGTAATCCAGCTCTTTTTGAAAGTCTTTTTGAAAGTCTTTTTGAAAATCTTTTTGAAAGTCTTTTTGAAAATCTTTTTGAAAGTCTTTTTGAAAATCTTTTTGTTTTTGAATAGATTTTTGTTCATCAGGAGAAGAGGTATGAATAGATGACAGAGGGGATGGGAGAGATGAGAGGGAAGTGTTTCTTAGAGAAGCAAGTCTATTAAAGAGAAAATGTGTTCTTGCTGGGGTGATGCAAGTGTTGACATCTGATTGTGGAATGTAGAGTTCAGTTGAAGTATCCATTTTAGAGGAGTCCAAATGAAAGGTATTAATTGTAGCATTAGAATTAGCGAGTAGTTCTGTAAGTTTTAAAGAATACTCGTGGGAAGCATTAACAGGAGTTGTGACTATTTCTGGGCCAAAAAGTTGGACTAAATCAATATTGAGATTGTGGCTACCCAACCACCCCATGCTAACAGCAGTTCCAGTATTTGGAGACTCAAAAGTGGTGGTTGGAGACAGTATCAATGGAAAGATATCCGAGGAAGCATTAGTTAGTTTAAAGTAAGAGGCTGATTTTGGAGTGAAACCAGAAGGAATCATGGTAGTTGAGCTAGTAAAGATGTTGTTGAAGCCAAAGTTGCTACTACCTGTGCTACTATCTGTGCTATTATCTGTGCTTTCACTGCTGGCACTAGGATAGAAGGGCTTCAGCTCATTGCATTTATTTCTATTGCAAGTTTTTATTGAGAGGTTTTTATTTTTCTTCAAGGAAAAGTGTGATTTTCCGATTTTTGAGACTGTTTCTGGGGATATTTTAGGAGAGGGCAGTTCACTTCTGAAGCGATCATTTGAAGGAAAGGGAGAGTTGATTAGCATTTTTATGGATGAAGAATAATGAAAAAGTGAGGGAGGAGGAGAGTATTTATAATAGAGATCATGGTAGGATTTAGATGCGGCAGATTAGAGATCAAGCAGCATTAAGCATGAGTAGCGTTAGGTCGAGTACTAAGGAGGTTTTTGATAGGTTTTAAGATGTGAGAAGAGTGAATTAAAAGTAGTGTTTGTAGCGTTTGTGGTGTTTGTAGCGTTTGTGGTGTTTGTAGCGTTTGTGGTGTTTGTAGTGTTTGTGGTGTTTGTAGTGTTTATGATGTTTATATGTTCATGATGTTTATATGTTCATGATGTTTATATGTTCATGATGTTTATAACATTCAATATTCACAACTTTCGATATTCACAACATTCAATATTCACAACATTCAATATTCACAACATTCAATATTCACAACATTCAATATTCACAACTTTCGATATTCACAACTTTCGATATTTACAACTTTCAATATTCATGACATTTATTCATTTCGTATTTTACTCTCTATAATTTTGTTAATTAAATTTAATATTTAACATCTTCACCTATATTCTCATAAATATTTCTATGATATACTAATCGTATCTAGTGCCTCTATCTATATTCCCAAATCCTTGTAAATCCTCGAACCTTCTAACCTTCTAAGGTAGACTATAGTGATCTATAAGGCTTTAGCCTGTATCAAGAATCCTCTCACTATAATTCCATTTTTTCTAATGTACCTTTTCTGTACAGCGAATCAGCAGTCTTCAAGATGAGATCTGTCACTAAAAAGAAATCTCGATGAAAAAGAAACATAACAATTGTTTTCACAGTGTTTAGACACAATAGAATCCAGCTTCTATTCTAGTTTAAACTTTAAACTTTTAATTTCTTATGCCAAACGTGCATTATGCATAAATCTTAAAACATAAAGTTAGCGAAAAGCATTGTTGGTAACGCTCAAAATAAAATGTGAAAAAAGCAATTTATTTTGATTTATATTTTATTTTTTGTCTTTTGTTTTTATTTTTTGTTTTTTTATATTTATTATCATTTTAATATTATTTATTGTGCTTTTAATAATTAATTTTTTTTATTTATATTTATTATCATTTTAATATTATTTATTGTGCTTTTAATAATTTATTATTTTTATATTTATTTTTTATATTTATTATCATTTTAATACATATTTACTGTGCTTTTAATAATTTATTATTTTTTTTATTTTTATTATTATTATTTTTTATTTTATTTATTTTTTATTTATTTTTTATTTATTTTTTATTTATTTTTTATTTATTTATTTATCTATTCATCTATTCATCTATTTATCTATTTATCTATTCATCTATTCATCTATTTATCTATTTATCTATTTATCTATTTATCTATTTATCTATTTATCTATTTATCTATTTACCTACTTCTTTTTTATTTATTTATTTTTATATTTATTTATTTTTTTTTTTTATATTTTCGTGTCTATTTTCCATATTTTTTTGTTCATGATATTTATTTTTTTATATTTTTCACCTATATTTTTTATTTTACATTTTTTCATAAATAATTTTTTAATATTTCTTATTTCAATCATTCATTACTTTTATCATACCTTAATAATTTTGTTTCATCACTAAAAACTGGGTGCAAAGCTAAGAGTCGTCGAGGACTTGCTAAGCACAAGTCTACCAGAAACTGATATTCTCTGTAACATTATTGTTATCCTATTTAGCGTGATTTTTATCTAATATTTCAACTAGTTTAATTCTGGGTTAGTGAACTGTTTTATTCGTATCTTCGTACCTTCGTATCTTGAACATTTCCTAAATAGTTATTACTCTTTTTGTATATTAGTAATGATTTTATAAGAGTTTTTTTGTAATTTCTCATGTAATCTTCATTTGTGATTTCTTATGTAATATCTTATGTAATTTTTAAAAACCCTTCTTAAAAATTCCTTGTGTAACTTCCCATACAAATCATTACCTTGCTCATTATATAATCCTTTCTCTTACTTACAACACAATTTATCACCTAACTCATTATATAATCTCTTTATCTCACATAATTTCTCACATAATCTCTTCATAAGCTCAATATTTTCCAAAAAATCTCCTTACATAACTTGTTCTCACCATCAACACAAACCTCTCCTTTGCATCACCACCACCAATACCAACCATAAAAACTCATTAAAACATCTTGAAACCTTCTTCAATTCATCATCAAACGTTCCCATTCATAAAACGATTTCAACCTTCTGTTAATCATTGTTCTACCTCGAATGGTAACCTCTGCCAGTACAGCTCTTCAAAGTTTCTTCACCCAAATTTTTATTCTCCTTTTTTCTCCCTGAATACCCTCCACAGTCAAAAGAACTTTTGTTTGAACCTTTGCATGTCAATTACAGCTCCTACTGACCACCTCTGCTACCAAAGCCTCCCTTCTGTCCTACCCTTTCATTTATAGACTTCCTCTTCCCGTTCTACTAAGAATCTTCTTTTGTTCAACAAAGAACCTCCACCCGTTCTACAAAGAACCCCGTTCTAAAATCGTTTTACAGAGAACTCCCGTTCTGAAATTGTTTTACAAAGAACTCCCGTTCTAAATTCGTTCTACCGTTCTACCGTTCTACCGTTCTACCGTTCTACCGTTCTACCGTTTCACCGTTCTACCGTTCTACCGTTTCACCGTTCCACCGTTCTACAGAGAACTCCCGTTCTACTATTCTACCTTTCTACCATTCTGCAGAGAACTCCTGCTCTACCGTTGCACTATCCCTACAGAGAACTTCCTCCTAATACACATTACCCCTATACACAACTCGTCTAGCATGAATGAAGGACTAAAGATTGAAAATAATAATGCCCACAACCTCAATTTTCACCTCTCGGATGATGATCACTCCGCTGATGATACTACCTCTTCCTCAATGGACATTAATACAAACCAAAGAGACTTGCCCCCAGTACTAGACTCTAAACAAACCATCAAAAGAATCGTTCCTAATATAGTCTCGCTAAATTCTAATTCAAACCCTAATTCATCTCCTTCAATTCATCATGCATCTTCAAACTCCTCTCTTGCATCTTCTACTTCAAACTTACGCTTAGGATCTGCCTTTAACGGCCCTGCTCACCATGCTCACCACTTCCATAACATGCATCAATTCAACCCGTCCCGCAAACCTGGCCCTAGCTCCATAAACGGATCTCGTCAACAACACGAAATTCAAAGACATTTAAACCGTGTCAAATTGGAAAAAAACTCTGCAAGTGATGATGATCTAAAGTCCCTGGCATTCTCTGACTCTAGAAAACTACGCCATTACTCAAGCATGGGAAGTAACACTTCCCTGGATGAAAGAAAACTCTCACAAAACTCCCCGGACCCTGCCCACAGCTTGAAAAATCTCAACTCTAATGAAAATATGTGCTTAA
The DNA here is from genome assembly GCA_003707475.1 of Geotrichum albidum. NCBI lineage: Eukaryota > Fungi > Ascomycota > Dipodascomycetes > Dipodascales > Dipodascaceae > Geotrichum > Geotrichum albidum. The sequence continues at coordinate 153,706 of PPJE01000019.1, forward strand.
GCAAAGCAATCAGCTCTGAAGAAATTGGAATGTCCCCCCCTTCAGACTCAAGCGAAATCATCCTCCCAGTCCCATCACCCTCTGGAAATCAAATGGCTATAGCTAACGGCCTCGCTACTCCAGGTATCTCAAGAACTCCAGTCCTGAAATTACCTCCACAAACTACAACAAACTCTGAAAGAATGAAGAAAATCGGCTCAAGAGAATCCTCCTCCCGCTCTGCTGTCCGTAAAGAATCTGATGATGTAATCACTTTAGACGATTTATCGGAGGAAATCGACCTCAAAGAGCAGCCTACCAAAGAACAAGACGATGAAATCGCTTCGAAACCGGCTCCAACCCCTGGAACCCTTCATTCTGTACCATCCTCCCCTACGGTGGCTAAAAACTTCCCTATTTACAAAATAAAGAGTCCGGTTTATCCAGGCAGGATCCCTCCGTCTGAAAAATCTCCAGTTCCGCCGCAGGCTTTGTCGATAAAAGACTCTTCGCCTATTGCATCGCTGTCTGGCTCTCAGTCAAAGGTTGTCGTTGATACTCTCGATGCCACTGAGAGCGAAGCTGCGAAAAAGCGTCGCTCAGAGCTCTATGAGTCTGCTGAGCGAGCTCATCTTGCGCACAATGAGCCTGAGAGAAAGGGCACAAAGACTCAAGTGGAGTTGGAGAGGGAGCAGACTTTGGAGCGACAGCATCAAGAATTGAGATATTATTTACAGATGCAGGAACAGCTTATTCAACAACAGCAGCAACAAATTTATCAGCAATCTTTGCAGAGTAAGTCTTCAGAAGATCATTTGCAAGCTCAATTGAAACAGCAAAAGCAGCAAATCTTGATTATGCAACAGCAGCAGCAGCAACAAGTTCAACAAGCCCAGCAGCAGCAACAGCAGCAGGCTCAGCAAGTTCAAGCCCAGCAGCAAGCTCAGCAACAAGCACAACAACAGGCACAACAACAGGCACAACAACAGGCTCAGTCAAAAAGTTCTGTCAGTTCGAGAAAACAAAAAAACTCCATTCTTGTCAACAATCAATCTTATCAAAGGTTAGAACTTATTGGTAGAGGTGGCTCTTCAAAAGTTTACAAAGCTCAATCTAGCAGTGGTAAAGTTTATGCAATTAAGCGAGTTGCCTGCGATGAAGATATTGATCATACTGTTTTGAAAGGCTTCAAGGGTGAAATTGACTTGTTGCAGCGATTGAAAAACGAGGACAGAGTTGTTCGACTTATTGATTTTGAAATGCGTGCTTCTTCAATCTACGTTGTGATGGAATGTGGAGAAATTGACTTGGCTCATGTGCTAAATGCTAGACTTTCTCAACCTTTGGACATTTCGTTTGTTCGTTATTATGCCGTTGAAATGCTTCATTGTGTGGCAGCGGTGCATCAGCACGATATTGTTCACTCAGATTTAAAGCCTGCAAACTTTTTATTGGTCAAGGGAATGCTTAAAATTATTGATTTCGGAATTGCTAATGTTGTTCCAGACTACACGTCTAATGTACATAGAGATACTCAAATTGGGACACCAAATTACATGGCTCCAGAAGCTTTACTGGATGCTAATCACGTTTATGCAGCGACATCTAAGCCTAGTGTCGAGCCAGTTGTGAAGCCAATGGGTGAGAATGACGAAGCAAAAAAGCCGGTTACCAATAAGCGAGACAGCGTTATTAGCTTAAACAATAGTAATATTCACGCCCCCATTATACCACCACCTATTCCCAGCAAGCCAGCACCGACTAAATTTAAGGTTGGACGACCTTCAGATATCTGGAGCTGTGGATGCATAATTTACCAAATGATTTATGGGCGACCACCGTATGGTGGATATCAGGGCACTCAACGTATGTTGGCAATTATGAATCCTAAGGTCCAAATTGCATATCCCAAAGAAGGAATGGGCAAGGTACATGTTCCAAAGGAAGCCATTGAATGTATTAAAGGATGTTTAGAGCGAGATCCTACTCAAAGATTTACAATTGATACTGTTATGAATGGATCATTTTTGAATCCACAAGCAGTTGATCGATGGTTTATTCAAGATTTGCTTGCTCATGCGGTCAGATACGGAGCTGAAAGGGGTGCACCTGTTGATGGAAGAGAGTTGGAGCTTTTGACAGATAATGTTTGGAAAAAGATTCAAGCTACGAATTTATAAAGTTATATAAAAAAAATTATATATTTTCATGATTTATATAATGAAGAAAATTTATATATTCATGATTTATACTAAAAAAAAATATTCATGATTTCTACTAGAAAAAATATTCATGATTTATAATTTATAAAATCATTTATGATTTAAAATATATTCATGATTTTAAAAAACATTCATGATTTTAAACTAATATACTTTTATATAATTAATTTTTTTATTTGTACCAGTAATTAATAGTTGTATCATAACAATGTGTTTTAGAATTGGTGTTTTTAGTGAATATTTTTCGTGTTTGTTTATTATTTATGTTTAGAGTTTTTTTGAAAGAATTTATAAACAAAAATCGTAAATCTATTAAATCAACATTGAGTCTTTGAATCTTCAAGACTTGACATCAAGACAGATTCAACTGGGTTCCGTAGTCCCATGGTTCATCAATGAGTTCCGTAGTTCCTCAGAGTACCGTAAAGAGTTCCGTTAGGGTGGAGGGTTATCCCTTTCTTTTACCAGCTGTTTTTTGTAAAATTCTATTTTCTCCTTTTTTTTAATTTATCAACTTAATTTTTTTAAATTTTTCATCACCAAATTATGTAGATTTTCTTAATTTTCACATACAAAAGTTAATAATTTATACTAAATTTCATTAAGTTGTAATTATGTTATTGTCTAAATTTTTTAAATGTTTTTCTTAAACCCTCCCCTTAAGCTCCTTCCCTCCTCTTTGATTCAATTAATATCCCATAGAATCTTCATATTGATATATATGAATACACATAACTGTACTCAACTCATTTATCTGTATTGTATATAGATATATATATGAAAGAATCTGTACTGTCCACCAAAAAACACTCTTTTCCCTAATCAAGACTGGTGGCCATCACTAACTCAAGTGCCCTGCCTGCCTGGGTCGCCACCCAGCGCAAGGCCTTCATGCGATGGGCAAATACTTACCTCGAAACAAATGGCATCCCCCCACTCCAAAACCTCGCACCCGACTTGTCCAATGGTGTCCGCCTAATCCAACTACTCGAAATCATTGGAGGCGAATCTCTAGGACGATACTACAAAAGCCCTAAACTCCTGGTCCAAAAGGCTGAAAACGTCAACACTGCTCTAGACTTTATCCGCCATCGTGGTGTTATGGTCTACAACATTGGTGCTGAAGACATTATTGACGAAAACTTGAAACTCGTCCTTGGATTGCTCTGGGTTCTTATTTTGAGATTCACAATCTCTGATATCAACGAAGAAGGTGTTTCGGCAAGAGAAGGTTTGCTTCTTTGGTGTCAGCGGAAAACTGCTGGATACGAGGGCGTTGAAATTACAAACTTCTCTACCTGTTGGACTGACGGTTTAGCCTTTTGTGCTCTGCTTGATCGACATCGTCCTGATTTAATTGACTTCTATGATTTAGATCCTTCTGACCACAGAGGAAACACTGCTTTAGCATTCCAAATAGCTTCTGAAAAAATTGGAATCCCTCAATTGCTCGATGTTGAAGATATCTGCGACGTGGCACAACCCGATGAAAGGTCTGTCATGACTTACGTGGCCTACTGGTTCCACGCGTTTTCAGCTCTTGATAGAATTGAAACCGCCGGACGTCGTTTAGAAAAGTTTGTTGATATTACTGCTTCTGCAATTGAAATGCAGCATGCCTATGAGGAACGAATGAAAGCGCTCTTAGCTGCTATTCAAGCACAACAAGATTCATGGATCAAAACTGTATTTACAGGAAGCTATTCAGACGCTAAATCACAAAGAACTGCGTTTGTTCAGTATAAAAGAACTACAAAACGACAATGGATCAATGAAAAATCAGAATTGACATCTCTACTTGGTAATATCCGTACTAAACTAGCGACATACGGGCTTAGAGAATATGAACCTCCTGAGGGTCTGAGAATATCTGATTTAGAAGCTACTTGGAGATCTTTGATCAAGTCAGAGGCGGAAAGAGCAAGAAGAATCAATAATCAATTAAGTGAAATTAAGGAAAAGCTGCGAATAAAGTTTGCTGATACAGCCAACGAATTTGCACTATGCCTAGACACAGTTTCACTCAAAATCAGCGAATTAGACGGAGAACTAGAAAGGCAGTTAGTAGGAATCACTGACTTGAGTGATCAACTGAAACCACTTGATGGTCTGTTAGAAGAGCTCAAGCAACTAGATGAAAAATGTACTGAAGCCAACGTTGAAGAAAACGATCACACTGTTTACTCATATGATGAGCTCGAGTATGAGCTTGGACTAGCAAAACAATCTGTGGTCAAAAAGTTGGCATTCATTGAAAATCAAATAGTCGCCCGAAGCATGACAAATCTCACTCCTATTCAATTGGAAGAATTCGAATCTGTCTTTCGATATTTTGACAAGAGCCAAAGAAATTGCCTGGTGGAAAGTGAATTTTCAGGAGCACTTGCTAGTTTGGGTCTTGTTTATTCTGAAGAAGAAATGCATGATGTATTTCAAATTGCCAGCGGAGAAGAAGAACGCAAGTTATCAGGTCAAGAGTCAACATCAGGCGAAGAACCATCGGTCACTTTTGAACAGTTTATCAAATTTATGGTTGAAGTCACTGAAGACCAACAAACTTCTGATCAAGTATTCCAGTCATTTGTCGACATTGCAAACGGTAAGCCATATGTCACCGAGCTAGACTTGCAAAATTCTTTAGTCCCTGATGCAATGATTGATATCTTAGTGAACGTTATGCCTGAGGATCAAGAAAATGAAGGAGGTTTTGATTATGTTGAATATATGAGAGACCTAACTGGCATAAAACTGAGCATTCCAGAAGTTGAAGAAGAAGCAGAAGACCAGCAGAAACAGCAGTAGAAATAGCAGTATACGTAACTAAACCCCGAAACCGAACAACCAAAAAAAACTTATGAAAGCCTCGAAAAAAAATTGTTTTGTCAAAGAACATTGGAGAAATAATATAATTAATTAATTTAATCTTTAGGTAATTACTATTTTAAAACTTTAAATGAATATATTAGTACCTGTCAAATTATCTAATAATGTCACGTGACAAATTTTTATGACACAGTATGTCAAGAGAATAAAGCTAACTTTCAACTACAGAGAGACTTGATTGACACCAATAATTAGAAACAATGTATCAAGGGATTTATTTGTGTTTTGCGGTAGTACTGTGTTTAGTGTGTCCAGTTAATGCACAGTTTGGAGATTTTTTCCAAAACATGTTTGGACAGCAACAGAGGCATCAAGGGCAGAGTCAAGAAGGTGGACAACAGGATAAAGCAGATGGCAGATGGATTGAGAGTGTTTATGATGCAGGTGAGTAGTTTAAATTTTTTGTAGTAATTTGGCTAACGATAGTAGCAAACTGTAACTCATATCTGTGTCTAGACACAATGGCTTGTGTCCGAAGTCCTGTGGAATGTCCATGTGTGTTTCCAGCATCTGAAATGAAGTGCATTTTGCCAGACCGCAAGTCATTTGTGTGCATATCTCGTCCAGTAGATGGTGATGCTGAAGGACGAGGATGTGATTTTGTGGTAAAGGCTTATGAAGGATTGGTTTAATGATTTCTACAGTTTTACATATATATATATTTGTTGATTGTCATTAATTCCCTTTCAACACTATAATAACTGAATCTCCGCGTAGAAACATTTTGCTAATGAATCGATCTCTGTTTACCGGTTTTCCTTTTTTACCGTTTGCATTCACAGGTGTTTCGGACCACATCTAGTAGACGTTAGTCTATCATGTTTTCAACAATTTAAACGATTTTCTTACCTCTTTAACATTCTCTAGCACCATGTTTGCATGTCTATCAAACGCTTTTACACGAGCCAGCAGCTTTGTGTTATTACGACATGAAATAAGCACTTGTGAGTGATTCTCAACTGCGCTTTTTAACACCGATAGTGGTCCATTAGCAAACTCAAATTCTTCAAGCCTTTGAAGCTCAAGATCTGTCATTTCTGCTCGTGATTTGCCTACTAAGTCTCTAAATAATGTTAGAATTTGTCCTAAATTTCAGTATAATTACAGTGATTCTGATTTCAATTTCAGTATAATTTTAGTGATTCCAGTATAATCATGATTCTATTGACTTCAGTATAATCATGATTCTGATGACTCCAGTATAACCATTATTCTATTTTCATTCCAGAATTATCATAGTGATTACTTACGCCATTGTTTCGTTATATCGCTTGAAATATAAGTGACTGGAGTGAAAAAGTCAAGAGTAACTACTTGAACCTTGGGAGAATAAAAATCACGTGATAACCACCTAAGTCACAAGCTATAAAGTTTAAGTTTTAAGTTTCAAGTTACAAAGTTATAAATTACAAAGTTCAAGTTTCAAAGTTTAAAAATCAAAGCTCAAGCTACAAAGCTCAAGTTACAAAGCCCAAAAACCAAAGCCCAAATTCCAGTTTCTACATTTATCGTGTCAACTTCAAGAGTGTCAACAGCCGATGGTTTGCGTCTGCAGTAACAACCTATTTGGCAACTGCTTCTGTTTCATGGTTCACTAGTAGCCATATAGCTGGCCAACATTCTACTTTGAAGACTGCGACCACCCACCACGACAAATGCTAGTGCTGGTGCTGACATTACATGATTGTAGTGGTGCTAGTTTAACAGCCACTACTACTCTGTTTTTTTACGCTAAGCTCGGTACCACTTTGCAAATCGACGATTCTGGCTAACTACCCAAGCACACCTCCACCGAGTTACACATGCGCACATATTATAATGTAACCTATTTTTGTTTGAAATCATTTCTTTTTTTCGTGTGATTGTTTTGTTTTCATTTAACATATTTAATCTACCAAAAATTTGGCTCTGTTTCCAGGAATCTGGATTTCTGAAAATTTGGAAAAATCGTAATGATTGTAACAAAACGAATGAGACGGTACCAAATTGCTAGGCAATGAGACAAAAAGTAAAGTACAGAGTGTGAGTGGGTTATTGAGACCTACATAGTCATTCGTTAACATTTGAATTTCGAAATTTGAATTCTTGACAGAGTATCTTATCTGATCTAATCTATTTAATCTTTACGCAATAATGCATGAGACAATAGTTTGATTGTGGGTGCGTTGAAAAGTAGCATGATACACGGAATATTTACTTAGAAAAGATAATCCGGAGTCAGCATTTTTCGAAATGTTTCTTTCCAAGATTTTAGGATTTAAGATTTTAGTAATTTTCAATTTATTTTAACTTGCTAATAAGTTTACAATTGGTTTGAAATTTTTTGAAATGCTTCATTTTGATTTTTTGAAATGTCTAATTTAGAAATTGTAAATTGCCTATTTTTGATTTTGTAAATTGCCTATTTTGGATCTTAAAAGAGATGTAATGATAAAAAAGATTTATTTTAAAAAATGAAAAATACATATATTTTAAAAAAATTGTCAACTTAATTAGTAGTAGATCTTTTTAATTGAAATTAAATTTATATTAATGAAGAACGGATTTATTCAAAAAAAATTATATTAAAATAAAACAATAATTCTCAGTAATGTAAGCTATCAATAGTTGAAGTTGTGATCAATTTTTTCAATGGTATTCTTTTTTATTATTTGAATAATTTTGCTTTCTGCCATTATATCTATATAGTTTGATTCTAGATTTTTATCACATGAAAAATATCAGTTGTTGAAAAAAATACATTTAAAATCAAAAAGAAACTATTTTTCAATAGACATATTTAAATTAAACTTGACATTTTTTCATTGTCTTTTGCCGTTAGAAAACGTTGATTGGCCTCAAAACACAAGAATTTTTTACGTGAGAATGACAAGAATAATATGATTGAGCTAGATGAGTCTAAAAATCAATTTTTAATAAGTGACAATTGGATATATCTAATTATAAGGTGACCAAAATATAAGAAATAAATTAGATATTACATAGCGATCGAATAAAGATAGAGATTAAAAAGACATCTAGAGACTAAAAAGATTAAAAAAGATCAAAGAGACTTAAAGATCAAAAAAGATCAAAGAGACTTAAAGAGACTAATGATATATAGAGACTAAAGAGATAAAAAATATTAAAGAGATTCATAGAGGTTGAAAAGGTTTTTAGAGATTAAAGAAATTCGTATAGATTAAAAAAATTAATTAAGATTAAATAAAAATTAATAAAGATCAAATATGATAGAGCTTGAAATAACCAATTCTTTAACTTCTTGCCAAAAAATTCAATTGTACATCTTTAATTCTTATGGTCCAAATAAATTCACGTAAATCTTCATCAGATTATATAATTCATAAAATAAATAGTTTCAAAAAAACCACCAACTAAACTCTGTCCAGTTGAAGTTTCTCATTTTGGTTTCCTAGCCTCGAAATCCTCAAAAACATATCAACTCCATATCCTTCCAACGATTGAAGCTCCAATAATCCATCCCAATACTCTGCATACACTCTCGATAAAGGAAGTCCCATACCTAACTTCAAATCTGGAGATCGCGAACTTAGAGATGATAACGATGTTCTCAAACTGGAAAATGACATTAATTGATCAGCAGAAGGTAAACCATCTTGTTTAGTCCCAGATTTATCAACTTCACTTGAAATTCCGGCTAATGTAGGAACCTGACGAAAATTTTCTAGCCGTCCCTGCAGTCTTGGACCCTTGGAAAAACTCCATATATGAGGCAAAACATCACTCGGAATTCCTCCGCCTTGATCCGAAACCCTTATAAGAATTGTGTCTGCAGTATTGGTAATTGAAACAAGAATTGGAGGAGGCAAAGAACTATCATCTTTCTTGACTTTGTGCTTGCCTACTGTTGCCTCCACAGAGTTTCGTAGAATCTCTCCAATCACATAATCAAGATGAGATTTCATATACAAAAAATTTGTGTCAGTTAGTCCCTCAATTATAATCTCAGGCATTTTATGATCTGGATAAAGATTCTGAATCACGGAAATAGCTTGATGACCACAGCTCTCTACAACTTCTTTCGCATTGCAGCGTAAAAAAACTGCTCCAATATAATTTGGGTCTTGATCCATATTATAAGTACCATTTTGAAAATTAGATGTCAACGAGAGATGTTGTTCAGCAATTACTCTTCGAGATATTCTAGAACACAGTATTGACGACATGAACTTATCCAACTTATCTGGATCAATAGAACGATACATTGAGCACTCAATTGCTCCCATCACTAGCCCCGGAATAATTGACAGGTGCTCGTTCATGAGACCGTTCAGTAAATCACAAAATTTCTCGTTGTCCTTCAACGAATTAATCCTCGGGAACTTTCTAAACCTATTGAATGCCTGATAGTACATTTCATACACTTTACACAAGTGTGGATTGCTCACAACCCCATACGGCAGTTCCTGCATATCCCGGATTCTGTGAGCTAGTCTAGTTGGAAGCTCTTCTTGCACAAACTGTCCCGAAGATATCAATTTGTCCTCTGTAAGCTTGCGTCCAAAAAATGCAAGCTGTCGTAGAGACACTGGCCTTGGTGTCCGTTTGATCCAATCTAACAAAACAGTATTTTGATAAAAGTGTCGCGAGTTAATGAGCTTAGATCCTGCTGGATAAGTGCAGGACTTTAAAGTGGTTGCAAAAGATCCCGGCTCTGCGTGGTGCGCAAAGTCGCTATATAATCTTTTAGCTGTAGCCAGCGTTGACTTGTTCTTTAGAAACATTGTACTACAAAAGCAACTGAGAGTGAAGGAAATGAAAGGGAAGCGACTTGGAAAGGTAATAGTCATACTATACTGCCTAAATTAAAACTGAAAAAACAGGGTTCGGGCTAAACTTAAGCTTACATTATAGACTTAAAATAATCTTATTCAGTCTCTTCATACCAATCGTAAGCCGACATCGCTGCTCTCAGATTGAGAACCAGTATGTCAAGCACACTCAACTGTAGTAGAACTTCTTCACTAGGCATTTTGATTCTTCTGAGTTTGCTCAGTTCTGGCTCTAATACGCAAATGAAATCATGAATAGGCTCATCAGCCATAGTCTCAATGTTGAATATACAAATCTGCATGAATTCAGTAGTGTAAAATGGCGGCACCAGAGATTGAACGGCAAACATTGAGCGAACGTTTGGAGTAATTACAAACTCCAGTATCGCACTTGAGTTAGTCAAGTATGTCTCTGATGTAAACTGTAAAAGCACTTCTTTGCTTGCATCTAATGAGTCCAGAAAAAAGTTGGCTGCAAGATAAGTTTTAAGGATTTTCAGTCGATCATAGGACTCTCCATTATAGCTATCTAGCGTTTGCATCAGCTGGTGTCTCAGCACATACTTATCCCTAGGAATTATTCTAATGATAAAATCTGCTAATAACTTCCAAACTGGTTTCTTGCCTCCAACCCACATTTCTTGAGGTATTGCATCTAGTAGTTTGTTCATTTTGTGAGCAAAAAATAATGTACAAGTATAGTAATTAGCAAAGTAAACAGTAGTTGAAGATGCAAAATTCGAATCAACGCAGCTTATAGCCATTAAAATAAAGGTTGGTATTAAAAGTTCAGGTGTAGAATTTGAACACGAAATGTAAACTGCAACATCAAGTGCTAACTCAATTGCTGGAGACTGAGGAAGATAATGGCCACCATTAGGAGACAAGGCCAACTTGTAAGAATTTTCTAATTTGCCTTCATTTTCAGGAACCGATTCGTCATGAAATTTCGTTTCCTTAATAATATTAAACACCTCCAAGACTATTTTGGGATCAGCTCCAACAATTGTGAACAGGCTATACAGTGCAACTATCAATACTCCTTTATCAGAATTGTTGGATGGGTAGCTCTTAGTTAACGCTGAAAAATATGTATTATAGTTGGCCAATATTGAGTCTGATAACGCTGGTAAATTATAAGCCATCCAGACCCAAACTAGTAAACTTATTGGTTCATGTTCGTTTTCTTCAAAATGCTTAAGGAAAAGGCCCGATTCAATGAAAAATTCTGGTGTATCCATTGAGACCATCTTCCTACACCAGGTGTTGCCTAGTACTGCAGATGTTCGAGCTCTCGTGCTGATATAGTATTGTTTCATTTTGAACATTGGTCTAAAAAAATAAAATTGTCTGTCTCTTCTTGTTAAATGATACTTTTGATTCAACTTAACTTGTGTTTCAAAATCCAAATATGGTCTACTCTCAGAATTTTTCAACTCTTTGATAGATTTCAGTAAAGTCAAAATCCTTGATGAAGGTGCTGAGAATTCTAGTTCATGATAGACATTTTCCAGTTGTTCACTATAGAATAAATCCTTGAGTTCATGTACAATTTTTTCACGAAAAACAGCCTTTTCCGTCTCTTTTTGCTTCTTTGACTCTTTTTCCATTGCTTCCTCTTCCTTCATTCGTTCCAGATCAGCTAAATTTGAAAAATAATCTTCATCTTCATCGTCAGTCTTAAGCAAGTCTTCAATTGTCGAACTTGTACTTGTAGCTGTTAAAGTCTTTGCAGCATTTATTATAGGATCTACTCGCTTGACTTCTTTTTGAAAAAAATTTGTGATTCTCGTGTTATCTTTCACGAAACTTAGAATCTTTCGATGCTTCTTCTTACTAGATAGATCAGATGAGTTTGAATTGCTTCTTGGACGGTTTAATTTTGCCATTTCCAAGTTATTCTCTTTCTTATTAGGCGTAGATATTTCCAATATATCACTTCCGCAGTAGTCCGAATCTTGAATTTGCTTGTTATGAATTCCCGTACTAGAACCAACCTTTCTAGCTAGCCCTCTTTGCGCGTCAACAACTTGATCCCGAGTTGATTCAGTACGAAGATTTCGTTTCTTGGGCTTGGAATGCGTTGTAGATACAGCAGTAACAACCTTAGTTACTTCAATATCACTGCTACCACTATGTCCATCACTTTCCATTGACCTCTGGAAGAAGAATTATGTGTTGTGGGTCGAAAACTTTGATAATGAATTGTTCCTACTTTCTTGGAGAGATTAGACGATCAAGAAACTTTTAAGAGTAGTGATTGAAAAAGGCCTAACCCTTGTTTGGGTCTTCCCGACTCAAATAGGATGTTTGTGAATCAAATGAAATAAAACTGAAAAAAAATAAAAATAAAAAGAACAGAAAAATCATCATTGTTTGTTATCATTACAAGTTTATCTGAAAGTAAGTAAGATGTAGTTTTTTTAAAGATCATCATATTTGATCCTATCCACCTTATTCTGAAATTTCCATTGTTCTCGTGCAATGTACTGATCTCTGCCAATAAATTGATTCCAGTAAACAATGGCATTCTTCAAGAACAAATACCACAAGTTTTTGGGAAATTCCCAATAACTTCGCAAAACGAATTTTACGGCCATAATAATATTGTCCATTTCTTCATTGAATGCAGTTTTAATCTTGGTGTCAGAAGTTGATTCTTCTGGAGCACCTTCCAACTCTTTTCGCACCTTTCCTCGAAAATACTCAACAGCTTCGATGGATTTCGATAATCTATCAAATGTATTGACCAGAGAAACCAGCTCTGATCTTCTCAAGCTGCTCATCAAAGCCTTACTTTGAGCATCGTCTTCAATTGAGTTTTCACATAATTCAAATACAATTTTTAATGCAGTTCCATATCCCGCAGCTTGAATTTTTCCCCATAATCTGCACCTATCGCATCCCACGCAGTCCATCAAGTCATTAACTTTACTAAAACGATTTCTAAATTCCTCCTTCAGCAAAAGGGCTTCTGGGGTTGAGAATACTAGAGTTTCATTGAAAATATGAGGTCCAGAATGAGCACTCTTTGCTAATTGAAGCACTTGAGTTCTGGTAGACTGATCATAACCAGTAGATTCTGGACAAAACTCTAAATCATCAATGTAGTTTCTTAATTTTGCAATTGCCCTTGATACTAGAGCATAATTAAAATATAGATTGGTTAGTCTTTCGGGATGCGTTCCTACTCTTTCCATAAAACAGTCTACATTAGGACCCCAAACTCCTGTTGTAGTATTCAAATAAGAATAACATAAATGAGTAGAAACGCTTGAGTGCATACCAGACACCAATCTGTAAAAGATTCTCTGTTCAATGCAACTTTCTTCGTCATTTTCATCGCCATTTTCCAACTTGTTTTGAGTTACCGGTGATGTCTCACCTGAGTAACCAAAACAGTTTTCTTTATATACAGAATCCCAAATCATATTTGCATGGGGTCCAGAATAACCCGTATATCGTTCAGGATTATCAGGCAGGGAAACGTAAACTCCGTCAGTTCCGACTCGGTCATCTTCTGGAGTGCAATAATTTTTGTTTGCACAGTTTTGTTTAAAATTAAGGGGAGTACCGCCAGGTTGATCAATCAACATTCCTTCTTCGGCATTAGTAACGCAAGAAATCTCGACATCGTCGTCAATATTATTTTCAGTTGAGTAAGAGTTTTTTGCAAATTTTCCTAAATAGCTAGCACGCCAAAACTCTGGTAGTTCTGCTTCATCGTCGACGGTATCGACTGCACAAGCTCTATTTCCACAAACAGCGTCGTCATCGGATAAAGGACAATTGTCACCGAACAAGTCGAGATAATAGTATTTGAAAAAGTCGGATTTGACAAGATCCGCTACTAGAGGACGAATTCTATGGTTTGTTGCTTCAACTGCTTCAAATGTCGAGCCACAAGCGTCTTTAATATCACCGTTAGGCACCTAAAATCTGTTAATAAAATTAAAAAAAGCATCAAAACCAGAAGCATACTGCACAAAAATTAGGATGCACAAAAAGCTCAGCTTGATCCTTGTTGGATAAAAGAGACGAAGCCATTTTGGCTGGGAACGATAGCAGTAGGACTGCCAAATTATTCCATAACATTGTTTATAAAAACGCTCAACTCCAAATGGTAAGAAGACAAGTTGTTGGAGACAGAACAAAAAAATATTTAAACAAATCTATGCTGAGTAACGACTCTGCATTAATAAGAAAGTTAGAAAGAAGCAGGTTCCAACCACACAATATATTTATAAAAAGTGGTCAAATAACATAGTGGTCAACATCACCATTAACATCACCCCATTGTATTCTCTGACTGTTGTTATTTCATTACAAAATTTTCTCGAAGCTTCTGAGAGATATCAGTCGTAAAAAGATCATTCATGTCTTAGAGGGTTGAGATCCAACTCAGTCAAACCGCCTCCCGTAGTGAACAAAGCCAAACAAAAAAGAGTCTGTGCTGGCGGCGACGAACGTCTGTGGCAAACTTTGCTGGTTTAGATTTTTTTGAATTTGAAATTTGGCTTGCAAGTATATTATTTATAGCGAGTAATTTTGCAGCCCAAAGTACAGATTCTATTGCAAGATCGTTGATCTAAACACTTGTGCTCTGCATGGGAATTTCAATAGTAAGAAACCCGTTTGCAAAATTATCTATATATATATATACATGTTTCTGGTTGAGAGTCTAGGTTATTTCGGTAACTTTAACTGAAACTTATATCACATGTAGGTGAAAGTAACAACAAATCATATACTGGATAATATTTAACAAAAGACTTCATCAATTGTCTCAAATTAGGGTCTTGGACCTTGACCACAGAGTTTGTGTTCGATTCATCTTTCAATTCATGTTATAAAGCTTCCTAGTGATCTCTCGTTAGTGTTGCTTGTAAGATCTCGTAATGTTCTAAATAAACCAGAGACTGAGGAACTATCTCTAGCTGCTGATTTTTTTCACAGGGTTCTCTTACCAGTCTTTCGGGTACTTTAATAGGAGGAAACGGTCCCCAAGTATCACATACTTAGAACTCACTTCAATTATACAGATTTTATATAGCTTATTATAGACGGAAATCACTGAATCGATTTCAAGTTTAACAGGTCGATTCACGTCATTTAACAATCAACTTGAAAACAATATTTGCACTGCAATTTTAGTCTTATTTAATTGTAGAAAAAATCATCCATTTCTTTCCAAGATTCATTAGTACGCGCAAAACAATAGAGAAATATTTTAGCGTTGACTGAATGAAAGTTTCATTGGTGAACACTGAATCTTTTCACTATAACAAATATCTTCTATGGATAGTTTTACTGAATACAGCGTTTTAAATTAAAAGCCTCTGAACTTTGAAGTCCAAAAAGGAGAGTGGATCAAAAACACTCTAGATTATTGAAAATTCTACAAATCCAAAGAAAACTAGGCTTGTGCTTATAATTAACAGTATATGAGAATTTTCTATCTGAATCGAAAGATAGTGTTCAACATTTCATATTATAGTTTTTGAGGCAGATTCTGCTAATTCTGAGAATGGTATTTGTAATAAATAGAGAACCATATATTTTTAAAGAAACTGTGTTTTTCAAAGAGAGTGCTATCTTTTTTTTTACGATGCATCAAAATTATCAGTTAAATTGGGATTGTATCTACAAATTATATTCATTGTACTCAGTCTGTTTTATACTTATTCACATTATAATGGAAAAATGTAGAACTGAATATTATTTCTTTCATGTAAATATGCCTGTCTGTCTTTAAGTATTAATTCCGAAAAATGCCATTGATTTTTAATTCTTTTAAATGACCCCCTCTCAAGTTATCGAGTTAAAAATTTACGGTCTCTGTTTAGCCGTTAGGCATTCTTGCTTTGTTAAAATAGATTTCAAGTTTTTCTCAGCTTTCCGCTAAACATTTCAAAGAAGCTTCAACAATTATTTCAGAAGAATAAACCAGTCTCCACAAAATTGAATTCTTCATGAGATTGAGACACATTTCTCTCATCTGTTCACAAAAATGCTAAATTTTCACAGAAAATTTTTAATATGAAAAGGCTCAATGTGCTAGAGTGCTACGACTGCTATGACTTAATTCAATATTATCCTGTCATGCTGAGACTTAATTTTTTAGGCAAACCTTTTTGGATTTACAGGCGGGCATTAAATATTAACAAAAAAATTAACTGCAATCCTTGTACAAGATTTATGAACTTCACGTTTAAAAGCTTTCGCAATCACTCTATGTAAAAAGCACAACAATTGATTTAATAACAAATCTTTTCACAGATTACTCAAGCAATTTGAGATTCTACTTTTTGATAATTTATGTTATCAGTCCCATTTGTAACGACAGTATTAGCAGTTTGATTTACAGCCAAATCGCTGGTATCATCATGTCTGCTACTTAAGGATTCATCTGGAATGTAGAATCTCAAATCGGCTCGGAAAACCAAGAGCAGAACGTTAACAATTACTTCAAGGGCACCGTAGAAAAGATACAACACCCAATTATTGAATATCCAGTGGCCCATTGGTTGACCACCAACACCACCCCGAGGAACTAGAATAAATGTAGAGGCACAACGGAAGGCAGAGTTGATTGAAAGAATCAGCGAAGTACTGAAAATTAAGAAAATAGCAGTTGAAATGCGTGGGCCACCGTAATGTTCGTCGTTATGTTCGGTCTTACCGCCTCCGGGGGAGCTTTCAGACGCAATAACACGAATATATCTTGATTTAGGATCTCCTCTGTGAACAATATGCTGAGATCCCTTTCTGGGGAAGTAACCTGGCGAACAAGACTCAATCCATGTTGCCGAAAATGTTTTGGGCAGTGATTCTCTAGGTTTGTTGAAACTGAGAACGCGATGATCAATCATTCCAGGTGGGAAGATATAAGCAATAGCAATAAGAATAATGCCTGCAAAGGCGTAAAAAGTTTGAATAATAGCTGCTGCTTGTACAACTCGTTGACACATTCTTAAATTTTTCTCTGGTAAAAAGTGAACCAAGGGAATAACCTGACCCATAACAGCCATTGAAATAATTCCTAGAACAATGAAATAAACCGCATACATGACGATGTTGAACCAAACTGCATTTCCTGTTTCAGGATGTCTCCAAGTAAAAATACGATGACCGAAAAGCATATTCATAATGTTGATGAAAAGAACTGATACTAACGAGAAAACAGTAGAAGCTATACCAACTTCCACTTGTAAAACATCTTTGATCCATTGAATTCTCAATCCAAAGCCAATGACTCTAAAAGCGCAGTACCATCCCAAACCGAAAAATGGCCAAAATCGGTGGCCTCTTGTGTAATCTTTAATGAAAATGAAGAAATATAGCAGAGATAAAACCGAGAAAAGCACGACAAATATAATACTAGGCGCTCTGTCAGTAATTTGTGGGTAATCACCAAATAGAGAAGGCAATGAACCAAGAATAACTTGTAACAACGACGGATCCAAATTTGGAATTATTTTAGCGATATTTGTCGAAATTTGAAGAAGTCCTGTACCTGGGACCTTGCCTGCTGGGGTGACCAGTGAGAGCACCCCTCCAGTGCTCGAATTAGTGAGACCATTTAATCCTACAATAAACTGTGACGCTGCACTCACTAACTCTTGAATTATATTTCGAAGTTGATCCATATGTTTAACATTAATTATCGACCTTTAATTCAGCAAAAGTTCAATATATGGAAATTATGAAGAAAAGATAACTAATATATACTTTTTTCAGCACTCCGGTTTATCATTTATTAATTAAATTTAAGCTCAATGAATGAATATAGTATCTCATCGTTTGTTTTGTTATTTCTTTTCCCCCTCATTGGCAGTATAGAAAGAAATCTTTTTGAGTTGTCCATTTTGTTTGCATGAAAATCCGTAGCTTTGAAAGGATTTTTAATCACTTTATAAGCCTGTTGAGATAAACCAGTGAGACAACCGAAAGTTTGATCTGAACCGTAAAAACACAAAGTTCCTGATAACTGTTAATATATCATGGCATTGACATCAATCTGTTTTATATAATTTAGATCTAAAAATTAATTAATTAACTAGGTGGCACTTGACCTTCGATAGCCTAGATATTTATTTTCATCAAGCATTACTTGGATACTATCAAAAGATTCTAAACTTACTCTGATTTTATTTAGGATTACTAGCGAAAATTTAGCACTTCAAGTATTTTTTACCAATTCAATTTTGACTGTGCTTGTGAAAACTCTACAAAGTTTTGTTTTTACAAACACGGTCGGTAATATAAAAATAATTTAATTTTTGGTAGAAGTGAAATATTAAACTAGCCTTTCTATTGATAATAATGGAGTAAAATAAATTAGGTAGCCAATTTCTCAAATATCGAATTCTAATGGTACCTTGAACATTGCAGTGTCAATAAAGGTAGTTTTTGAATCAATTAATATATTTCTCTTCCTTTCAATGCAGAGACTCTCTAAAGCCCTTTCATCAGATGGCTCTATAATACCCCCGCTTTTTTTTCAACTTTAATGCATCAAAGGCAATTGTTCAAAATTTTCACATTCAAGACCTTTTTTGAATTGGAATTAGAAACAATGTACTGTAGAAGAGTAGTCTATTTGTAATTCATATTTTAAAAGCTGAAAACCACGTTAAAACATATTTCAATCAGCCGTCTTTGTTAGTAGATCGCGACAGCCTAGAAGAATGAAAATATAAGAAAACAGCCAGTTTTAAAAATGAAACATTAATAAGTAATCAACACAATCAATTTTTAAAGTGAAAAGTGGAGGGGTACAAGCATTAGTATCAAATTCATGTTGGAATGCCATCAGTTGTTCAAGAAACCCATTAGTTGGCACTGTAGATGACGGACGTGAGAAAGGCATTGAAAAATCAGAAATTCACACAACTATTCAGCTAGCTCACTATATATCGAATAAATTAGAATAGCCTTACAGTTTTTTTGCTCATCATTACATCACTCAAATAAGCTTTGGTCTTCCAGAGTTTCTCAATGCAGCTACAATTAAATTTTGGCGAGAGTCAAGAAAAAAATAGAGTTTATGGCTCTGAAAACTGTTCTGTAACATGGATGGTAGTTTGCAATATGTCTATCTTTGGGATCAAGACCACAATAACAATAAAAATTCGGTCTAAGAGACAGCATATATTACTAAAAACATGAAAAATCTAATTTTCTTACATGAAATTGATACGGAATTATGTAAATTATTAAAGCACTTGATCTTGGCTTTCAAGTTTTTAATTCATTAGTTTTCGCCTGGTGGACCAGCTGTTTTGAATCTTACTTTATCTTTTCGATTATGCCAATTTCAAACACTCTTGTTACACAATTTTTTAAACTATTTTATTGAAGTCCAGTGGTGATTCAAGTACTGAATTATTGTTACTAAAACTTGCAATTGCTACAACTCTTTCCAAGTTGAAAATGAAGTCTCTGCATTTCTGACACTGTTTTTCAGCTGACAGTACTTCATTTGAATTTTAACCTATCGCTCATTAAAAAAACAAACGGTTAATAGAAGTTATTTTTGAACGAGGCTCTTCATATTTTTACAAAAGTGCTTAATCCTTAAATTTAATTTTTAAACTATGTAACTGTAAAACACGGCTCAAAACAACAATCACTTCATATATAAGTGGAAGTTTTGTGGAGAATTTTGAATGTATTCTTTTACAATTTTCAAGCAGCCACCTTTCTTGTTTCCAGTTACTTTCCAGAAGTAGTCCCCAAGGTGGGATTATCCAAGATAAACGTCGCACTCGTTTCCACCAGGCCGTAGGTATCTTTACGGAGGCGAAAAAATAAAACTGAATGTTTTGAATCAATTTTTAATAATAAAAAATTTAGCAGCCTGGTTCACATCTGCTTTCTATGTCTGTTTGGCTTTACTGTCCAAAATACAAACTAGAATAGGTTTAGAAGAAAGACTTTAACGGAGTCAATTTGTCCATTTGGGCATTTGTGATAACACACTACATTTTCTTGAATTTTGAATGCACCAAAACTAATGTTTTTACCGTTGGCAAAATAAATTGTTAAAAATATTTCAGTTATAGTTTAATGTTGAAAAACTACAAGTAATTTCAAGGCAAAATTATCTGCAGCTTGAACAAGATTCGGTGTGCTTAAAGTGCTTGAATCAACAGGAATTTATACAAGTCTGCAACGTGCTTGAATCAAAAGTAATTGATGCAAGTTCACAATACCCTTTAATCCCTATATCCATTTTCTCGACAAATCAAAAGTGTTTCATTAAACTCAAGATCTGAGTAGGCTTAGCAAGTGAGCAAAAATTTTACTGATTCGAAGAATTATCTGAAAGCTTAGATAAACTCTGTTTCTGTGAGCTTTGCTGGCTATACTTCAAAGCAACACTATGGATACCAACTCTTACTTTTTGCTGAACTTCATCTCAATCTTCAATTACTTGTGTCTCTCTCAAATTCCAGCTCATCCGAATAAATTTTGTCTTATTTTAAACCAAGAAACACACTTCATTTTAAAGGAGGCAGAGCACCCTGCTCTACCACTACCTGCAAGAAAAAATGATTGTAGATAATGCATTGTACGGCTGATAATTAATTTCCTTTTATTTTTCTTTCAGTTTATTTAAGTTGTTTATTTTTGCAAACATATATATTACCGTTTCTCAAGACTCTTGACTTCTATGATTTTACAGCTTTAGCTACTATTGGTATAGAATTAAGAACCTATCCATTAAGTATTCTACTAAAATATGGACAGTGAAAATACATTACTTCTAAGAGAACGACGGCCATCTTTGGCTTTATCTCTATATAAAACCAAATTAGTTTTATACTCTTCTTGGGCAAACTGCCTTTTGATCTTCATTCCTATTGCATTTCTTTCCAAGATATTCAACTGGCCACCAACAGCAGTTTTTGTTTTCAACTTTTTGTCTATTATTCCACTTGCAGCACTTCTGTCTTTTTCTACAGAGGAACTAACTATATATGTTGGCGACAGTGTTGGAGGTCTTATCAATGCCAGTTTTGGCAACGCAGTAGAGTTAATTATTGCAATAGTTGCACTTCTTCGAGGTGAAATTCGAATTGTCCAAACATCCATGTTAGGCTCTATTCTTTCAAATATCCTGCTTGTAACAGGATGCTGCTTTTTAGCTGGTGGCTGGAATCGGATCCAACAAAAGTTCAATCAAACAGTTGCTCAGACTATGGCATCCATGATGGCTCTCTCCGTTTCTTCACTCATGGTTCCAGCGGCCTTTTTTGCTGCACAGCCCGAAAATTTTTCCCAAGTTCTTGTTTTATCTAGGGGAACCAGTATTGTTTTACTGGCTATATACATATTTTTCCTGATCTTTCAGTTGAAAACCCACGCTAATTACTTTGAAGCACAAAAGGACCATGAAGAAGACTGTGTATGTGTTTCAGAAGATCATTCGCGTCTTTATGAAGATTTGGAAGCGACCAATTCTGATACGTTGGCGAGTTATTCGCAATTTGGGTCCATTTCAACCCAAAATGAAGACCCACCTGCTTCTCCAAGCTCAACACTGATAGTTTATCAGCATCTTGGGAAATATGAATCATTAACTTTATTGGCTGTAACAACTGTTATGATTGCCTTTTGTGCCGATATTTTGGTTGGCTCTATTGATGATATGGTTTCACATACTGGTGTTTCCAAAACTTTTATTGGCATTATCCTTATCCCCATTGTGGGAAATGCAGCAGAGCATGTAACTGCAGTCATCTGTGCAATGAAAGATAAAATGGACATGGCAATTGGTGTCGCTATTGGGTCATCAATGCAAATTGCTCTATTCTTGACACCATTCTTGGTGATATTAGGTTGGATCATTGGTCAGCCTTTGTCGTTACTATTCACGACATTTGAAACTGGTGTATTGTTTGTGTCTGTGATGATATTGAATTATATTGTCAATGATGGAGAATCAAATTGGTTGGAAGGAACTTTGCTATTAGGTACTTACATTATTATTTCTATTGCTTTTTTTTGTGCGGATTGATTTTATTTATTTTTATACAGTTTAAGTTGATTTTTATTCCTCTCATTTAGATTTTGATTTCAAGAGACGTGAGTTCGCTGAAAACTTCACGAGGCATTTTATATTGAATCATACCAGCGTAAACCATGCAATTTTTAGAAACTCCTTGCATTTCTATTGCCATAGCTTGATCTCCACCATTATCAAATGTAGATAAACTCAACTGATCATAAATAAACCTACAGCACCTCATCACCATAACCAACAACATTGGCACATTACGAGCAACAGACTGGTTTAAAGACTCGAATTGTTTGGCACGATGTCTGATCATTCCCACAGCAGCACTAGACTCTAGCATAAGAATATTTAAGCTATTGACCTCATTCAAGCATTGCTTGTAATCACCTCTAGAAAATGATTCCCAAGCGTTCACAATTCCAAGTAGAGTGGTACAAGTTTCTCTATTCTCTTGCTTAATCTTTTGAAACATTTTAATATTGCTTTGGTACACTTGCATCATGTTCCTTGCCAAAAGAGCTGGATCTTCGGTTGTAGAAGTTAATAACAGAGCTTCATTGTGAATTGAGTGTCCAAGTTGCGCAACACTGAGCATTTCACCGAGTGATTTGTTAATTATGCTAACAACGGTGTCGTAGTCTTCAGAGAACTGGTAAAGTAAAACAGCATCAGCAATTCTACCATCTTCTTCTGCAGTAATAGCAGCCTGTTCAGTGATAGCGTGTAGATATTGATTCACATCCTCAAGGTCAATAAGAGCAAGCCTTTGTTCAAGAGCACCTGGAATTCTAGTTCCATCTTCCCTGATATCACCCAAAAGTCTTGAAAATTCGCGTGTTTCCAATACTAGTTCCTTAAGTGATTCTCTGCAAATTTTTAGTTGTTCTCTTCCTCTGGTGCCACTAACATCTTTATTCATGCAAATGAGAACAAGATAATCAACAGCATAAACTGGCGATGTTTGTCTGAATTCTTTAGTGTACGTACCAATTAATCTGGCAAAATTTAATTCATCTTTACCACTCACAGAGTTAAGTAAATTAGTTGGTAATTTCCCAGTGTCAGAAAATGGGCGAAGTAGCCCATAGTATGTGAGGGCGATGGAAAAATGAACTGCGTTTACCTTAGAAATTTGGTATGCATATGCAATCGCTTGCTCAAATAATCCAGTCATGAGAAGAACTTGGAAATACAAAGCGGGACCATTGTTATCAGAATTGAAGTGCTTAGCACCGAAATTGGTTACTGTCGATTGCAAAGTCTTCAAGGTGTATTTATCATAATTGTTGTTGGGTGATGTTGGCTCTTCAGAAATAAGAGAGAGGTGAACCCAAAGCCAATCTTGAGTTAATTCAATAACACCAGCAAATGTCTTTCTTGATAGTTCACATCTGCCAATTATTTTGAATAATGCAAATTTATAGGGATCAGAGCTTTCCGAGTCGAAAATTCTGGTAAAGTCATTAAATTCTTTTCTGATACCCTCTAGTAAAGGACTCGATAAAGTATGTGTAGGTGATTCAACATAAGCCTTGAGATAAAGAGGGAAGGATGAACCCAGCTTTTCAAAAGCTTCTCTATTTGATAATGTGAATTCCAGAGCATCTTTCAAGTATCCAGATCTAATCATAAAGTAGATGAGTGCCCAAATTGGAACATTGTTAATAATTTCAAGATTTGGTTGAACTCTTTTACCGTTTGCTGAAAATTTAAGATTCAAGTGGGACTTTATCTTATTGAAAACCGATGGAACACCTCCTAATTGAGCTTCAATAGGATTTCTTGCAATGTTAGTCTCAATGCTTTCAAAGAATTGTTTCTCTAAAAATCTTTTGCCGCCTTCTACAATTTGTCGTCTTAAATTCACTGCATCGTGAGAATTATCGTTGTTCATATCCAAGTACGAATTAATATACTTTCTTTCAGGAACGTAATTGCTAGGAGATTCATGAGTTATTTCCCTAACGATTTTCCAAGCGTCTTGCAATTCTTGTGACGAAACATCTGAACCAGATGATTTAGAAACTTCATGAAATTTCTCTGAAATAGGATAAGATTTGTTCAACAAACGGGCGCTATTAAGATCTCTAATAATGTTTGAGTACTTTTCCGCAATTTCTGGTGAATAAGGAGAAACTACTGGACCTGCACTAGGATCGTTGGTAGTAATTTCAACGTCTTCAAAATCATTTGTATTAAGAGCAGGTAAGCCTAATACTGCACGACCCAAATTCGTTTTAATCCATTTAGGAACAATTTTTGAGGGATGATCATTATTCAAATTGCCATCAGAAGCAGCTCTTGACTTGTTTGATGAAAGCCCGAAAGCTTGACAAATGTGTTCTTTTTGAGTTTTCCAGTTTGATGAAATAGTTTGATCCAAAACTGCATCAAAATCAGCGGTAGCTGTACGAATAGAATCTTCGATAGATAGGATAAGATTTTCATCTCTCTTCACGTTAAGGTAAGTCTAAAAGCTTTATTAGTATAATGAAATAATCAAACTGTTTTCCAACTTACGTCGATATCAATTTCAGAAGTGAAAATTTCATTAGGTTCACCGTGATAAGTATTGATAGAGTTGAGCTCTGACTGGATATTTTCCGCGTTAACACCACTTCCAGCTAACAAATAATGTCTATATGATGATTAGTTAAAAGTTGAAAAGATGATTTCAATCAACCTACGCTTTTGTATTGTTGTCAACAGGGAAATTCTTCCTCAATTCATGAGCTCTTCTGCTGATTTCACCTAGTCCTAATTGTATGATTCCAATGCTGGAAGAAGCATTGGGAAGATTTCGAGAAGATTCACCAAGCTCTTCCAATAGAGCAAAGACCGGAGAATTGGTTGATACTTTGGTCTCTGCGCTAGCAGTAGTGTCCGTGATTATAGCGGGCATGTTTACTGTTAGTATCAGTCAACTAAAAAAGATTTTGGGAAGTTGTGAAAAATAAATAAATTGATATATCAGGGTAACTATATTTTGTTTACAAAAAACCTATTTAGAGCAAGGCATGCTGTTGAAAAGTTGGTAGTAGATTGAATGCGCTTTTGAACCCAGGATGAGAGCTTTTTCTGAATGTTTTGGTTATTATATCGACTGTCAATGAGAATAATAGACGAGTAATCTTTAGCATGTCGAACAGATCTACCAACACATTGATTCACAGCCCTCATACAAATGTTTTCGTAAAAGTCTCTTGCTTTAGATTGAGCTTGTAATTTGGTGCCGCCAGATTTAATAACTTGACTCTCAATATATTCTCTTTTTGCAACAAGTTCTGCAGAAAATGCATTTGGGAATGGTAAACCTATCATAATGACACCTCTACCAAGTCCATCTGAAAAATTGATTCCTTCAGACATTTTCCCGCCAACAACGGAAAATAGAATAGCACCTGTTTTTTTGGAATCCCTTTTACAATATTCAATCTCGGTTGAAAATTGGTCCAGTAAACTTTCAACTGAAACTTCAGCAGTTTTGGGTTCTGTAAATATTTTTTTCACGCTTTCTATTTCTTCGTAAACAGTTTTCCCCAAAGATGTCCTTGTTTCTTGCCAAATAGAAATCACCATATCAAGGTAAGAATAACTCGGAAAAAATACTACAACCCCATCTGGGATGTTTCGTATACATTCCAAAATTGTAAGACCGAGTTCATTTATCATTAAACTGGAATTTCGGTGAGCAAACGTAAAGTTGAATTGAGCCCCGGATTTTGAATTTTCAATTGGTAGCACAATTAAATTCTCATCTGGTATAATATGATCACAACTGAATTGGGTGATTTGAGAGTCGTCTAAGTATGGAAAGAGATAGTTCAAGTAATCTTCAGTAGGCTTCATAGTTCCACCAGCTAAAATAACACATCTCGCTTTATTAACAATATCTTTAAAAGCAAAACTGGGATCAAGCAGAAAATATTCGAGTTGAAGCACCTTATTATTGTTCCTTCCATAAGTAAATTTACCTTCCCATGATGGATTTCCCAAAGCTAGTAAAAATGATAGCACTTTACTCAATACCAGGTTAGAGGTTGATTCTCTTTTCCTATCTTCAGATATTTTCTCAATATAGCTTTCAATTTTAAAAACTAGTTTAGTTTTTTTAATGAATTTTTCAATTTCAAAGGCATTTATCATGTCAAGTGTCTTGGAAGATGCAAAAATGTCGGCAATCTTTATTTCTTTTCCAGGAGATGTAGTAGCTGCTGGTTTGTCTAATGAAGATTTAATGAAAGTTTCTATTGACTCAACAGCGTTGATGAGCATTTCCAAGTTTACCAAGTTCGATCTGCTCAGCCTTTTTGAAAACTTTTTATGGTATATCTGTAATCCAACTAAAGATCTTTTAACTTCAATGTGTGTGATAGCTATTGAGTGTAACGAAGAAATGACATCTAGTAAATTATGAGCTTCATCAACTATTATAATTGAATTTTCCAACTTGATATTCAATGATTCTCGTGCTTCTTTCTGCAATAGTAATTGATATGGAAGTGCGATAACATCGCACCAGTCCACAACTTCTCTTGTAGCGTAATAAGGACATATTTTTGACGTTTTTCCCAACTCTGCTAGATCTTCAATATCCTTTATATCAGCAAGTGATTTATTTCGGAACTCACGTTGTAGAATTTGATCTTTTGGATCTCTCGGATTTAACTGAAACTTGCATCTTGTTTCCGACTTTTTTGCCATATCATGGCAAGCGTCGTTCATTTGGGTAACAGTTTTATATTTTGAGACTTTAGGATGAATGCACAATTGTTTTCTAGAAGACAAAGAAATCTCTTTTGTGGATTCTTTTGGAAATGCTTTGGAGTCTATTGACGGCGGAAACTCAGGTAACCTTAGTTGACCCACAAATTGAGTAAGTTGAGAATGAGTTCGTGATGCAAAAAATATTTTTATTTTATTTTCTGATGGAGCTGTTTCATTTGAGTCAAGCGGATTCTCAAGAGAAGCTAATAGAGCGGCAGTAGTTGGATCAAGTCCAGTTGAAGGCTCACCATCATCCTTTAAAATGTAAAATTCATCATCTTCATGTTTCTCAATTGTAATATCTTGTCGTTTGACTCTCTTTGTAATTCCCTCCACTTTTTTCAGTCTTGATTCTTTTTTTTCCTGTTTCCTGATTTTTTCCAACTTCTCTTCAAATTCTTTCAACTTTGCTAATAATTCATCTTCTTTAATTTTCTTGGAATATTCTGTGACCCATCGAGGTTCATTATCAGTAGTTGTCGACACTTTGTCCAGTTCTTCTTCAAATTCTCTTCGATTGTGATCTCTGAGCCAGGACATGGCACCACAGATCAGTGACAAAGTTTTGCCAGTTCCAGTTGGTGATTCAAATATACCAACTTTTTTTGATTCAAGAGTGGAGTAAAGCGATTTCATGAATTCCAGCTGAATATCATATGGAACGTAAGGATGATTGAAGTTATTTTCTGTGGTTTTTACACGTCTGGATTCATATCGCAGGTCTTCCAGCTCTGGCATTCTTTTAGTTTTTATTGGTATGAGTTTGAACTGGAAGACATTTTTGAAAAATAAAAAATCACGTAAATGCAATTTACGCGTTTTTCATTAATGCAAAATCCCAATGGGGTAATATAAATCGATTAAAATCTTTCACAAAACTCTTGATCTAGAAATTCAAAACAACGACGAAAATATCATGGCGTAGATATAAATGTGAAAAGGTTTCTTATATATCAACATTGATGATACGCTCGAGACACTGATACCATTAAATCTAATACTCGTAATATTTGATTTCACAAAAACTTGGTGAATTAATATCACTAATAGATCATGAATCAATTAAATAAATTAGTACGTCAGTTCCCAGTAAGCCATGGGGCTAGTTTAAGCAATGATAAATATCTGCATCTCTGATTCAATACAATTTAAAACATGTAACAAATTAACATGAAAAACTCGATTAGTTAAATAGTTTCCAATTTTTCTTTTAATAAATAAATGAAAAATATTTAGTACTTGAATCATCGTTTCGCAGTAAAAATTCACAAGTAGCTGCTAGATCAAATTCCAAAAGCTGCTAAGTAGAATCAGATCAAATTCAAAAAATTTGCTATTTCATATTTGACCATAAAAGATCATTTTGGAGATTCATATTTTGACCATAAAAGATCATTTTGGAGACTCATTATCTACACTGTGACTTTCTAGCCTCGAAATTCCTTGAGAGTTTCCTTTAGAAATTAGTTGGATTCTAAAGATATAGACTAAACACATACCTCTGTACATTTATCAATATGTCGTCGAGTGATTTGCTTCTCATTATTATCTGAAGCCTCTTGTTCTGACTTTGCTAAAAGTCTGATATCATGTTAGACCATATATAAATCACTGATATAAGGATTCTTACGCTTCAAGAAACAGTATATAGTCTAAATAGAGCTATCCATCAATATTAGCCAAACCAGTCGCTAAAATAACGATTCAGTCCACGTACCAACGCATCAGAATGTTTTCCTAACGATGCACCATCACTATACTCCCTGATAGACCTCCTGAATGTACTCTTGGGATATATTTTTCCCATTGTTGATTGACGTAGACAAAAACCCGATTGTTTGAATCAACCTCAATTAGGAAAAATCGCTACAGGATAATCAAAAATATGTTTCGTGGTTAGGGTGAACACAAGATAAGACGAGGATTAGAAACGAGATTTCACGCATTCTATAGACTGGTATGAATGAATTAAGAATGAAATATTCAAGTGCGTCATATTACGCATGGTCCCGTAGACAAGAATGTATTCCAGTCATCCCGGACACAGTTAGTGCTACAGATGAGGTGGGCATAAGTAGCAAATATTTAACAGCATGAAATGAGAGAGTCCAGAGAGCCAATAGATTTAGAAATTGAATGCTACAAAGTTTGATTTATTCACGTAGTTTCTAATAGTCGTGATTCAAGCCTGAAGCTGACTAACTTTTGGAAGCGCATGTTATATGATTCCTTATTTCGTAACTAATTAAGCTCTTCCAAGATTTATTTTTTCACGCTTTTAAAATTGCGAGTAGTGATAATTAACATTTCGTACTATCTAAAGCCCAGCACCATTTAACATAATTGCTACTATTGGCTAGAACTGCTGCCTTTAAAAGATTGTTTACTGGCTTAAATAGAACTGCTACCTTTATATGATTGTTTACTGTCTTAGCTATATTAGCGGTCACATACTCTACGTAAACGCTTTGACTGTTTCTAGTTGTTTGTTTAAATAAAAACTCATATTACTATAAAAATTAATGACCTCTTGGAAATTTGAATACAAATTATAATATTTCTGCTCAGCTATTATCTCTATACACAGGTTTCTAATAAGTTGGCTCAATAGTGAAAACAACTGTAAATTACTTTTTCATTGCATCTACTTTTTCGGACTTGACGGTTCTCATTTTATTCTTTCAATCCAGCTCCATTCCCATCCCTTAAGTCCACCTCATCATCTAATCTTCTTCCTGATAATTCATCATCTTTTGAAGATATGAGACTTCTAAGGCGTAGAAAGACTCAGAAGAATGCCTCTTATTCCTCCCCAAATACTGAAGGTATCTTGCTCAATATTGAAGTGAATAAGGTCTGTAAACCTGCCTGATGCATGATTTCTAAAACTAACATCATCCATTAGGCTGATGGTTTGGTCCTCTCTAAAAACAAAAAGAGCTTTAATCCTGTAAGTAAATCCTCGAAAGTACCGTTTTCTCTCATTCTCTAACGGAACCCACAGTATGCAGTGGTGCTGGTGAACAAATATCGGTACTCAACGCAATCAGTCTCAAGGTCAACAGATCCCGTCTGGGGTTCCTCTTTTACTGCACCTTTGAAACACTGGACAACCAATCATACTATACATGTTGTCCTGTGGAGTAGAGAACGTTTTAGAAAACAATTTATCGGAGAAGTCAAGCTCAATGTTCATGATCTGTTTTCTAGCGATACTACTTATACCTCCGGTAAATACGCTCTGATAAGGCCAACTCCTCAAAACCCCAACTCAACCGTCGGTACCATTGACTTATCTTTTCAATTAAATGGTCCAGATCATGCAAACTTGAAAAAGGGATGGGAAGAGTTTTTGGAATCTTTACGTATTGATCAAGAATACGAAACTGATGGTTCTTGCTTAGATGATGAAGTTGATTACGAAGATTCTGAAGATGATTTGAGCCCCGTTGATTATGACAGAATTGTTCAAGGTCTTGAGAATACTAAATTGGGCGTGATAGCAAGCGATGTCTCGGATTGTAGCGAAGATGATCACGATATTGCTCAGCCAGAAAATCTCGAAGACAAGTACTTTTCGCCCGTAGAAAGAAAAATGTCCCACCTAATTCCAAACTTGCCAAACTTACTAAACGTGCCTACAGCCAAGATAAAAAAAAGACGGAAGCTTGGAATAAAAGCCAATGTTCCAAGAGGTTACTATGAATTCAACTCTAGAAGCTCCGTGGTGGGAATTTTGCATTTAGATATTGTCAGTGCGACTGACTTACCTCCAATGAATAATATGACTAGAACCGGGTTTGATATGGACCCTTTTGTAGTGGTCTCGTTTGGCAAGAAGACGTTCAAAACACCTTACAAAAGACACACACTCAACCCTGTTTTCAACGAAAAGCTCATGTTTCCGGTTTTGCAACATGAAAAGTCTTATTCAATCAACTTTGCTATAATGGATAAAGATAAAATCACTCTAAATGATTTTGTCGCCAGTACAGATTTTCCAGTAGCCAATGTTTTGAAAACTGCACCTGTCCCAGACTCTGACACTCTATTATATGATATGGATTCTTTAGTCCCAAAGAACCTGATTACTGTCTCTGTATCTGGGGAAGAATCCTCTGATGAGGCTCTGCCAGTTAGCCAACCTTCTACTAGGAAAATGAGTAAACCGGAATTTGATGCCAAAACCAGAGCTATTCTAAATGATGATAAAATGATACCTTTCGAGATTCCTCTGACACTTGCAAAAGCAAAATATGAAGAAAAACATAGCCCAAAACTATACATCAAGTGTCGGTTTCTTCCGTATGCAGCTCTTCGGCAGCAGTTTTGGAGAGGTCTCATTAAAATTTTTGATACAAGTGACTCTGATTCTTTAAATTTTTTCGAAGTATCAGAGCTCCTAGAAACATTAGGATCAACTTTGTCTGAACGTACAATCATATCATATTTCACTCGCTTTGGCAAAAATGTTACCGATCATGATTTGAAAGTAGATGAACTTGTTCTCTGTTTGGAGGAACAAATTTTGAAAGACACAATTAATCAAGAAAAGTCTTTAGCTGCTGATCATCATCAATTGAAGTCACCAACGGACTTTATCCAAGGTTTGGATGATGATGAAGATGGTGAGCCGGAACGGATGATTCAATTAAGCGCATGTCCATTTTGTAATCAGCCGAGGCTTTCGAAACGAGCTGAGATAGATATTGTTACCCATCTAGCAACTTGTGCCAGCCAAGAATGGGCTGCGAACGGCCAGTTGGTAGTAGATAAATTTGTCTCTTCCAATCAAGCCAGGAAAAGATGGTATTCAAAAGTTGTTTCCAAAGTCACATATGGTAATTATCACTTAGGGGCCAATTCTGCTAACATCTTGGTCCAAGATCGAATCACTGGATATATTCAAGAAGAGAAAATGAATGTATATGTTAGAATTGGAATTAGAATCTTGTACAAAGGTATTCGAAGTTCTCGAAACATGGAATCAAAAAGGGCTAGAAACATGTTGAGGAACCTGAGTATCAAACAAGGCAGAAAGTATGACAATCCCGCTTCAGTTAGATCAATTCCGTCTTTTATCAAGTTCCATCAACTAGAAATGTCCGAAGTTTTGAAGCCAATAGAAAACTTCAAGACCTTCAATGAATTTTTCTATAGAGAATTGAAGCCTGGAGCCAGAACCTTAGAAGCTCCAAATGAAGATTCAGTTCTAGTTTCTCCTGCGGATTGCAGATCAACATATTTTCCCTCAATATCCAAAGCTACTGAAATATGGATCAAAGGCAGGGATTTTTCAATTGCCAGACTATTCGGTGATGCATATCCTGAATATGTGAATCAATTTGTCAATGGAAGTTTAGCAATTTTCCGATTGGCACCTCAGGATTATCATAGATTTCACATGCCCGTTTCAGGTATATTAGGAGAGCCCAAGACCATTGAGGGAGATTACTACACAGTCAATCCAATGGCAATCCGTTCTTCATTAGATGTTTTTGGAGAAAATGTGAGAGTTTTGGTTCCTGTTCACACTAAAAAATTTGGATTAGTTATGATTGTCTGTGTAGGTGCCATGATGGTTGGAAGCACTGTCATTACCGCGTCCAAAGGTGATTTGCTTAACAGAATAGATGAGCTTGGTTATTTCAAGTTTGGTGGAAGTACACTGGTAGTTTTATTTGAACCTGGTAGAATGAAATTTGATTCTGATTTAGTTAATAATTCCAATGGAGCTTTGGAAACATTGGTGCGTGTGGGAATGGCAATTGGGCATTCACCATCTGTACCCCAGTATGAACGACATGATATTGTTAGTAGAGAAGACATTGAAAGAGCTAAAACAGTGATAGCTGGTGAGCCAGTTAATTAGCATCTTTGCACATAGATGATCCTTTTGCATTTTTGTATTGTTTATTTTAATTCATTTTAGCATCAAATGTAATTATCTTTCGCGATTTTCTAGATACGCGTTAATACCTGTAAATTGAAATTTAAAAAATTTCGCGTTTTGTTACCCGTACCCAGAACGCGATTTATGATATATATACATTTTTTTCATTTTAACAATGCTTCTAACTGATCTTATCAATTGGTGTTTGCAAGATAACTGTCGAGTATCACCATAATTCTAAGAGATAATATAGAAAATGACTTTTCTTATGAAGAATACTGAGTAAGATTGATAGCTTTTGGAGCTCATCTTTATATATATTAACACAGACATAGATCGCAGGAAACCTTTCCAGTATATGATCGTAATGTCGTTCCTAGATCAAAAGAAGAAGAAATTCAGAAAAATCAAGAATTTGTATTGAACATGGCTAATAGAAAGTATGGAGAACAATATTCCAATATATATTACTCAAGGCTCAACAAAGCTCGTTCAAAAGTTTACAATCAGGGCAAAAAGGCATGGAACGGGTTGAAATTTAATGGAGATGAAGCGAAATACTCATTAAAAGTGTTGGATGTTGGCAACAACGCTGTTTCCTGGGCTGTTGGAACAGTATACAGAGAAATGAAATTTAAACCAAGTATTTTAGAGGAAGTGACAGCTTCGCATTTCGGAGCTCCTCCACCACCCCCAGAAAAGTATACTGATCCTGATACAGATCAAATTATGCTTGAAGACGAGTCAGGTAGAATCAATCTAGTGGGTGATACTTTGAAAAATCAATCAAAATGTTTAGTGACGGGTTGTGTGATAGCTGTGCTAGGAACTGAACTTTCTTCTGGAGATTTCCAAGTTTTAGATATTCGATTTATTGAGTATGCTCCTCAACGGCCGATTCCTAAAATGAATTCAATAAAACCCAATTATTTAGCACTTGTTTCAGGATTAGGTATTAGAGGTAGCGTTTACGAAGGCTATCATTTACAACTCTTGAAAGAGTATTTGACTGGTGAGTTGGGTGATTCTGAAGATCAAGAAGAAATTGCGGAAATTGTTCAAGTGATAATCGCAGGAGACTCCATTGAGGCTGAAGATGAAGATGATTTCGGCAAAGGAGACACAACTATTGAAGGTTTTGCATCTTTTTCTTTAGCTTATATTCCTGATGCTGCACAAGTTTTTCAAGACAAGCAACGGGCAAAGAAGGAAAAAAAAATATTATACAGATATGACAGCTCACAATTCCATCCTGAACCAATGCATCACTTAGATCGTTACCTGGCTGAAATTGCAACTTCAGTCCCAGTCACTATAATGCCTGGTATTAGTGATGTTGCTAATTTGACAATGCCTCAGCAAGCGATTCACAGGTCTCTTTTTCCTGAGTGTAACAAAGTCAAGTCCAAGTCTGATGAAATTCATAGTCCAGCCTTCCAAACTGTGACCAATCCCCACTGGATTCAATATCAGTCTGGAATTTCAATCTTTGGATCTTCTGGACAGCCCATTAATGATATGGCTAAGTACATTCCTGGTGATGACGTTGATAGGTTGGATTTATTGAACCAGACGTTGAGGTGGCAGCATGCTGCTCCCACTGCTCCCGATACTTTATCAGCATATTCTTTTTATGAACAAGATCCATTTGTAATTTCAGAGACCCCCCATGTTTACTTTGCTGCAAACCAGCCATATTACGATACTAGGCTTATTGAGGCACCTGATGAGAATGGAAGCAATATAAGGGTCCGACTAGTAAGTATTCCCAAATTCAGTTTAACAGGTGAAATAGTCTTGGTTGATTTGAATAGCCCTACTTTTGAAACTACAAATGTAAGATTTATGTAGTAAATATAAATGTAATCTATTTAGTTGACAAGAAATATCTATTTTTGATGAAATTGAATTTTTTGTAGATTGGTTCACAGTGGTAAATAGATTGAATTTTCAAATTTGTGGAAATCATACATTATATTGAAATAAGACTGTTGCTTAAAGAAATTGAAAAATTCTTGAAAACGTTTAGTGTTTTAGAACTTGGCTTTTGATCAACTTGTGAAATTGATTGAGTAGTTAGTAGTCAAATCCTTATTCGACATGTGGACCAATATTTTAGAAAAATGGGATTCAAGCTGAGCAAATGTTTTCTAGTTATCCATTTTGATAAGATAGATTAAATTTCAAGTTATTGCATGAAAACCATACCAAACTTTTTTTAAGCAAATGATGAGATTTGTAATTGACTATAATGTTCCTCTAGACTTTTTTTCATTTTTCAACTGTCATTAAATTTGCAATTGGATAACAATTATTGTGTGTTAATTTGCATTTACATATCACAAAAGTGAGCAGAAAAAAATTGTAGATGGATTCAATTGCTAAAATTAGATCAGTCTCTTCGTAAAATATTCATTTTGTAGGTAAAAACTTGTAAAAAATCATGTATAAAAAGACTTGTCAATTAGATTTGATGTTACTCATCTTTGTAGATAAATAATAGATAAGTAAATTAAAGTTGTACAAATTCTAAAAATATTGACTGAAAGCTTCAAAAGTATGACAGTAATTTATAAAGTATATCATCATTTAATAAATTTTACTCTATAGTTGTGGAAAGAACAGCTTGAAATCCTGCGGGGTTGATTGTCTTGCTTAAGATCAGTAGATTAAAGAGATAAACTTCTCCAATTCTCGTAATTTAACGTTGATTGTGCCCAATTTTACAAATATTTCTTGTTTACACAAGAATAAATCAACTCATTAATCTAATATCTTTCTATCAGAAGATCTCTCAATATTCAAACTTAATATCTCTCATTTTCATTCAAGTATTCAGTTGATTGGTGGCTCTAGTATTAGTGGATTTTACTAAGGATACAGGCGATTCGCGATAGTTTCAAAGATAACAAGTTCTAGAGTTTTCAATCCCTCTTGTTGACTTTGACAGTGTATTATCAAGTTGGAGATATTGCTCTTTGAGTTGAATCAGACTTTTTTCGCTTGCAGTGTTCAAAGCTTCCAACTTTAAACCAACTTTATGGATTGAAAAATGTCAAATGATTCCTTTTTAGGAAAATTCCAAGCCAATTCGCACTCAAATAGGAAAAAAGTTCAGCTGTTTCTATAAAAGATAATCTACTGTTTATCGTGGAACAAAATAATTTTGATTATATTGATAAAATGAAATGAAAGCCAAAAAAAAAGCTTGATCAAGTTCAAAACAAAGTGAGGTTGAGTGTAGAACAGCTCTCAAGGCCGGTTGATAACTATTTCACGATAAGAAGCTTCACAAGGAGAATTTTTTGTGAATGAAACGTTCAGATAGTGCGGATTTTTTCGATAATGAATTTTGAAAAAAAATGTGGAGTAAAAAAACGGTATTGGAAATGACAATACAGTTGACAATCTTAGAATATAATTTTAAATAGCTAAGGAATAATTGAATATTTCTTGAATTGTAGATGAAAGGTACATCATTCATCATTCATTTCAATACTGGTCTTCTTCAAGTACTCATCTTGTTCCTTAAGGTATGCTTGAATAGCTTTGAGGTTAAATTTTTCTCCAGCATCGCGAACTTGTCGGACTTTAGATGCCATGGCCAAAAGCCTATCAGATAAAATCTTCATCCGGTATTCAACCCAGTCAGTATAGAGTTCATTCTTATCACTAATAGGGCCAACTGTAGTTAAAACAGACTCGTCTTTTTCAAAATGATCTTTGGGACGATAAGATGTGACAAAAGTGATTCGCTCTGTTCCACCAAGTGGTTTAGAAGCCAGATGCTCAATAACTCGTCCTTGAAGAACGGTGACCCATCCTTTACGAGGATCCTCAACTCTAGAGATTTTACCTGAATCTGAATGAATAACAGTTTCACCTCCAATCATTTCAGTGGTATCTGATAACATGAGAACACAAACGAAGGGATATGAATCAAAATGCCATCCTAAAACAGCTTCTCCATTTTTGTAATCATTGAATTCACTCTCAGGATGGGTTTTTCGATAGGCTATTTTTTGAGCTTCTTGTTCACGTTCTTCCGCTGACTTGAAGGCAACGTTAGCATGTGCAATCTCATAATCAAAAACGGGTACTAAATTAACACCAGCCATTTCACTAACTGCCTTGATAACTTCAGGATGTTTCCAGGCAGCATCGGTAAAAGGCCCATATTTTTTAGTCCATCCTCTGACATGAGTAGAGGATTTTCCGACTAAACTTGAAGAATGGGCACATTTTTCAAACACATTAGTTTGAAGTAATTCATCTCTCATGATATCGACTGCTTCTTCTGTAAACAATGGGAAGGGCAGCGCGCATCCGATATCAGAGATTTGCTTATCAGTGAATACACCCAGATCTGCCATTAACTTTTGGTTTCCAGGAATATAGCAAAGATGCTTTTTAGGATCAAAAACCGGACTCACTTGATTTAATATATCCGAAAATTGGAGTCCAGGCATTGATTCGCGCTGGAATTCAATTCTAATGGGCTTTTTACCAAAAATGGTAGACTGAGCAGCAAGAACTTCAGTCATTACAGAGTAGAAATATTGAGGATAATTAGAGTAAATAGTATTAATTGAGAATTTTTGATCGAACAGTTCTTGATTAATTTAAAAGTTAATAATTTAATAGGAATGAATTTTTGATTGAATATTGATGAATTCTTGAGAGAAATCTGGGTAATATTTATACTCAAACAATTTATCTATATCGTACTTCTCGAGATAGACAATTATCTTTGATTTTTCTTTTTTTCTTAACAGATATATAAGAAGCTCATCTACAACAGTTATAGCAGGGCGTTAATTAATCTCAACTAGAAATCAGTGCAACTTTAGCTCAGGACTTGATCTCTATATTCAATGAAATCTACTGTTATCGCAACAATCTTCAGCACATGTACATTTTTTTAATTTTTTCTTATTTTGGTTTGGCTCATCTTTAGAGTTGAACATTCTTTTGATTCTACTCAGCTGTAAATTCTTCATTCAGTGAAAGATGAAAGCAACGGATCCTGTGTCCCAAAATGATTATCAAGTCCACAATTTTAAATCAAGACTAAAATTTAAAATGAAAGGTGTTGCTATTTTATGCCTTATCTAGATATTCTCCAACATTAGAATTTTTCACGATCGTAAGTAATCGTCCAGTAGCAATCGCTAGTAGATCACCTTGATCTCTCACAGTCAAGCTCGTAATTTCCTCAGTTGGAAGTTCGTATTTGACCGTAAACGTAGCATTAGAATCACTGTTTGGATCGTGAATATAGCTATTATTTGCAGTGGCTATACCAATAAATGAACCATTGTTTGAAACGCAAACACTTGAATTTGGCGTAGCCTTGACAAATCTGCTCTCAGAAGATGGAATAGTGTATCCACAACCTCCTGAAAGCGTGGCCAGCGTGTATTTCTTCCACCAACCAAGACCAATGGCTAATATATCACCATTGGAGGTAACTGTAACATCTTTTACTGATCCAGATGCAGGCCCGCAGCAGCCAGATTGTGCAGGATGAATCGACAAAAGCCACTCAGAGTTTTTCCAATCCAACACACGTATTTTATTAACAGCTTCAAGCACAATCACACGGTCTCCTTCAGAACCTTCCCAGAATTTGACTACTTTTCCAGTGCCAGAAAGTGGAAAGGACCGAGGATTACCACTCTCCCAAATGTTTAAATTACGATCATCACCAGTGGAAACAATATATCTGCCATTTGAAGAAATGTC
Source organism: Geotrichum albidum (assembly GCA_003707475.1). NCBI lineage: Eukaryota > Fungi > Ascomycota > Dipodascomycetes > Dipodascales > Dipodascaceae > Geotrichum > Geotrichum albidum. The sequence continues at coordinate 192,013 of PPJE01000019.1, forward strand.
AATAGAATTAATGTAAGATGTGTGACCAGTCAACTTGAGTTTTTCATTGCTTGAAAGATTGTAAACGGTAATACTATCATCATTAGGGTGTACTGCAGCAAGCACGTCTCCCCGGACTTTGACTAACGATACCTCTTGTCCCAAGTCAATATTTCTCTTTGTAAACACCCAGCGACGCTGAAACTCCGTAGCAAGATGGTTGTTATGAGTTGATTCAGAGTGTCTAGAGAGCACAGTCACGCCCAAATCATGGCCATAAACCAGAGTATCATTCTGCCAATCTAGACTGTTGGCTTCCGTAGGCAGTTCATATCTATAAATGTTAGAACTGACGGTGTTTCTACAGCTAAAACTTACACAATTGCATCTGTTTCTGTCTTTCCCTGGTACTCTACGGGGATTCTCGCAACCAGAGTATCTTCATTTGACGCTGTCATTGTTGTTATATATGGAAGGAAAAGAGTGAAAAAAATGTTCTGTGATCACGTAAATCTCAATCACGTGTGATATGCTGCCCTAAATATTTGGGCGACATCAGTAAAACAGTTAAGCACGTCATATAAAGCAGAGGACCAATAAGTATTTAGTCCTCACTCTAATAGCAGCAGTACTTTAATAGCAGGTATGTAGTAATGTCGAATGAGTTTATAGTCCCGTAACACAAAAGACCTAATATGGTAATAACATTAAAAGCCACATTGAGCCAACTACTCTTTTAGGCAGATTCTATTTTAATTTGCAGTGTTACGGTCGCTTTTTCCTAAAACCTTTTTTCTCCCACTGAACAACCTGTCAACAAATATTGAGCCATGTCATACTATAACCATCACCAATACGGATCTAGTCAATCAGGTTCCAACAGCACTGCTCCGGGACTCCAATTTCTACCGTCGCAATTTGAAGGTGTTCCAAAACCCGTTGCGCAGGCATATCCTACATCGGCGCCATCAGCATCAGCATCAGGTACTGGTGCATCTTATACCTATGGCCAGGCTCCACCTCAGCAGCTATCAACTGGATTTCTAGCTGCTTTTGGCAGTTCAGGATACCCTGGTGAGCCTCCGTTGTTGGAAGAGCTTGGATTCAATTTTACACATATTAAGCAGAAGACTCTGATTGTTCTGAACCCTTCAAAGACTATTGATCAAAATATTATGGACGATTCTGATCTTGCTGGACCTATTTTCTTTTGTCTTTTACTTGGTACATTTCTTCTTCTTTCGGGTAAAGTCCACTTCGGATATATTTATGGGTCGGCTATTGTTGGAACAGTGTCGCAGTATGTGCTACTGAATCTGATGGCATCAGCATCGAAAGGAATTGATCTGACGCGGGTTGCAAGTGTTTTAGGATACTGTTTACTGCCATTGGTATTTGTGAGTGCTTTAGGTGTTGCAGTGAACATGGACAATGCGGTTGGGTATATATTATCAGCGTTATCAATTGCGTGGTGCACAAAGTCAGCTTCAGCCATTTTTGTGACGGTACTTCAGTTGACTGATATGAGTGTGTTAGTTGCATATCCATTGGCATTATTTTATGGAGTATTTTCTATAATGACGATTTTTGCGGACAATGTGGTGAGCAATTGAGAAATTCAATGGGTACATAGAACGATCATAGGAAGTAATGAAGTTTTTTTCAAATTTTTATGGCTAATATTTGATAATCATGGTGTGGATTATGAAACTGATAATCATGAGAGTCGGTTATGCTGGTTATAAAGCAGATTGTAAGCTGGTTGTGAGCTGGTTATGCTGGTTATAAAGCAGATTGTAAGCTGGTTGTGAGCTGGTTATGCTGGTTATAAAGCAGATTGTAAGCTGGTTGTGAGCTGGTTATGCTGGTTATAAAGCAGATTGTAAGCTGGTTGTAAGCTGAATTTTGTAGTTGAATCGAGTTTTGGTTACCATGGCTTCCGTGATGTATGATTATAGACGTTTTCAACTCTTTGTCTTTTGGTGAGCGAGTTGAAAAAGTTTCATAATGAATTTCCACTATCCATCAAGAATCTAAATTTCCACTATCCATCAAGAATCCAAATTTCCACTATCCATCAAGAATCCAAATTTCCACTGTCCATCAAGGATCCAAATTTCCATTAATTGTTGGATTCTAGATTGCCTTTTTTCAGATTTTAAGACGCTGGTGGGTAAATCCTCCAACAAATTGTTTTTATCAAAGTTTTCAATTTCAATTGTTGATATAAACGTTTATAGAAAAGACAATCCAAATTTTACAAAAATTCAAGGTTTTGATTAATCAAGCTAAAAGAGATGTCAAACACTATAATGGAAGCTACAATGTGTTGACAACCTTATATATACAGTAGACACGATTATCAGTGCTGCTTGGATTGAATTGCCGAGTACTACCTGTTTCACTAGCTGCCTGTCTTCATCACTATGCAACGCTGTCAATTGATTCATGAATATTGATTGATCCAGTAAGGGGTTTAAATGCTGCAAAATTAGAATTCGTACCTACCTCAACCTACTTGAGCATGTTACAATTGTATAAGGTTGTGATCCGTATACACACAAATACTTCGAAACATGAAATTTCAAGGTTCCATAATAGAAAGGTTACCAATTTCTATGTCAGGAGAAATTTGAATACTGAGTGTTTTGATTGCTCCTGTTGATATAGTTTTGAATCAGGCTTATAGCACATGAACAGTCAACCTTGATTTACAAAAGTCACCTCGAATCACGCTGCATTGTAAAATAAGCTCAAACTATATTCAAGTTGGCCTTTTTTCTAGAGCCCTGAACTCCGTGAATTTCATTGTTTTCTGATAATTAAAATCTTTAGATTGGTTCCTGAACGGTTTCAAGGGTGATTTTTCCAAGGTTCTGGACAAGAATTTTGCTGGTTCAGCCATGGATATTTTTATGTTTCATGGTTAAGCTTTAGACGCCTGGTGATAATTTTGTGATTTTTGAAGTGGGATATAGTGTGATGTGCGATATAATGGGATGTGCGATATAATGGGATATGCGATATAATTCAATTCAATACAATTCAATACAATTCAATAAAATTCAATACTATACTATACAATACAATACAATCCAATACAATTCAATTCAATTCAATACAATACAATACAATACAATACAATACAATACAATACAATACAATACAATACAATACAATACAATACAATACAATACAATACAATTCAATTCAATTCAATTCAATTCAATTCAATACAATAAAATTCAATACTATACTATACAATACAATACAATACAATACAATACAATACAATACAATACAATACAATACAATACAATACAATACAAAACAATCCAATCCAATCCAATCCAATCCAATACAATCCAATCCAATCCAATCCAATCCAATCCAATCCAATCCAATCCAATCCAATTCAATTCAATTGTATTTGATTATATAATTAAATGTTTGTTTATTTACAAATACTTGAAAATATTTTCAATTGTTTACAACTGTAAAATGATTCAACTATATAATTGTTTAAAACCGTAATATTATTCAACAATATAATTATTTGTAATTTATAATTGTTTACAACTGTAAAATTACTCTACTACATGATTAATTATATATATCTAATTCACTACTGTTTAATTAATTGCATCTAATTCACCTCAATCCTACACTCATTACACCTTTTATTCCATCCTTATATATAGATTTTTTCATCAACTCTTCTTCTTCCATCCTACAAAATGCCAAAAAATACTCGTAAGCCTGCAAAGGTAAAGCTTATTCTAAAATAATATAACTCTGACTAACATTCAACAGAAAAAGATCATTGAGAAAAGAAAAGATATCTCCACAGTCTCTAAAAAAAAATTTAATGCATTTGAAGCATTACTACTCAAAGAATACACTCACTACATAGCTTCTCACAATACCGCGTCGTCTCAAACCAGAGATGTTTTGGGCCCAATTGAAGAAAAACATTCTGCAAGAATTTCACAGCTTCAAACTACTCTTAGCACTCAAATTGCAGAGCTGAAGAATCTGGTACAGGCTCTCGAGGCTAAAAGAACAATTCGAGAGTTACAAGTTAAAAATGTCAATTTCCAAGTGGAAAAGATATTGGAAGGAACATTGAGACAAGAATGGACAGATCTTAGAATGAAAGTAGGAGAAGGAATGGGGAAATTAGATCGAGTTAGTGAAGAGAGGATTAAGGAAATGGAAGAAATTGAACAAGGTTTATTAAAGTTTTGCAATTAATATTGAGTGGATGGATGGGATGGGATGGGATTGGGATTGAATGTTATAGGATTGAATGGAATAGGATAGGATTGAATGGAATGGGATAGGATTGAATGGAATAGGCTTGAATGGAATAGGCTTGAATGGAATAGGATTGAATGGAATAGGATTGAATGGAATAGGATGAAACAGAACAGGAATGAAAAGAGTTGGAAGTGATTCGAAGAGGAATGAACAGAATAGGAATGAACAGAATAGGAATGAACAGAATAGGAAGTGATTTGAAGAGGAATGAACAAAATAGGATTAAACAGAATAGGAAGTGAACAAAATAGGAATCAATAGAAAACGAATCAAACATGAAATCAACAGAAGAATCAACAGAATACGAATCAACAGAATACGAATCAAAAATAAATCAAAAAAAAATGATTAAAAAAATGATTAAAAAAATGATTAAAAAAATAATAAAAAAAATGATTAAAAAAAAAAAAAAAAAAAAAAAAAAAAAAAAAAAAAAAAAAAAAAAAAAAAAAAAAAAAAAAAAAAAAAAAAAAAAAAAAAATGATTAAAAAAATGATTAAAAAATGATTAAAAAATAATTAAAAATGATAAAAAAATCGAAAATGATCAAAATGATAAAAATCCCGCTCATCAAAATCTCAATTGATCCCTCATCCAAAATCTCAATTGATCCCTCATCCAAAATCAGTCCACTCACTCGTTAAAAAGGAAGGGGCAAATAAGACCACTGTTTTAACTATCTTATCCAGGTAGGAAACAGCAACTTTGATATCATGATTCAATGAAAACTTGCTCAAATCTCTTCCCCAGTATCTCAACGCTTCTGCAGGACCAGTCCCAGTCTTATCACGTGACCTCTTTATCAAGACACGGTGATTTGTTTGTTTAGACCACCATCATGAGAGTTAACAGATTTTATAGACATTTTTTATGCCTGGTGGTGTTTCTAACGGTGTTTATCACCTTTTCTATTGTGTATAGTATCAAAGGAAACCCGCCTCCTCGACAATTATATGACAAGCTCAAGTTTACAGACAAATTTCGAATGCAAATTCCTAATGATTTGGAGCCTAATATCCAAGTGTGGAATGTAACGCGTGCATTGGATGAAACAGGTATTGAAAGCAAGAGACTTTTAGGGGAGTTCCATACACACACAAAGTGTTCTGATGGCCGACTCACTGCAGGCCAGCTGGTGGATTGGGCAATGGCTTATGGTTTTACACTATTATTTGTAACCGATCATAATACAATTGAAGGTGGTTTGGAGGCGGAAGCATGGGTGAAGGAGCACAATTTGCAGAATGATATTAAGGTGGTTCCTGGTCTAGAGTTTACATGTTGCAGAATTCATATGAATCTTTTGGGTATTAATGAGACTATTAAGCCTTCAGAAGCCTGGCCAAGCGACGAAGAGCTTCAAAATGTTATAACGCGCGTGCATGATCTAGGCGGTATGGTTGTAGTTAATCATTTACCTTGGAGTAAGTCAACTGAAGGAGGACGGCATGTATCTAGATTACAAGATCATCCTACACGGGATCAATTGTTAAGTTGGGGTGTTGATTCTTTTGAGTCAGTAGCTGAGGGCGGGCTGGATTTGTCTACTGTTCGGTATTGTGAGACTCATGGGTTGCCTTATATAACTGGAACTGATCTTCATGAACCTGAAGTAGTACCCAATGCTTGGACAATTCTTGATTTACCATTAAAAGAGTCTACTCTTTTATCTGAAATTTCAACTGATTATATTATCAAGTTTTTAAAGACTGGAGCTACAAATTTTTATTATGATTCAATTGGTCCTGTCAAAGAACGGGTATATCCAGTACCTAATCCAGCATATAAGTGGTATTCAGCATTTGTTGATGTTTTTGATTTCACAGTATTTTGGACTGAGCGTCGAGGATTATATTCATTTACTCCTTGGGATAGTGGTCATTCATTTTGTCATGCCCAAACTTTTGAATTTCACTTTATGGCTGTTTTTTCATTTATTTTTAATACTTTATTGGTTTTTTTGTTATTTGAATCAATTATTTATTTTTTTTAATTTAAAATTTATATATTTTAAGAGGATTTATGTACACATTTTAACATGTTTTACGAGGATTTATATTTTAAACAGAATTTTATTTCTACAGAATTTATATTCTAAACAGAATTTTATTTCTACAGAATTTATATTTTAATCAGAATTTTATTTCTACAGAATTTATATTCTAAACAGAATTTTATTTCTACAGAATTTATATTTTAATCAGAATTTTATTTCTACAGAATTTATATTTTAATCAGAATTTTATTTCTACAGAATTTATATTTTAATCAGAATTTTATTTCTACAGATTCCAGAATACAATTTTAATTCAAATCATGTTGAAAAATAGACAAAAACTAATAAACAATCTTGAAAATCAATTACTCTATGTATGTAATTTGAGATGAATGATTCCATTCTTTCCCTTTTTAATTTTATGGAACCGACCATATCTCGGTTCTTTTGAAATGCCAATGACTACATTTAACTTTGAAACATCGCCCTTGGAACCAGCGTCTTCAGTCAAGGCCAAGTCTGTAATTATTCCCTTGATTGAAGGAACAGTACCCACACACTCAAATGATCTAAAGTCTTCAGCAAGTTTCCATATTTTAAGTTCACTACTCCAAGATCCCGAAATAAATAAATCAGAATATGGAACAGCTTCAAGTGCAGTAATATATCGAGGTTGAGGAGGAGGAATTTCAACTTTTGAAGAATCTAACTCAGCAGAAACCTTAGATGCAGGTAAAGGATCATCGACTCCATGAGCCAATGGCATGACAAAAACAGGTTTCTTTCGCTGAGTAGACCATAACGCAATATTACCATTATCACTTCCAGTTACAAAATAAGTATCATCCAACATTGAACAAACTTCCATACTGCCTTCGAAAACAATATCAGTACGACCAGCAAACTTTTTTCTATTTTTCTCACTCTCACCACCCCGAAAAGTCAAACGAGATTCTTCAGTGATTTTCCACAACATGGCAGTTCTATCTCTTGCACCTACCGTAACACATCTTTCAGCAGATAACGCACTCACATCCATAACTGCATCTTGATGACCGTACAAAGTTTCCACCAAACTGTTTAAATCAATATTAAATGTTCTCACTTTTAAATCAGCACAAGCCGCATAAACTTCATTTGTTCCTCTTCTAAAACACAAGGAATTAACGACTCCTTTTCGATCTCTTGTTTCTAAAGCTTTAATCGGAGCCAAATTACTGGTAGTCCAAACAACGAGTCGTTTGTCCCGTCCTCCTGTTACAACGTACTTACCATCGGGACTTGCAGCTACACATAGTATTTCTGAACGGTGTCCAAGATAACTAAGCATTTCAGAGTCTGGTACTTTGTGATCTCCCTGCGCATGCTTAAGCTGTTTAGGCGGACTAACTGAAATATCCCATTTAGTTAAAACACGGTCTTTTGAAACTGTGTAGGCATACGGCCAATGTGCAGCCACACCTGTAACACCGTAAGAGCTGCGTTGCGAATAAGACCAAACTTTCAATTGTTGCTGTTGCTGCGATTTGAGATTTTGAGCAATAGAAGATGCTATGAAACGGTAAATTTTACCTTGTTCTTCGGCAATATCCTGTTTTAGGCGGCGATTAAGGATTTCACGATCTAAATCTGCTGCATCAAAACCTTCTTCTTCAACAATCTCATCCTTTAAATTGGCCAAATACTGCTTTGCTAACCTTCTTCTCTTATCAGCCTCTGTCTCTCCTTCAACATCACTCTCTTCGTTCACATCTTCTTCCTCTTCTTCAAGCTCGACTTCGCTCTCACTAGTGATCTCATCATCTACCACTTTCTTGGACTTTGCTAGTGTCGCTCTCTTCCTCTTCTTTGGATTGGTGAAAAACGAATCAACCATCTTTAGTATCGTGTATATTGATCAAAGAGAGAATCAAAGTTGAAAAATTTCAGCGTTGGGAGTTTTTAACCCTTACCGTATTTAGCACGTGATAGAGAGGCTGATTTATATTTTTTTTTTTTTTTTTTTTTAATTTTGGTTCTTTACTTGTTACCTCCAAATAGCATGAATAAGCTTGTGACAATAATTATTTTTGTGACGCTTTTTAGCGGTGTTATCGGGGAGAGTGATGAGCGATTCACGTCTATTATTGACATATTATCTGGGTCAGCTGAATTTTCTATATTACTGCGGCATTTGCAGCGGAATGGGCTAGTACCGGTGATTAATGAAGCGAAGAATGTTACATTTATAGCTCCTACGAATGTAGCGTTTCAAGGGGAGCAAGTTAGTCGGGAGCAGTTGCTTTATCATTTAGTAGATGGTCGGGTGCAGTTACGGGATTTAAAGGAGGACCGGGTCTATCCGACGTATTTGGGTAGTGATTGGAGTGTGAGGGTGTTTGTGGATGCTGGGGCACGGGAGGTTGGGGGGGTTTCAGTGGTTGAGAGTGACTTAGAGGCCCGGCACGGGCTTGTTCAAGTAACCGATAGGTTACTTCGGGTTCCTGAGAACGTTTGTGATGTTTTATCTAATGGGCGGTCCAAGTACATGTCAGAAGTGTATAGACACGAGTTTAATTGTTCTGTACCTGCGCATTTAACGGTTCTTGTTCCGACAGACGATGCGTTTGAGGGCGAGTTACACAATGAGTTGGAGGCACGGTATTTACTTTCTTCCGGTACCGAGGATGCTAGTCATACCCGTCAAGCGTTTTTGGCACGTCATTTGATTCCAGGTTATTTTTCTTCGTATGCTGATACTCGGGACGGGTTGTTGCCACATTTCGGTCGGACTTTGGATGGTACGGCGATTAATTTTTCACCTGGGATGGACGTAAATGGCAGTGTACATGCTGTTACAACGGACGAGTTAGCACGGGATGGGATTATACATTATTATAATGGGATAATTGGAGGTTGGGATGTATTTGGGTTTAATGCTGAAAAGTATGTTTTTGCAGTTGGAGGTTCAGAGTTTTTAAAGGAGGTTAAATTTCGGGAGTTGATGGGACTTCTTGATGGTGAAGAAGAAGTAACGATATTTGTTCCAATTGAGGGTGTGGGTGCGGGTGTGGGTGTGGGTGTGGATCGGGGCATGGATATGGATATGGATATGGATATGGATATGGATATGGATATGAACATGGATATGAACATGGATATGAACATGGATATGAACATGGACCGGAACATGAACACGGAACGGGGCATGGACCGGAACATGAACACGGAACGGGGCATGGACCGGAACATGAACACGGAACGGGACATGAACTCAAACACACTCACGAAAAAAAGAACAATTCCTCTGTATGATTCATACTCGGGTGGAAGAAAAGGAGCTGTTTTGTACCATTTTGTTAAAGGACAAATTGGACAACTTGAGAACGGACGGCTACTTGAAAGTAAATCTACGGGACTACGGATCCGAGTGACCGAAAAGACCAATGACCAAGGAACAGAGGTAATGCTCAATGGAAGAACCCGAGTTGTAGAAGGACCATTTAGTGTTGGAAAGACTACAGTTTATGGAATTGAAGGACAACTAGACATTCCACCACCAGTTGAATTGGCTGTAGGGTCCATATATCACGGATCCAAAAGTGCAGAATACCTAAGCAGGTTTGGGTTGTTATCACGACTATCCAAAGAAAAGAAATGGACAATTCTGCTTCCAACATCTGAAGCATGGCGTGAGTTGGGGCTTGTGAGAAACTATTTAAATGCACATGAAAGTGAGTTAAAGCACGTGATGGAGTCGTTGATTATTGAAGGCGATATCTACGTTGACGAGGTCGGGGGTCGGGTAGAGAGACACGAGACCGTTGGGTTTGACGGGCAGAGAGTCAAGGTGAAGGTTGACGGAGCGCGAGGAGAGATTGAGCTGAACGGGACGCAAAAGTACTCAGTTGAGAGTGCGAATGTGCTGTTCAGCAGCGGAGTGGCACATTCTGTTCGGAGTTTAAAAGTTCCGGAACAGGTGACTATTCGGGAAGTTATGAAGACGTCTGAGGCTGGAAGATTTGTGTCTTTGATTGAGCACGTTGGACTAGGCAATGAAGTTTTCAAAACGGGCCGATACACGATACTGGCACCGTCTGACGGGTTTTTGCAAGCCAGGAACATTACAGAAGCTACGGAAGGGCTGGAACAGATAGTGAGGCTTCACTTGATTCCGGGGAATCCTGTTGAGAGGTTTTTAAGTGATGGTAAGGCTGTTGAAACACTTGAACGGGGTGTACATTTAGAGGTGCGACGGATCTCTGACACGCTTGAGTTTATTAGGATAGTTGAAGGTGATTCTACTCGGGAGCTACGGATACTTGGACGTGGAGATGTTGCTGGAAGTAGTATTCTTACGGTTGATCGGATGGTGTCACCCAGTTGGTTACGTAGAGGGGGTCAATGGTGGACAACAGGGGTTGCTATGGTAGTTGGGATGGTCTGTGGAGCGTTGATAATTGGAGGGGTTGGGGTAATTGTTGTTTTGGTATTTTTTGGGGGATTACGTAGGGGAGAGGAGGAGCCGTTGTTGGGTGATGCAGCCGAGGGACTGTATGGTGAAGAGAGTATCACATGAGGGTATTTTTATTGGGTTTTTGTTACATTGGGGGATTGTTATTACATTGGGGGATTGGTATTACATTGGGGAATTGGTATTACATTGAGGAATTGGTATTACATTGGGGGATTGCTAATACATTGGGGATTGCTAATACATTGAGGAATTGTTATTACATTGAGGAATTGTTATTACATTGAGGAATTTGTATTTTTATTAAATTTTCATTACATTCAGAAATTTGTATTTTTATCAAATTTCATTACATTCAGGAATTTGTATCACAATGAGGAATTTACATCACAATGAGGAGTTTTTATTACAATGACGAATTTATGTCACAATGGCGAATTCTTGTCACAATTCAATTGGGGTGTTTTCAGGTGTTTTCAACTTAATCAATCCATCAATCCATCAATTCAACACCATCCTCAAATCAATATTGAAATGAATTTGAAAAAATACAAATAAAATAAAATAATTTTGAAAAAATAAAATAAAATAATTTTCAAATAATTTTCAAACAAAAATAAAAAATAATTACACGTGATCGTTCTTGATCATTTATTTTTAGTGCAAATTTAGAATTTCAAACATTTTTAACATTTTCAACAGAAACCACTTTTTATAAATAAAATGCAAACAATAAATAAATAAATACAAACTTTTCATTAATAAGAGCCCAGCCACTTTTTGTAATTGAGAGACAAAGTGTTTGCTCCCAATTCCATGCCAGGGACATCTAAAGACTCCGAATGAGCTAAAAGCATCGGAGATACAGCTTGATGTTCGCGCGAGGAATCTATACTCCAAGCAGGAGAAACATTGGCAGCAGGCTGAAATGAAGGTACCGGCATTGATAATGAATGTCTTTTGGTTGTTGAACTCATTCCGTACTGTTGAAGATGGTGTTGATGCAGTTGTGGTTGTTGTGAAGGAGATTGATCTCGTAGACGACAGTTATTGGTGCAGTACATTGAGCCTGGAGAGCATTGCTTATCACAGACGGTGCAGTAATCGTGAGACCACATGATTTGTAGGTTTTAGGCTGTGGTAGTTGTAGCTGTGGCTGTGGTAGCTGTAGTTGTAGCTGTGGTAGCTGTAGTTGTAGTGTTTATGCAGTGTCTTGTAGACAGTTGTTGATTGATGAAGAGAAAAAATTTTCAAGAGAAATTGGTTCTATTTTATAAATAAAAGGAAAAAATCTTGACAAGTAAGAAGCTGCTCCCATCGCATCCGTTGAAGGAAAAAGAAAAGATAACAATCAGTTAGTCACAACAATAGAGGGGATGAAAAAGAAATGTTTTTTGCTAATTTACGATTTTGGCGATGAAAGATTAGGCAATTTATGACAATGTTTGCGGTGATTAGCAATTTATGTCAGTGATTAGCAATTTATGTTGACAATGAGCAATTAATGTCGATGATTGTGATTAGCAATTCATGTTGATTATTGTTTAATCGGTTTTGTCATGTCACGTGTTTAATTAGAGGTTATCGGGGGATATTTGGGTTATTTAGGTAGTTAATTTTATTATAGGTTATTTTTACTAGAGGTTATTGGGTATTTTTACTATAGGTTATTGGGTTTTTTTACTACGGGTTACTGGGTTTTTTACTATAGGTTATTGGGTTTTTTGTGGGTTTTCATAGGTTTTCATAGGTTTTCATGGTTATAAAGGTTTCCATAGGTTATGGAAGTTTTTGTTGGAGGTTATTAAAGGTCAGTTTCAGAATCAGTGTGGTGTGGGATTTTGATCTCGGTGTTAGATCTCGGTGTAGAACTTCTCATGTCGAAAAATGAGATTCCGGGTAGAGTTTCCATGTAGTCTCCATGTAGTTTCCATGTAGTTTTCATGTAGTCTCCATGTAGTCTCCATGTAGTTCCCAAGTAGTTTCCATGTAGTCTCCAAATCCCCATGTAAATCTTCCGCGTAAATGTTCCACACATTTCCACAAATTTTCCGTAAAATCACTCCTGAGTCAAAGCTCTGAGTCTAGACTATCTCCGAGTCGAATCCTTCCAGTTCCTTCCAACTCACGTAATATGAGTAATTTCTGATGACTGATTTATCGTCAGCGGAATTTTCAAATTGCAATTTGAAAAACTCATCCATATTCGGTAATCCAATCAAAGATAACAACCTTGACTGAATTCGTCAGTTGTTTCTAAATTCGTCATCATTCCCAATTTGTCAAGCTTCATATCCTAATCAAGTATCTTGCCCAGTGTCAGTTGGCTCTTCGGCATTGTTCTCTCCTCTTTTTGAGTCATTTCAGCTGGTGACTGATTTCAAGTTCAGGGTCCGATTGATTCATTATCACGTGGATGTGATGACAGGCTTAGAAGAATATCACGTGTGTGTGTGTTTAAGGATTGGGAGGTGATTGGGTGTTTAGTAAACGTGTTGGGTGGGATGTGTGGGAGGTAATTAAGATATTAATATAATGACATGTATAAAATGTACTAAATGTCCATGGTGTGTTTTTGTAGTGGGTGGTGGGAGGTAGAGGGTGGGAGTTATTTGGCAATTAGATGCGAGATGGGTGCGAAATTATATGCGAGAAGGATGCGAGAAGGATGCGAGAAGGATGCGAAATTAGATGCGAAAAGAACGAGATAGATGAGATAGATTAGACTGAATAAATAAAAAGTAGATGAAAAATAAAAAAATAAAAAAATAAAAAAATAAAAAAATAAAATAATAAAATAATAAAATAATAAAATAATAAAATATCAAATTATCAAATTATCAAATTATCAAAATAATAAAATATTAAATTATCAAATTATCAAATTATCATAATAATGAATTAAACACGAAACAAACACAAAAAATATTAAAAACACGAAATATTCACGAAATAAACACGACACCTTCTGGTTTAGGGTACAACCTGCGATACGGCTTGACTATTTTTTCTCTTTGCCCTCTTTCCTTCCTTCCTTTTACTCGCTAAAACTAAATCTCAGTGCTTTTACAATCTCATCTACTAACACCATTGATCAAAATATTTATTAAATAAAAATTTCAAAAAAATTTGAAAAATCAATTTCAAACTCGTTTTTAATTTTTTTTTGACAACTTTTTTTTTCAAAATCAAGAAAAAATAAAGCGATTGATGCTGAATGCGAATGAAAGTGTCATGAATGAAGGACCAACTGAAATAGAGTCGAACGGTGGTTTCAACCGTCCATCAATTGATTCAATTCAAACAAACATTCGACACAATCAAACTGAATATAATAATGTTTACAATGGCCAAATTGGTAGACACAATTCTCTGGTTGATGAAGTGATTGAAGATGTAGATAAGGATGTTAAGGATGTTAAGGATGTTAAGAATTTTAAGGATTTTAAGGATTTTAAGGATTTTAAGAATGTTGGAAATGTTCAAGCTCAGGATAGAAATGTTCTTGTTGAAAATGTTGTTAAAAACGTTAAAGACTTTAATGATCAAAACATCCTTGAAAACCCCAAAAATATCCTTGAAAACGTTGTAAACGTTGAAAACGTTGAAAACGTCGAAAACGTTGAAAACGTCGAAAACGTTGAAAACGTCAAAAACGTTGAAAACATCCAATCCATCAAAACCGTTAACCAATCCTCTCTCATTAAAACTGATCAAGACAAATCATCAAACTCATCTTCTTCTACTAAAGATACCACCCCTGAAGATATAGAAGGATTCAATCACGGTACTCTCGTCTTGGCTAAAATCGCTGGTTTCGAACCATGGCCAGCTCTCATTCTATCTGAATCTTACCTACCACCTCGCATCATCAGGTCCCGACCATCATACAGGTCATCGTCCCAAGTATACGGTGGCAAGTTCATTGGTGACCCCTCCTATTTCTGGCTAGGAATCAATAAACTCGTCCATCTCACAGACCAAAGAATCCAACAAGGCTTACAAAGCTTAAAACGCTCAGGAAGATCAGGTAGACTCTGGAAAGCTTATGGACGGGCAAAAGGAATCGACATTGATGCCTTTCTTTTGGATCAAAGAAAAAACGCAGATCGTGAAAGAAATGAAGAAGAAGAAGCGCATAAACGTAAACAGAAAAAAGCAAAAGCTGCAAAAGGAAAGGGAAAATCAAGTACCGAAAATGCTGCAGTTAGAAAACCTTCTGGAAGAACAACAAAGAGATCTTTGGCCGCAAGTGCTGAAGAAGATCAACATTCACAAAAATACCAAAAAACTCTTGATTCAGCAAATCAACCCTCAGACGAAATTAAAGCAAATCAACTCTCAGACGAAATTAAAGCAAATCAACTCTCAGACGAAATTAAAGCAAATCAACTCTCAGACGAAATTAAAGCAAATCAACCCTCAGACGAAATTAAAAATGACTCAAAACTCGCCGCTCCTGCAATCATATTGGGTCTCTCCAGAGGTATCTCGCCTTTGTCCACCGCAGAATCTCCAGCTGCTGTTTTCACCCCGACTTTTCATGATGAAGCCTATGCACGTAGTAGAGTAGCGCATGTAAAGTCTTTACGGCACCGCTTACAAAAGGGATTCATCAACAACGAATGCCCTACTTTGGCTGAAATTGACAAATTATCAAAAGAATTGGCAGAGTTGGAAAAATTGGAGCGTTTGGAGTCTTATGTTTTTAGAGAAACAAAGATTCAAAAGGTTCTTTATGCAGTTTTAAGAATGGAAGAAATTGCTGGAGATGGTGAATTTCAATTCAGGGTGCGTATGACAAACCTACTAGAGAAATGGAGTAATGAACAACTTAATGTAAATGGCGAAAAGTAATCTTTTTGTGTTTTAATATAATGAATATTTTTGTTTTTTCTCTTTAAATCTGTTATCATTTTTAGTTTTGAATTTAATTAATTAGAGTGATTGATTAATTGAGTGAAGTTAAATGAAAGTGATTTTTTTAAATCAGATGGAAAAATGATGATCAAATAGTATAGTGATGATCAAATAGAAAAGTGAAGATCAATTAGAAAAGCGATGATCAAATATAATGGTAATGATCAAATATAATAGTAATGATCAAATGAAAAAAAGTAATAGTATAGAGGAATTATTAAACAGAGAGAGAAATAAAAAATTGAGAAATAATTAATATAATTGTATACAGAAAAATAAGACGAAAGAGTATTTTATCATTCTATTTTCATCAATCATCTCTTCATTCTATTTTAATCAATCATCTCATTCCGTGTTCATCAATTATCTCAAAAGATTCAGCAGTTTGATAATAAAAATTTGTTCTGAATTTCTTCATGTCTCATTTATTCTTTTTATTGCTTTACACTATCTTCAACTATCTCCATTTTTCACTATAGTTTATTGGTATAAGCCAGGCTGATATGGATTTCACATGATTGACAATTTCTTAGTCCATCGTGTACTTTCACTATTTCTAATTAAAGCTCTACCATAATTTAATTTAAAATCTCGAATAGAACAGATTGCATTTTAACTGAGATTGAAAAGTTTCAGCACTGCTTACTTATCCGAATGTGCCTGAATCGTTTTATAGTCAGAGTATAAATTGGTGTTTAAAGTTTGTTTACAAATTTGTACACTGCGTAGAATCAGCCCTGAATCTAAAAAAATGTCAAGGTTTTGACAATTTACCAACTCGTATAGGCCCTGATTGTTGAAAGACTACTTCTATTTTTGGATAGAATTCTCTCTTCGCCTTGCAAATCTGGGTTTTTTCAGATTCTTTTCTTTCTAATACTGATTTGGTTTCGTTTGAAACTATGTATCATATGTGCTCCACGTTAAATATACAGACTCTAGTTGAACTCATTTCGAAAATGGCTCAACTCAAGAAAATCAAATTTTATCAAATAAAAAATTGATTCCATTGTATTCTACACTTTCTTTGAGAGTAATTCTCATTATAATACATGGGTAGACACTGTGAAAATATATAAAATTAGACACTCGTTAATAATGTATAGAATTAGACGCTATTTTAAAAAATACATCTAAAATTAGACGCTCTGTAAAAATACATCTAGAATTAGACACTCTGCAGTAATAAATAGAATTAGACACTCTGTAATAATATTTTTCACTTTATCAATTATGGAGGCAAAATCCAGGAATGTTGTCTCCCAGATTAGAAAACATACTGATGGTTAAAACTCTGGACTCTAGACACCAAGTAGTTGAGATAAAAATTTGTGCACTTGGTTGCATTCATATTGATACGATATATTTGAACAATTATATACAAAGAACGAATTCTTTTTGCAATTCTAATTGACACTTTCCACTCTTTGTATTTCTGCACTTTCGAAATTCTCCATAAACTGAAACTGCCGATATGTATGATGCTCATAATGCTTCAATACTGCAGATGAGTGTATTTCAATCTTACACCTCGTCAACTGCAGTATTTTTATCTAGAAAAAAAACATCTAACATATGCCTTAAAATCTTACTACCCATGAGAATGGTTGGAAATTAGATTTTTTAAATATTTAAAAAGTTAATCTTGCAGAGTGCACCATACAGATCATGGTGAGGAAGGCACAAATTTTTTTCTATTTACAGATAAATTTTTTTGTCTTCAATTGTGTAAAATTGAAAACAAACTGTAAAAAATTGAATGTCTACAAGTTGAAGATAATCTGTGAACAACATGTACAAGTATAATACGTTGAAAATGGTAAAATTCTACTACACCAAGTTTCATTTCACATCTCTAACAACGACTGTGAAAAACACTTGGTGTTATCCGGTAAGGCGTACTTTCATACAATGAAATATTTTGATTCTAAGCACCTTTTCTTTTAACGAACAACAATTGAAAAGCCTTGTCTAATTTACTATGATGCTTTTTTGATTTATTCAAGGTTTCCTCCAACAATTATTCAAACTGCTTCGGTCAACAAAATCTTCTACAATTTTAGTTTTTTTCCTTTAAATTGAAGTTTTTTCTTTTCAGTGTATGCTGTTTTAAATAAATTTTTATGGTTTTTGGTATTGTTCTGTTTCTTGTTTAACTGCCATATTTGATGGTTCCAACATGCAAACGATAAACACTTTCATCGAACTGATATTATTTTCATATAAAGTTCATGTTTAAAAAAGAAGCTTATGTGCCTTACAGACCTTGGCTCAGCTGACACTCACGTATTTTAAACAAAATATCAATATTTCAGATCCATCATTCAGGAACAAAATTATGTTCCAAAAATTTCATGTTCTTCAAGGAGGCGGCCATAGATATATTTCAGATCATGGCGTTAACCTGTTTCAATGAATATGGTATTTTTTTCAAACAACTCAAATACTGGAGTAATGCTTTATTGCCGAATTGTTCCATCTCCAGCTATTTTCCCATCATGATCACAAAAACTACTTTCGAAAATAGGCTTTGTTATGATTAGCACCAATTCATGTGCCTGATCCACTCTGCATTCAAAGTACATATACGAGTTTAGAACTCTCTACTATTGATGAACTTTTCCTTCCACGATCATGATCTGCTATTTAGGACCTCTGGAAATTTCAGAAAATGTCTTACAAATGATTCAGATACTTGAGACTGAAATAATGAAGGAAAAACACCTTTTCACATTGAAACATTTCGACGACTTACGGTATCAACAAATTCAAGCAAAATATTAGAGTATTATTTTCCAGTATAAACAAAAAGCAACTGGTCACAACTTGAACATATCATCGAGAGAATCATGTTAACTTCGAAATATTTAGGACCTCTTAGATGATTATTTCTTCTTAAACTATATATTGTTCCACACTATGTAGATGCTCAGTGGATCCTTGTAAACGTTTGAGTGGAGTTCAATAGAGTCTGATCTCAATTTTCTTCTGGAAGCAAACTTCCCTCATCACTTTCATCAAAAACGTCATAGCGCTCAAAGATAGAGTAAAAGGTAACTGCTGGTAATTGAGGATGGACCATCCCCATACACTATCAAGACGCATGAAAAGCCCTGTTAAGAAAACTTCTTCAACTATAAACAACCAAAGCAAAAAGGAAATCAAGAATTTTTCTTGGTATGGGCTCAATCTTTCTACTAGTTGGGAGTATCATTGAACTAAACCTGTAAGACCTTTAATGGCAACTATGACATTATTCATGCTCAATTTTAGAAGGCAGTCTATTTTTGTGGCTCTACTCAACTGTTCTTGAACCAATTATTGTCTCACAAAAGTTTTAAGACTTGAAGTCATGGCTCAAGAAAAAGCAAGAAGATAGAATTAAACATAGTAAAGGTGTCGAAATCACACGATATCGTTTTTAAATAATACTGTTAAAATGAATTTAAAGCGATGTATATGAACCAAATGCATCATTCTCGTAACCAAAAGATTGAGGTAGTGCAGTGTAAATAATCATGATATCACACTTGCTCATATTGAAAAGTTGTTGGTGTGAGATTTACAGATTTATATTTGTTTTTCATATTTACTTAGAAACCCAGATTTTTTTTAATTTATTCAAATCAATTGTGTCTGGCATGAAACATTTTTTCTCAAATTTTTCATTTTTACGCAAAAAGAGTTGGAGATACATTGATTAATTGATCCATCGGTGTGTCGGATGGTTCATTTGATACGATGACTAGTATCAGAAAGACTACCAGTTTACAGTTGTCTGAAGCTTCTGTGCTATCATTAGGTACAATTGAAGCGAAAATATTCAGTTAGATGCAGGTTGAATAATTTAATCTCGATACATCGATGCTAAAAAGGTCGACCTTAAATTATCTGTGATTTGCAGTTAAAGTTTACTGGTATCTGAATGAAAAGGCAAATTTTTTCAAAGTATTGAGATAAGTGGTTTGAAGTTTGAAAAAATATGTCGAAAACTCAGAATCTTGATTTGGCTCAAACATATATCTATTTGAGTAACTAGATGAAAAAAAGCATCTAATATTATTGCCTTCATCTCGGACTCTTCCAGAGCACAAAAAATTCAAGGTTTGGATTTACTTTTTTTTGTTCAGTCATAGAGTTTTGTAAAGAAAGTAGAGATGGATATTGAAACAAAGCTGAGCTGAGCTGAGTTAATGCTGTACTTGGACCAGATATACTAGATTTGAATAAATCCGTGATTTTCTCAGGAAGCCCTGAAATTTTGTCCTTCACTAGATGCAGACAATATTACTTCTGGTCTTGAATATAATTATTTCCAATATAATAATTCTTGATCACTCAAATTTCACTGCATTTACATTAGAATTACTAAATCCACTTAGAGAACAGTAAAGAGATGCCCTCTTAGACAGTTTTTGAAAAAACCATATTTAACATAATCTATCGTTCAGCTAGAAATAAACAAAGTTTATCATTGATGAAATCTATAAAGAAAAGAAAAGTTAAAACGGCTTTGAGAACATGATTACAAGTGTCTTAAGTTTGCGTCTACTTCAAACATGCTTCAAAACTCATGGAACAATATGTTCAATTAATAGATCTATAATCTGCTGTACTTCAAAAATTAATATATATAGAGACTGGATATCCCTCTGAACAATTCCTATATCACGAGTATAACATTCTTGTTTACAAGTAGTCTTTCTATCGCTACTATCTTGTTCATCTCTTATCTAAAATCCTTTCTGTCGATAGAACCAGTGGTTAACACTCATTATTCAGTCTAATTGATCACACTTCAATAGCGTTCAAGAAGCTCTAATATCTATTTTAATTCACTACAGATGAATACTTTATTCATCCAACTCTTCCTCGGAGTGTTATACCTTACCCAGACCGCTCAGGCTGGTTATTGGTGGAAGCACAAGGGTGGATCAGACGGCTCTTGCCAGGGCTGTTGTGGTGTAGTTGTCAAAACTTACCAATATACCCACAATAAACTTTTCAAAAATGAACATGCTTGTACCTGGAATGTCCCAGCACCGGTACAAGATGGTATCACAATTAATCCATTCACTGCAACTCTCACTTCAGCTCTACCTGATAACAGTGTTGTCACTCTAACCACATTAGTCACTGCCGATGGCTGTGGTATTAATAACAACAAGCCTACCAAAACTGATGGAGGTGGAGTTGTCACTCCTGAACCCCAGCAACCCGGAACTGTTACTGTGACAAACTTTGCAACAACAACTGCCTATAGTACAGTTATTGCTTCAGGTTCACCAGTGACTGTTACTGATTTTGCTACTACAACTGAATTCAAAACTGGCCCAGGTGCAACTGTTACCGTTACTCCTTCCCCAGTTGTCGAAACTGTCACTGCTACTGGCGCCGGCGCCACTGTTACTGAAACTCAAGCAGTTACTTCACTTGTCACTGTATCTGGTTCAGCCGTTACTGCGTTTGAAACCAAATATGAGACTGTCAAGGGAGATGCTCAAACTGTCACAATTTCTGGTCCCGGTATCACCAAATTCGAGACTGTCACAAAGGAAGGTGAAGCTGGTACCGTCACTGTTACTGGTCAAGCTGTCACTGAATTCCAAACAGTTACCAAGGAAGGTGGCACTGTAACCGTCACTGGTGAAGGTGCTACTATAACTATTACTGAAGCTGGTGAAGGTAAGACTGTTTTTGAAACTGTTACTGGTGAAGCTGTGACTATTCCTGGTGAAGCGGTCACTGTTTATCAAACTGTTACTGGTGAAGCTGGTACTGTTACAGTTACTGAAGCTGGCCAAGCAAAAACTGTATATGAAACAATTACTCAAGCTGGTGAAGCAAAGACTGTTTATGAGACTGTCACTGGTCAAGCTGGAACTGTTACTGTTACTGAAGCTGGCCAAGCTAAAACTGTTTATCACACTGTTACTGAAGCTGGCGAAGCTGGAACTGTTACTGTTACTGGCGAAGCTGTCACTGTCACTGAGGCTGGTCAAGGTAAGACTATTTACGAGACCATCACTGGTCAAGCTGGAACCATCACTGTTACAGAAGCTGGTGAAGGTAAGACTATTACTGTTACTGGTGAAGCTGTAACTGTTCCTGGCGAAGCTAAAACTGTTTATGAAACTGTTACTGGCCAAGCTGGTACCATTACTATCACTGAAGCTGGTGAAGGTAAGACCGTTTTCCAAACAGTTACTGAGGCTGGCCAAGCTGGTACTGTCACCGTTACTGAAGCCGGCCAAGGTAAGACCGTTACTGTAACTGAAACAGCTGAGGGTAAATATATCACCATTACTGAAGCTGGTAAAGGTAAAACCATTTATGAAACCATCACTGGTGAAGCTGGCACTGTCACTATTACCGGTGAAGGCCAAACTGTTACTGTTACTGAAGCTGGAAAAGGCCAAACCGTCATCCAAACTGTTACCGAATCTGGTGAGGGTAAAACTATCTATGAGACAATTACTGGACAAGCTGGTACCGTTACTGTTACTGAAGCTGGTCAAGCTGGTACTATTACCATCACTGAAGCCGGCCAAGGTAAGACTGTTATCCAAACTGTCACTGAGGCTGGTCAAGGTAAGACTATCTACGAGACCATCACTGGACAAGCTGGTACTGTCACTGTTACTGAAGCTGGTCAAGCCGGTACCGTCACCGTTACCGAAGCTGGTCAAGGTAAGACTGTTATCCAAACTGTCACTGAGGCTGGTCAAGCTGGAACTGTTACAGTTACTGAAGCTGGTCAAGGTAAGACTATCTACGAGACCATCACTGGTCAAGCAGGTACCGTCACCGTTACTGAAGCTGGTCAAGCTGGCACTGTCACCATCACCGAAGCTGGTCAAGGTAAGACTGTTATCCAAACTGTCACTGAGGCTGGTCAAGGTAAGACTATTTACGAGACCATCACTGGACAAGCTGGTACTGTCACTGTTACTGAAGCTGGTCAAGCCGGCACTGTCACTGTTACTGAAGCTGGTCAAGCCGGCACTGTCACCATTACTGAAGCCGGTAAGGGTAAGACTATCTACGAGACCATCACTGGTCAAGCAGGTACCGTCACCGTTACTGAAGCTGGTCAAGC
>PPJE01000020.1:0-201998 GCA_003707475.1 Geotrichum albidum
ACGGCCTAAACTTGTATCACGGCCTAAACTTGTATCACGGCCTAAACTTGTATCACGGCCTAAACTTGTATTACTGTCTATACTCGTATTACTATTATACCTACTATCATCTGTACATCTATTAATACCTATATATCTATCACCATCATATCTATTACAATCATCTACCTATCACCATCCTGTTATGTTATATCCTTAAAAACTGTTCAATATAACTCGCCATCACTTAACAGGGTAACTTGAAATTTTTGGGCTAGGTATTGCAAAAATTGCTTCTTCTGGAAATAATCCAATAAGCCTGTTGAAGATACCATGAAAAATGTCAATGCTCGGGATCAATGACTTGGAACCAAAATAACATCCGTAGGCTTATTGGAACTTCTATTCCATACCTCGTATCTACCCGCATTATCCATATCCGTCACTGGTCTAATACTTCTCACTTAGCATCCTTCACAGACCACATAAAAAACGCCTTCTCAGCATTGGCTCCTAAAGAGCTCTTCACAAACTCGCTGGAAAATGTCCCCGGTGTCTACAATAGCAACTATACAATCACAACAGGTGTCTCGGGCTCGCATTCAACCCTACCTAAATATCTGTCGGATCTCATACGGCCAATTGGTAATCCCTCTGATCGACTCTTGACCTTGATTAAAACTAAACATGTCCCTTCAGAAGTCTTACTGGTCCTCTATAAACCCGTAGCAGGTTTACTTGGACAAAACTGCATCACTGAATTCGCTTTCCTCTTGTACTCTGATTCGATGTATTACGATTGTTTGACTGTTATCATGGATAACTTGTCGTTAAGTGATGGACTCAACTTGATCTCAAATAAATTAATCCCGTTGATATCTAAATCTGAAGTCGACACTCCAGACTTTGCAATCTTTAACTTTATAAAACTACTCCTGCAATCGGATCAAATTGGTGCCGCTAAGCATCTGGCTCAAGAACTTCAAAGTTCTGGATTGAACACAAAAATATCCTTTGAAACATTGATCAAAGAATCCCAATTACAACTTGACTTGCTTACAGGACGCAGTGAAAAAGATTTAATTCAAATTCTCAACTCATGCTGTTTAGTATCAAAATACTCAACTATCAAGCAGTATTTATCCGACCAAACTATACATGCTGCAACTCGATCTTGCATCATCAAGTCTCTTATATTGCAAAACAACTTTTCTGTCTTTCACGAAAATGACATTTCATTATTCTCAAGTAGAGGCGTCTTTAGAAATCTAGCTCGTGATTTCGCACGTTCTGAACTCAATGAAAAATACTCTAATGCAGTCAGTATTCTACTGAAACATACCTCGCTTAGATTCACAAGGTACGATCTCATGAGCATATCGAAACTCTGTACAGACAAAAGGTTACTAAGAAAAAACTTCAAATCTTTAAAGCATTATATCATTCGAATTAAAAAGTCTGGTTCGGATGTTCGTTATAAAACTAGTGCTTACTTTGCTTTGTTGTACAGAGCAATAGCCCTAAAAGAAAGAAATTTGGCTATTGAATTGTTGACACTTGTTAAACCAAGAGTCGTTAATGATGAAACTGTTGGTAAGATTTGTAGTTTGGTAATGTGGAGTTATCAATACGATTCAACCATCAATCAGGAATATTTCTATTCTAAATCAATTAATCAGGAATCTCATTCTGATTCAATCAATCAAGAATCTCATTCTGATTCAATCAAGCAAGAATCTCATTCTGATTCAATCAATCAAGAATCTCATTCTGATTCAATCAAGCAAGAATCTCATTTTGATTCAATCAATCAAGAATCTCATTCTGATTCAATCAATAAAGAATCTCATTCTAAATTTCATTCTAAATCTAACGATTTTGTCAAAAATCTTTACGCATCAGTTGATCCAGACACATTTGAAAAAGGCATTATTAAAGCAATACATGCTTTCAATTCTTCTACAAACGCAATTAAAATTTTAATGGCTTCAAAAACTGACGAACCTTTATCAGAATTTAGTGTAACCTCAGTCCCTCCTCATATTCTTTGGAGTCTTATTCAAGGTTTGACTGAAATATATCAAACATTACCACCAAAAATAGAGCTAGCTCTAGCCTTGAGTATAGCAAGTCGTCCTCTATCTGAACAATTTCATTACTTTTTACTTCCTCAAGTTACTAAAAAAGGCGTTACTCAAGTGGTGGAGTTTTATATCGATCTGCAGAAAGTTATTTGCAATCCTACATTACAAAAATCAAATCTCTCTGAATTGGATTTACAATATATCATATCAGCGTTGACTGCTGCAGAAATTAAGAAACAAACAGATGAAATCACCAGCCAGCATTTTTTCAATGGTGATAAACTTAGAGAATTTTCAAGCTCAGAACTTGTACAACTTGATTTAGAGACTGTTGAATGTATTTTTAAAAGATTGGTGCTTAGACATCAATATTCAACAGCTCTAGAACTTAGTGATTTGATTACTTCAAACAATTTATGTCCTGTACAGGGAACAACAAAAAAGTCTTTACTACCTCTTCACCTATATTACTACCTTTTGGCACAGTCCAGTTTGCATTCACCTACTTTATCAATGAAAGTTCTTTCCTGGTTAAAACGCAGTAATAACACACCCATTCCTACCTACTGTCTTCGCTCCATGATCTCCGGTTTTATCAATTCTCCTAATCTAACTGATCGTCAGAGTATGAAACGAGTTACCCAAATAATTAGCATCTTGCGAGCAAGAAACTGTACCATTGGTCCAAAGTTGAGTATTAATTTGGTTGAAAATTTGATTCAACGTGCACGAATTAGCAATACTGGAAGTTCAGCGCGAATCCAATTTGCAATGAATCTTGCAAAACAGGACAATGTTGCAGAGCATTACATGTACAGATGGAATGAAGAGTTAGAAGAAATGAGAAGTCGTGGAGGTCCGTTGTGGAAAACAAGACAATAATAGTATTAACGATTTATAGATTTTTGTATTACACTTTTTTAAAAATTAAAGCATTTGGTTACTATTAAACAGGAAAGTACGCCGTCAGTCTCCAGTAGTTTCCCGAGATCATAACTGTATTAGACAAAAAATTTTACAAATATTTATTTTTCAGTGTTGGTCTCTTAACTATATAGATGCAAGACTAGTGGGAGAATGAAAAACACTGAAATTAAAAATTATAGGATAGCTAAATGGAAGTTATATCTAATACAGCAATATAGAAGATAAAAAAATAAATGAAAATAAATTAGTGAATATATTTCATATAATATCACGTCAAAGGATTCAGCTCTATGATACAGGGATCGTGGATAGTCGTCATGGTTTTTTCTCAAGTGGCATAAGAATCGCTTGTAAATATAAATGAGTTGATGTCTTGAATGAATGAATCTACTGGTAAATTTTTGATTGATTTTACGCTTTTTGGAGCCATGTTATTTGCCAGAAAGACAAGATATCCAAACAGCAAAGCACTGCTGAGGAATAGAATTGTCAAGTAAATTGCTCTCACCAAAGGTCGGGGTCGATAAGATGAAGTCTTTGATGGATAATTTGCTTTTTCATTCATATATTCTTTAACAGTAGGTTCAATCATGGTGTATGGTATTATAAGAGATGACAATATTTAATTATCTAGTGGAATTTTATGAACATATATACATGAGCGAAATTTTTATAGACTACCTGAGGATTTTAAAGTATTACAAGTCATGACACAATAGAGAACGAGTGAGTTGGACCGCCAGTTCAAATCCAAATTTTTAAGTTTATCCATAATTGTTGAATTTTATGATTCAGAAATATGTATAAAGCCAACTAAAACATCTTCATTTTACGTTCCAGTGTGTGAGCGTGCCGAATTTTAAACTAGCTTTATAGACATAATTAGGTAAAAGGAAATCAAAACCATACCAGCTTGCTAAAGCAATCTTTATCGGTATGTCGATCGATTGGTGTTTAACTGAGAAAAACTTGTGGCAACTGACTCATGACATTTTGATTATGGTCAACTTTTCATTGATAAAAGGAGGTAGATCTAAGAATTGAAGCAGAGATGAGACATTTTGTTCCCAGAAACTTGTCTCAAAGATGGCAAGTTTGGACATGAGAACACACAAATTTTTATGTGTACTAGAAAACTTTACACTATGATTTAGAGTAACTCCTGCATCGCAGCACTCCACTGGAATCCAAACTTAACTTGGATTAATAGGCACAACAAAAGAATTACTATGATTTAAATTGATTTTCAGATTTGTACTTTAAGACAAATATTCAATGAGTGGATTGAAAAGACTTGAATCGTCAAAGGGGTTTTAGTTGCTATCTTGATTTGAACTTATTAAAACTTAAATGATTGTTTATATTTACGGAGAATTTTGAACAGAATTCCAACTGTTATGAAACTTTTAATTCTCGCTTAATGACTGAAGATACCATGTATTATCAAGCACTTATAAATATCAAACTCACAGGCTAAATTCTCATGTCAAGTGTCAAGCCAAGTTTAGCACTTGAATCAAAATTTACTGAAGATGCAGAACTTATCTGGAAAATTCGTGTTAAGTGAGACAAAGTCAAATCATTAGCAATTAGGAAAGACTTTTGCTATTATCTCGAATGAAATGAAACTATAGTGTAAGGCATGTGCCACACCAGTTTCAAATACTTTTTCATTTTATCAAAGCCGTTTACATACAAGAATGAAAACAGCTTTTCAAAACAATTCTACTGAGTTTAAAACTTTTATATAACTATCGTGGAACTCTAATCATAAAAAACACAAAGAATAGATATCCATTCATCATGAAGAGTGGATATTTGAAAAAACTCATAAAGAATACAATTCTATTCTTAATATAGAGTAAAAATTTATTCTTGATAAAGAGTAAAAATCTGTAAAACTCATAATGAAGAGTGGAAATCTAACTCACAATAGAGTAGAAATCTCAATAAAGAGTCCAAATATCCTAAAATCATAGTTAAGAATCCAAATATCCTTATATCATGGTTGAGAATCCAAATATCCTTAAATCATAGTTAAATGTCCAAATATCCTAAAAAATTAGTTGAGACTACAAAAATCCTTGAATCATAGTTGAGACTACAAAATCCTTGAATCATAGTTGAGACTACAAAATCCTCAATATAATAGTTAAGAGCCCAAATGTTTACTCATCAAAATCGCTCACTTTTAGTATCACGTGAAAACAACACGAAAAAATTGAGTTTTTCCTCATGAAGCTATATTAAAATTACCCTGAGGACGCGAACAATTATATGTGGATTGACTACCAAACCCTTTTCTCTTACATCTTTCATACATCTTATCAATGTTCCGAGATAAATCAGGAAAGAATCATTCAATAACAGGATTTTTCAAGTCCAAATCATCGGTAAACAATGGTCGACCAGCTGTGAAAAGTGCAAGTGTTGGAGAAGAATACAAATCAGCAACACCTCCGACTGCAACGAGATCATGGATGTCTCAACCAAAAAACGCTTTTGATGATAACGATTTAGAAGCTATATTCTCTGAAGAAGCAGATCAAGAGTTTTTTCAAGAAGAAAAATATTTAAGACATAAACAAACAATTAAGTCTGCAGTGGAGCCTTCAAAAGTGTTGCTTAGAGACCAAAAACCAGCTCCTGCAACTAGTTCATATTTCAAGTCAAAAGTCCAAAAAAGAGACCGAGATGACGATGTGGAAATAGCTGTTACTGAAGTGAGAACTAGAACTCTTCCTTGGGATAATGTTAAGAAACAAAAGCAGGAAACTTCAATTCAGAGCATATCAGGCGTTGATCTCAGTAAAAGACTAGCTAATGTAGCGCCTAAAGCAAGAATTACAAAAGGTTTTACACGAGCTCCAAATCAGTCTACTTCATCATCTGAAAACGACAATAAAATTGAGTTAAGTGATGAACAAAAACAAGTACTTGAACTGGTTATGAATGGTAACAGCTTGTTTTTCACTGGTGCAGCTGGTACAGGAAAATCAGTTCTACTCAAAGAAATTATTAAAAGGCTTATCAGAAAATATAACTCGGACAATTTAGCTATCACTGCCTCAACAGGGTTGGCAGCACTTAACATTGGAGGTGAGACACTTCATAGATTTGCTGGTATTGGCTTGGGAAAAGCTGATGTGCGTACACTTGTATCCATGATTAAAAAACGTCAAGAGAAGGCAAATAAATGGAGGCGATGTAAAATTCTCATCATTGACGAAATTTCAATGGTAGATGGAGTTCTATTAGACAAGCTTGATAAAATTGCTCGAGAAGTTCGCAATTCCAAGAATCCTTTTGGAGGTATTCAACTTGTTTGTACGGGAGATTTCTTTCAGTTGCCGCCTGTTGATGAAAGTAACAGAGGCTATGGGAATACTTCAGGTCCTAAGTCAAAATTTGCATTTGAATCAGACGTATGGAAGGAAATAATGGAAAGTACTGTTGTGCTCACTCAAGTTTTCAGACAAAAGGGAGATAATAAGTTGATTGAGATATTGAACGCCATGCGATTGGGCCAATTGACTTTTGCAATGAATGAAGCTCTTAGAAAGCTCAATAGAAAAGTTATTTACGAAGACAATATTGAGCCTACTGAGTTGTATCCGACAAGACGAGAAGTTGACAATGCGAATAGAGCTCGATTGAGCTCTCTTAAAGGTGCTACTCATGTTTATAAGACTAAAGATAGTTTTTCAGAAGGTAAACTACTTGAAGCGGGAATCCAAAAGGATGCTGCAATCAAAATGTTGGATAATAACACAATGGCAGCTGCAGAGCTTTCATTGAGACATGAAAGTCAAGTGATGCTGATTCGAAATCGAGAAAATGGATTAGTTAATGGATCTGTTGGCCGAGTTATTTCTTTTTTAACTGGATCTGAGTATGGTGAGCTCATGAGATTAACGGTTGATCTTGATGACAAGGAGGTGGATGAAGCTGCTAAATCTCTTGAGGCAGCAAGAGATGCTAAGTCAGGATATAAACCAGAAAATTTGGAGACACAAGGTATTATTACACATAGTTGTTTGATGGATACCATATTGTTTCCTATAGTTAGATTTTCAGGTTATCCCATACTTGAAATGGTGCAGCCAGTGTCATTTGAAATCACCAATAATAAAAGAGATGTTATTGCTGAACGGCAGCAAATTCCATTAATTCTTTCATGGGCCATGTCAGTGCATAAATCTCAAGGTCAAACTTTAGAAAGAGTCAAGGTGAATTTAGGCAAAACTTTTGAAACTGGTCAAGCTTATGTAGCTGTTTCTAGAGCTACATCTGCGGACAAACTGGAGATTTTGAATTTTGCACCACACAAAGTCAAGGCTAATGCTAAAGTTATTGAGTTTTACAAGTCTCTTACAGATTTGAATAAACCAACTGCATCTACAAAAGTTGAAGATGAATATTATGAGGATGATGATGATGGATTCATCTAAATTGCTTTGTATATATATTTATAAAATAACTCATTACATTAGAATGAATTGCATTCTTGATTAAATCAGTTTTTAGCGAAGAATGATTATTGATTAACAATGAACAATTATTGGTTAGTATTTTAGTGACAATAAATGATTTAAATTTCATAATAACAATTGAAAATTCAAATTTTATCAATAACTGATGACAATGAAAGATTTAAATCTATGGTAACAATTTAAGATTTAAACTTTATAGTTACAATATACTGTTTTGATTTACATTTCTCATGGTATTCTCAGTCAACAAAAATATATATCATGAATTATACTGGTAACTATTTGTTAATCACATGACACAGCCCTAATGAAGTTTTGAAAAAGCCCTAACCTAACCCGGACAAATATTTTAGTATAAATATTTTTTTTGCAGCAAAATATTTTACTTTTTTCTTTTTTTCTCTTCATTGTGCGGCATCCGGAGCAATTCCGTGTTGCTTGTCCCTTACTTGTACATTATATTATATTCTACTGAGGGAACAAGCGTCATGCTCTTGGAGAGAAAAAAGACTTGCAATGTCAGCGTGGTCGTCTTAATGCTCTAATCTGTAGTTTTCGGATTTTTTTAAATCTAATCCCTCGCCGTTGCAAGTGAGTGGAGAATCTATAGAGGGCTGGTGGATCATACATTTATAAATTTGTAATGAATTAATTTGAATTTTTTTAAATTTAATATTTTTATCAATACTCTATATGAATTTTACAATTTTATAATTAATATTTTATTTGAATTTTGAAAATTTATTATCTTCCAACAACATGCTATCAAATTAAATCTTTATATATATTTCCATCAATATTCTATTAAAAATTACCAATTAGATGTTCATGAGCATTAGAAATTTTTATTCAACATCACCCACATCATCTACAGATTTAATTCATATATAACTATTGAATGCTTCTGAAAAAGTCCATGCAGGCAGTGAAAACAACCAACAAAATACCACCTCCAGGGCCCAATCTAAGAACCTTAGGAAGGAAACCCTTATATAAAGCAGCAAAACCTTCCTCTTTGAAAACAGTACTAACACCAGGAACAGTCCAGTTGTACTTGGGGATAACACCAGGAGCCTTTGATGTACTTTGAATTCTACTCTTGACAACATCGAAAGGAGTGTTGAGCATAGTTCCAACAGTACCACCAATAGAACCAGAGATCAAATCGTTTCTAATCTTCTCACCAGGA
Source organism: Geotrichum albidum (assembly GCA_003707475.1). Classification (NCBI taxonomy): domain Eukaryota; kingdom Fungi; phylum Ascomycota; class Dipodascomycetes; order Dipodascales; family Dipodascaceae; genus Geotrichum; species Geotrichum albidum. The sequence continues at coordinate 8,673 of PPJE01000020.1, forward strand.
GTATTAGCCTTGGGAAGAAGCTCACGAACAGAGAAAATAACACCAAAGTAACCAGCATTCCAAGAGACATGACGCCATAAAGTAGCTTCCAAACCGTTGTAAAGAGCAAGAGGACCTTCTTCACGGACAATTGCCTTGACTACTTGGCCCATACCAGTGTATTTAGAAGTTTTGTCTTGTAGACGGATTTTGACCAGTTCGAAAGGAACGACAACGAAGGATTCGGTTGCACCGGCAGTGGCACCGGTAAGAACAGCAAGAGGTTGAGTCATAGTGGTAACGCCAAAAAGTCCCTTGTAAAACTTTCCCCATTCATCATTGGCAGCAAACTTGGTAGCACTGGATCACAAGTTAGTTGGTGATTTGAAAAAAAATACGTAAACTCACCGCTTAGGGGCTTCCATAAGAATAGGAGCACTGATACCTCTGTACAATCTTCCAAACCTGAAATATTTGTTAACTTTTGTTTTAGTAAAGATTGCAAAGTGCAAACTTTGAAAACTAAATACTACTCACCCTTCTTGCTTTACGATTTTGGTAAAACAATCAAACATGTTCTTGTATCCTTCACCATTGGTGTTGGAGACTTGCAATTGCATACGAGTCTTGACAACATCCAAAGGATACATGACGAGAATCTAGAAAACTCAGTTAGCTATTTAACTTTATACTGAACGGGATCACAAACCTCAGAGATACCTGCGACGGCACCAGACAAGAATTGGTAGGTAAAAGGGAGAGGCTCTAACAGAACAAAGTTAGCAAGTGGACATCAACAGATGCAAATAGATTTGGCATACTCTGTTCAGTAGACATGGTTGATGGTAGATGAAAGGGACAATAGAGCGCGGTAAAAAAAAGCACAAGAAGAAATAAAAATTCAAGTTTTTTTATTTTTCATGAGGAGAAGCATTGTTAGTCATAATAATCATCAGCAAGCGATAAGAGAAATTGGGTTTCGTTTAGCAGGTTCATGTTGAATTAACTATCAGCTTGTTTCAAGCTGGAACTGCTGTTATATTGTAGTTACTTGATAGAAAAAGGATTTCAAGCAAACAGGCCAGATGCTACTTGTAGTAATATTTAGTACTGTTACTGTTTGATACTGCTGTTTTTAATAATTAGTACTGATACTTGTAATAATTAGTACTGATACTTGTAATAATTAGTACTGATAGTTTTGCTTATAATAATGATTAGTACTTCTACTCACTGCTACTTGTAATAATGTTTAGTACTGATACTCATTAAAAATAAGTTCACGACTTGATAGTATTATGAGTAATATTTAAATACATCTCACTCCTCCAAAGAAAACCCATTCTTCCACAATTCATGCCCTTCTCGAATTAAATATGGAACTGTTTCATTTTTAAACCCGTCTAGACCAGTCGATCTCAATCGCTCTATAACTTGATCTAGCATAATTGAGCTCGACTTGGATAACCTTTCGTGCAAATCAATATGAGTGACATGAACATGGAAATGGTAATAACTTGGTTGATAATGAATGTAGATCAACAATTGACTTCTTCCAATACCATATTTCTCCTTCACTACTGATAAAATTTGATCCCTCATCTTAACAAGAAACGGAATGTGCTCCGGTGTTAGATCTCGAAGTGAAGAAATGTCATCTCGGATAACTATTGAAACGAAATATAGCGAAGCTAAACTAACCAGATCCCATTTCAAATCAGGAAGCAAGACAAAGTCATCGGTTCGCAGTATTACTCTCTCCGCTTCAGCACCCTCATGAAGAATATTGTAAACCCATTTCAATCTTTCACCTTTCATCAAGTTAATGTAAGGAACAACATATTTTTGATAAAGCTCAGGAGTTTCAACCACATAACGCAGCGACTGCTTGCGATACTTGGCTACATGAGTTGAAGTAGCAGGATATATGAGATTGACTTTTGTACCTGGACTTCCCTTTGATGTATTCTCACTGGATGGAGCCCCTTTGTGGGTTTCAATAGATTGAGTGAGTAGAGCTACGCCTTTATTGTAAACGTCATTGTGATCTTGTTGACAAATTGAATGAACACCGAGTTCAGATAACACATCAAATCCAGCAGGAGAGCTTGGATCAACTGAAAAAGCTGTCTTCTCGAGAGTCAAGATTGCGTCCTGACCCTCAATAGTCCCTAAAATGATCACAGTCTTTGTCGAAAGATCTAAATTCAATTATTAGGATTTCACCAGCTACTAAAGCAAAATTTGCATACCAGTATTAAGAGTTTCGATATATTTGAAGTTTTTCAATAGTATATCCATTTTTGTTGTATTGACTTTGAGTTGAAGTTGTAAAGTTTGAAGCGATTTCCAAAATTTCAACCCTTTTTTATAAAATAGTCCCAAGAAAGTTTCCATATTGTCTACATGACAAAGTGAATGATTCTTCTGTGTCCAGAATTTTTGATAAATATTTATCGACTAAATCCAACTAGATTGCTCGATAGTTTATGTACATATGCAGAGTATAAAAGATATAACTGAATTGCTTATTGTTCTTGTATAGTTTCTGTAGCAGCAACACCTAGTTTAATCCCGGCTTCATCTAATGTGTTTCTTAAAGTTTCACCAGTTGCTAAAACATTGTTAGTGGCATTCAATATAATTTCAATAATTGGTACTTACGATCCCCAAGGCAAATAAAACGACAAACTTCGCGACAAAGTTCCCACATTTCTCTCTCGTAGCCCAGTTTCAATAACAGTTTCGTGTTTTCTCCTGATAGAATATCCATACTATGCAAAATTAAAAGATATCCTGCAGCAGTTGAAAGCTTATTCTTTTCAATACATTGATCAAACAATAACTGAGGTGAACCAATGCGATCAAATAAAATGGACCAATATTTCAATTCGGTTTTTCTAATGCATCCCAGTACAACATCAAGATATTGTGGAAAGTTTAATATTAGTGTCACGACTTCTGTAAGCAAATCTGTTGATACTCCATTCTGATGATCATCTGGAAGGGTTTTATTGCTTGTAGCAGTATTATCCAAAACTCTATACAATAAAAGCTCAAGAATGTGTCCAAAATAATTCAAATGCCTAAATCCGTTGGCAACTGACAACGCTATGGCTTTATCTTCACCAGAAATATATCTCTCCAAAATATATGGGGCAAATAGCTGAGCACCTGTCCACATTTTGAAGTATGTGAACCCGCCATTGTGTGTTAATACTGCATCGCAATCAATTCCCATGATAATTCCCTTCTCAGACATCATTGTTAAAGGATATAGCTCGATCGGAACAGGAACACTAGTATTAGAAAATCCAGCAGGCCATGTAATGGCTGTTTCACCATCAAAAGCCCAAATAAGATTTTTGAGTTGACCTCTTCCAGGGGTCACCGAGAAGAATTCAATATGGGAATGCAATAGTTTGTATTTGTAATTCATTTGCGCGGACGAATTTCGCGGTGTGAGTAAAATGAGCATACCATCAATAAGAAGAATAATATTACTCTCGTCTATCGAAAATGGAGTACGCTTAATGTCATTTTTTGGTAAGCAATTTATTGATCTGACCCGAGCAGGAGAATGTATTATGCCAACAAAAGAAATATCCGTTAGTAGCTCTAGAGAAACATCATGATTATCTTTGACATGAATGCGGAACTGTAATAATTGGTTTGCGTTGGTATAAACCATTAGCGAATCACTAACAATGAAAATTGTGATTACAGTTGCGTCGATATCTTCAGAGTAAAGTAAATTTTGACTGTCCAAATCAGTCTCTCGACTATATAACTGAATTTCATGGCTTGATTCAGTGTCAACTGCAAGAATGAGAATATTACCATACCACAAAATACCTCCCCTAACGCTGAACTCTCGATCAATGTCTTCTTCGACAAATTGTTTCCAGTGACCACTGTATAAGCTATAGTGTGTCAAACCCCTTAATCCAGCTACAGCAACATACATTCCATCCTTTGAGGAGGAAACATATTTTATCGGCCAGTTTTCAGCTATATAACTCGCTGGTATTGGTACTGAAAGCCAAAGAAGAGCGTCTTTATCAATGGTCGTTAAATCTGATTGCTCTTGCCCACGGTAAAGCATGATTTTTGCATCTTTATACAGCACAGGCCTATTCATATTGTCGATATTAAAATTTCCCGCTGAGTTCCATTTCAAAATATCTAGCATCCATATTGTATCGTTTGTAGTGGGAACCATGTATACTGTGTCTCCTGAAAAAGACCAAAGAGCTGATTGTGTGCCGCCTAGCCAAGGCTCACTTTCAGCTGAACTTAGATAAGATGATGAAGTTTGCATTCCAAAAACTGAAAAAGTAGCCCATTCAGTTTCGTATCCTACAAACCATCCATATCCATCTCCAGAAGCTGAGACACAAGTTACTTTGCCCACTGAAGTCGAAGGAGGTTCAAGCACTTTAACTAAAGGTACATTACCTGAATAGTCCTTAACATTGTACAAAAACACTTGTCCAGAAGTTGTACCTACAGCAATAATACTGAACCGTGCATTGATACCTGATACAACCCCCAGCTCTTTATGAATACAATGACCATTAAAAGTTCCAGTCGAGTCCATTGTTACAGCCCATACTTTACCATTCGTCATAGTCCAAGAAAACAATCCCATTGCTTTACTCCAGCACATGTCGATTACTCCAGAGTTATCATTCAACCAAGCAACATTACTTAGTAAAACTGTGGAAGTAGAATGCGTGTTCCATTTAACCAACTGAGCAGCTGGCGGGTTTCTTGTAAGTACAAGAAGATCACTATCCAGAGCCATAGCGCATGCAATTCCTGAGTCCAACCTGATAACCATCTTAAACTGAACCCCCAACTCTCTAATCCCTATAGCTTCACCTGGACCTGGAAATGCTGTTGCAATTGTTTGTCCTTCGTAGACGAACAATGGTGAATTGTCAGCATACGTAAACACGCCTAGTTCTTTCGTTGAACCACCTAGCAGAGCAAAAGTCAAGACACAGTCCTTCGTCGTTGTTACAACTACAATCCCACAATCAGGTCTTATCAGCACCTTTGAATTTTCACCATATTTTTCAATCGAAGCTTTCGAACGAACATAAACGAGAACGGGACACAATGGTTTTGGTCGGTACAAATACAGTCCGCGATGTGTCAAAAATGCTAGCAAGTATCCAGGTTTCGAAATTTCGAGTGACAAAACAAGATTGTCTCTGTGTTCCGGCTCTGGTATAGGGGGTAATGTAATCGCATTAGGCGTACCAGCTGGCCAGATCATGGTGATTTCGTTTGATGTTGGTTAAGGACAGAGTTGGCCTTCTAGACAGTCTCAAATTAGCATTTTGTATTTAAGTCACCCTAGCCCACATTTAAAAAACCTTCAAGTATCAAGTCCTATGTTTTCAGACATATATATCTATACCAACTATTACTTCCTCCTGCCACTACTTTAACAACTTCCATCTATATGCCATTCAATTGCTCTACGTTTGAAGTGCCTTTTGGGCTGAACTTTTATTTTTCCGTTATATTAACAATTGGAATCTTTGGTTCCTATGTTCCACAGCATGCCAGAGTTATCAGAAGAAAGACTTCTGAAGGTATCTCACCATACTATCTACTATTGGGAATCACTTCGGGAGCCTGCGCGCTATTCAACATTTTAATGTTATCAGGAAACATTTACAGCTGCTGTAAAGTTATTGTAAGTATTGTAGTTTCTTGATATTGCAAAGTTAGCTAATTATTAGTCTGGTGGCCACTGTTTCTCAGCTTCTTTGGGAATCGTTCAAATCGCAGTTCAGTCTGTTGCAGCTGCTATGATGTAAGTGCTTTATCAGATTGATACTTTTGTGTTAACTCTTGAATAGCTTGGTGTTTGCACTCATTTATACTCGAAATCAAACTCTCGAACCAAAGGAGGAATATTACAAACTCGTGGAAGTTGGCAAATACTGCTTAACTTTTATCATTTTGGGCTCAATCACAAGTATTTATATTTATTTTTACAAAACGAGTTCAATTGACATGGCAGCAGATTTGTTTGGAATTCTGGGATCTGTTTTGGCAGGTCTTCAGTATTTCCCACAAATATATACAACTTTGCAACTTCAGCATGCGGGATCCCTAAGTATACCCATGATGTTTATGCAAACACCTGGAGGATTTGCATGGTCACTCAGTTTAGCTACACGTGAAGGTGTTAAATGGAGTTCGTGGATGCCTTACTTTACCGCTGCCTTCTTGCAGTGCATTTTACTAATCATTGTAGTCTACTTTGAATTGCGAAATCGTAAACTCGCACAACCTTTACAAACAAATGGAAATGAATCTCTTGTGTCTCAGCCAAACGAAACTACTCCTCTTATAAATGCATAGATAAACATGTTAGCTTTTATTAACCAATTCCCTTTACTGTATCAAATTGTCTATCTACCCAAATATGTCTAGACACTAATAGTCTTCCAAACACAGAAGTTTTCACTGCTGGTTGTGACTAGAGCACCAGGAATTTGCTTGTGCCAATGAACTTCTTTTGTTTGTGCTTGTTGATGACCGAAAAGATATTGAGGAGGGAAAGCGTTAAGTTCACCGTAAGTTCGCTGTTGTTGCTTAATTTCTTCATCATCAGCTTCAACAGCTAAATCCCACAAAGTAACACTGCCATCTTCAGAAGCAACAGCAATAGTTGAGTCCTCAGTAGGGTGGAATTCAATGGATGTGATTGCTTTCTTATGGAAATCGAAAGATGCAACTGGATTGGGAGCAGCATTGGGCTTGAAAGTACGCAGATCCCAAACTCCCCACTGTCCATCATCGTGACCACTGGCAAGAAGATAGCTCACCTTGGGATTCCAAGACATGACATTGATATCGGTATGGCTTGCCTTTACAGACAAAGCAGGCTGGTGCTTTTTACTTCTAATGTCCCAGATTCTAATGAATCCATCGGTGCCAGCACTGGCAAACACTGTTTGCTCAGATTTACTCCATTGAATTTCCTCAACGCTTCCATCATGGCCTTCAAAAGGAGTTCTGTCAGTTGTCCAACTGCTTTGACCTCTGTTAGTGAGATGGATTCTTCCAGTAACATCACCAGTTAAAAGTGAACCGGTTGGTATCAGTGGAGACCAATCCACGGCATAACCTTCGATTCTTCCGTGAACTTGAATAGTATGAATTGGTCTGTTCATTTGCTTAGTGAGAGTAGTACCGGGATTGTCAAATGATCGGTAATGAGGTGAAACGTCCCAAATGAAGACTTCACCTCCTTCAGACATGGATGCAGTTAGATATTGACCAGTTTGACGTGCAAAGGGAGACACTCTGATACGATTAGTGGTGTATGGGGTAGGGAGGGCTTTGTATTCTAGAATAGGATCAGAATCAACTTCATCATCACTGAGATCATCTTCATCGTTTTCATTAACAAGAGTTTTACCTAACGAACTCATTTTCATTACCATAATCTTATTGTCTTTAGCTCTTTGTGCTTGGGAGCCAGTTACAATGAATGTAGAGTGAGGGAAGTTACGTCTTTCATCACCAAGATTATCTTCTAAAATATCAAAAGACAGACAAGGCCAGTCAACGTTCATCCAATGAAGCATTTCGTAAGTACTGGGATCTGCTTCTAACACTTCATCTGGTCCTAATTGAGTGACACCTGGAATATAGACTTGAGGTTGATTCTTAGCTTTATTGGTTTTTACTGTATCATCAACTTCATCTTCTTGAATAGCTTGTAAAGCTCTTGATTGTGAAGTCTCAACAAACTGCTCTAATTTACCTTCGTCTTCAATATTCTCTTCATCTTCTTCGCCAGCTTCAAAAATCTCTTCTTCACTGTCGAAATCATCACCATAAGGATCTTCGAATTCTAACTCTTCCTCCTCATCAATTTCCATGGCATTAGCGGTGTCATCGACACTGTGCTTTGTCGATGTATTTCTAAATGCTTCGTTCTCTTCAGCAGGTCTCTTAGACATTACGATTTTCTATATTGGTCAGTGTTCTTTTAAAAATGAATAAAAAATACGTGAAAATTTTTTTGAAAACTTTCAAAATCTAAAAAAAATATATAAAAATCCCAAAATCCCAATGTCCCAATGGTACAAGCCGCATAAGGGTAGGGGCTTTTGAGTTGTAATCTAAAAGCAAAATGAAAAATAAAAGTTCAACTGTTCAATCGACTATATCGGCGCACAGAAGAAATGGTGGAGTATAAGAGCTTCTTGGATATGCCTGCTCCAGCAGGTTATGTACCTGGATTAGGTAGAGGTGCTACTGGATTTACAACTCGGTCTGATATTGGTCCTGCCCGGTCAGGAATTGCTGGAGACGCACTGAAAGCAGCAGCTCAGGCATCAAAGGAAGAAAACAACGAGGAAGGCGAACAAGATATTGAAGGTAGATTTCAAGATCCAGAGAACGATACAGGACTCTTTTCTACTAATGCTATATTTGATCCTGAAGACGAAGAAGCAGATTCTATTTTTACTGAGATTGACAAACGAATGGAAGAACGACGAAAAACTCAACGCGAAGTTCGTGAGAAAGAAATAGAAGAAGAATATAAGCTGAAAAATCCCAAAATATCAGAACAGTTTTCTGATTTAAAGAGAAATCTAAGCACTGTATCTGCTGAGGAATGGGCAAATCTACCTGATGTTGGCGATTTGACAAGAAAAAACAAGAGGCAAAGAAAAGATATGGATCAACGCTTTTATGCTGTCCCGGATACAGTTCTAGCATCTGGTGCAACTCAAGGAAATGTTGATTCTTCGATTGAAGTTAATGAATCTGGAGGAGCTATGACAGATTTTAGGTCCATTTCCTCTGCTAGAGATAAAATGCTTGGACTAAAACTGGACCAAGCACATGGTACAGGCATAGGATCGGTTATAAAGAGCTCAGACTCTTCAGGAGGATTTACAAACGTAGATCCAAAAGGATATTTGACATCTATGGTTCCTTCAACAACAGATATTGGAGATATTCGACGTGTTAGGCCTTTACTAGAATCATTGGTTAAAACAGATCCTAAGGAGCCTCGAGGTTGGATTGGTTTAGCAAGACTAGAGGAATTGGCTCAGAGAAAAGTCAAATCAAGAAAAATTATTCAACAAGGCTGCGATAACTGTCCAAAAAATGAAGATGTTTGGTTAGAAAATATGAGATTGAATATTAAAGCAGATTCTAAAGTAATTGCTGCAAAAGCAGCACAGTTTATTCCTCGCAGTATCAATTTATGGCTTGCAGCGAGCGATTTGGAAGATGATGTCAATTCAAAAAAACGTGTACTTCAAAAGGCATTAGAAATGAATCCAAACAGTGACACTCTTTGGAAGGCAGCAGTAAACTTGGAAGATGATCAAGAGGATGCTGCATTGATGCTAACGCAGGCTGTGGAACTTGTTCCAATGTCTGAAGAATTATGGTTAGCTCTTGCACATTTAGAAACTCCAGAAAAATCTCGGAAGGTTTTAAACAAAGCTAGAAAAGCTCTTAAAACTTCCAGGGCAATTTGGATTGCTGCTGCTAGACTTGAGGAACAAGATAATGGATCACCTGAAAAAGTGTACAAGCGAATGGAACGTGGTGTGAAGGAATTAGAGATTGAAGGTGGACTACCGGATCGTGTTCAATGGATTGCAGAAGCAGAGAAATGTGAAGCCGAAGGAGCCCCTCTAACATGCCATGCTATAATTAAAGCAACTCTTGGTCAAGGAATTGAAGAAGAAGACCAAAAAGCTATTTGGATGGAAGATGGAAAGAATTGCGTTAAAAGTGAATCTTACGAAACTGCTAGAGCTATCTATGCTTATGCACTACAAAAATTCCCAGAATCTAAGTCTCTCTGGCTTGCCACTTGCCAACTGGAAAAAAAACATGGCAAGAAGGATGCATTATGGGAGATTTTGGAGCAAGCTGTAAAAGCATGTCCACACACTGAAGCTTTTTGGCTCATGTATGCGAAAGAAAAGTCAATTGCTGGAAATGCTACTGGTGCTCAAGATGTGCTAATGAGAGCATTCGAACTTAATCCCAATAGTGAGGATATTTGGTTATCTGCAGTTAGTATGGAAGCAGAAAATGAAAATTATGATATGGCAAGAAAGTTATTGCAACGTGCCAGACAAGAAGCTGATACTGAACGAGTTTGGATTAAATCAATTAGCCTTGAAAGACGGTTAAAAAACAATGAAGCTGCTCTTGACCTAGCCACACGAGCGTTAGAAAGTTACACTCAGAATCCTAAACTGTGGCTACAGAAAGGCCAAATCTATGAAAATGATTCCGAACCCCAGAAAGCAGGACAGACATATTTTGCAGGTATCAAAGCTTGTCCTAAGTCTGTTTCTTTGTGGATCTCATTAGCCAGGTTAGAAATATCTCAAGGTGTCATAATTCGTGCACGGTCAACTCTAGATAAGGCCTCAATCGCAAATCCTAAAAATGAGCTCCTTTGGGTTGAACGAATCAGACTTGAATCTAATGAAGGAAACGCAGTTCAAGCTGGAACTTTGTGTGCTAGGGCTCTACAGGAATGTCCTACATCTGGTTTGATTTGGTCGGAAAGAATATGGCTTGAACCACGATTACGAAGAAAAACGAAAATTTTGGAAGGAGTTAAAGCTTGTGAAAATGATTCATATATCCTGATTACGGTCGCCAGGGATTTTTGGCAGAATGGGAAGTTATCAAAAGCCAAAACTTGGTTCCAAAGATCTATTACACGAGATTCTGACAATGGGGATTGCTGGATTTGGTTTTACAAATTTCTGGAAACCAATGCTAAAACGGAGCTTAATTCCTTGATTGAAGGATTTAAAACTGCTGATCCTCATCATGGCTTCATTTGGACTTCGTTTTTAAAAGATCCTGGCAATTCAGGACTTGACATAGTTGATATTTTAAAGAAGGCTTCTAACTCGCTAAAAATTTGAATTATGGACTAGCAAAAATTCATCACTTATTGACGCAGTAATGAAATCATTGAGACTTTACAAAATTTGTCTCTATTATTGGTGATTATTTATCAAGTAAGTTTAAAAACTAGATCTCCAATCATTAATTTCAGGGACTGTTAGATTGAAACTTGAAAAAATTAGATGCATTAGACTTAAAATTATATATATGGGTTCCATTAGCTCAATCACATAAATGAAACTTACTCTGTAAGTTATGTTGCAGTAAACCCGTTCAAATAAAACAGTAGAAACCTTCATGGGAAAACATTGTACTGTTTGAAAAGTTTTCAGTTAAAATATTTTGATTAATTCCTTTGCCAAATTGAGATTGAATTGCAGCTTTTGTCTTTACAGTTGAAACTTGAAGCTGCTGTTAGAGTATGGGTTTACAAAACTGATTAAAAAGATTATCATCTATTACATATAATCTATTCATTCTTTGAATAGATATGGATTTAAACATTGGTCTTCAAGGCTCTATCAAAAATTGTTAAAAATGAAGACTTCAACAGATTAAATTTTATTTTTGACTTGACAATTGCCAGTATAAGAAAATATGTAAAACATCAACAAAATAATAAAAATCACTGCAGAAAGATCCAAGATTTTCAAGAAAATGAAGTAGCTATTAATGTCACTGTCAACCAATTCCAGAATTTTGGGTTTACGCTTGTCGCTTTATTCATGAAACGGTTTTAAGACGCTAAAGGTTAGCTTTCTTGATTGTTTTTGACAAATTAATTTCAAGACCAATATAGAGGCTTGAGATTTGGTCTAATGAAGATCGTTTTGGGAAATATTTGATTGACACCGCTTGATAGGTATCTTTGAATATATCTTCAAGCTTACATGAGGCTTCTATGAGATATCATTCATATAAATCATTGAAGGATATAAACAAACTACATCCTTCAGTAGTAAAATATTATCTACTTCTATTTCATTTCATTTGCATCACCATCTTTAACGTAATCTAAATGCATTTTAAAACATTTGGCTGGCTAGCAGTTTTGCTCCAAAGTCAATTAGGTGTGGCAGCAGCCATAGGCTTCACCAACAACAATAATACATGCATAGGTATTCTTCCACAGTGCTGTGCTATCACCACAAGTGGATTCTTAAATGGTGATTGTTCACATTTAAACGTCGACAAATTTCTCTCCATTCCATACGCAGAGGCACCAGTGGGTCAGCTACGATTTGCGGATCCTGTCAAATATGAACGAAGTATTCGTGAAGTAACTCAAGCAGACAAGTTACCACCCTCTTGTCCTCAAAAATATACATCTCAAAGCGTTTCGGAAGATTGTTTGTTTCTGAATGTTTTCTCACCCAAATCAAAGGGCACCAAACCAGTTATATTCTGGATTCATGGGGGATCAAATTATCAAGGAGGAAGCAACGATCCCATAATCGACGGTACAAAATTTGCAGAAAATGAAAATGTGATTGTAGTGACAATAAATTATCGATTAGGATTGTTTGGGTTCTTTGATGATGGAAAAAACACTAATTTTGCACTTAAAGATATTATCATAGCATTGAAATGGGTTGAAGAAAATATTCATCTGTTTGGAGGAAACCCTTCAAAAATTACGGTTGCCGGTAATAGCTCTGGAGGTGCCTCAATTCGAGCATTATTAGCATCTCCATCTGCTAGCGGTCTAATGAACAATGCGATTTTACAGTCGGATCCTCAAAATTTCGGTTTTACTAATAGAAATACATCTGTGAATGTGATCAGTAAGAATGCTTTAACTAGACTTGGATGCAGTGATGTTGAATGCTTAAGAAAACAATCGCTTGATGATATTCTTAATGCCCAGTACATGACTTTGGCTGACAGTAATCTTCCTACTGAGGCAAATAAAGCTTACTTATTTGGGCCGGTACTAGACAACCAAATTCTGTTTAAAGACTATGCAATGTCAGTGGAAGATGGCTCTTTGATAAATAAGGTGGATACAATTGTTGGATTCGTTGAAAATGAAGCTGGCCCGACAATCTCTCAACTAGCTAAAAGTGCTATTCCTTCATCGTATTATTCAGCCATGATAGCTTCTTTTTTAAGCCCACAAGTTGCACAAGGTATGATGAACTCTGACCCTGCATTCACAAGCATATTACAATCAAATATTCCAGATTCTACTAGAGAACAACTTTGCTATACTGGTTCTGCATTTTTCTGGTCATGTCCAATTCAGCTTGTTTCTGAAAAATTGAGTCAAATTACCAATACCTACATATATTTTCTCGAAAAAGGCATACAACACCCATATAATGCTCAGTTTTCACTCTGTGATAACACAGCCTGCCATCAAGATGATCTTTATGTTACCTTTGGAACTTATGATAATGTTCCACAAGACCTGGAATATCTGAGTAAAAACGTTCAAAAGAGATGGGCCAATTTTGCTAGAAACGGTGATCCTAACTTTGACGGTGGTATCCAATGGAACAAAGCATCTCCAGAATCACTAAACGTCATCAGTTTAGCTGAACACAAAACCATAACTGGAATTGATCTTTCAGTATGTAGAAATTTGAATGAAAATGTCCAATTCAATTTCAAACGCTATTCAAACTAATCTTTAAACCCATAAATATATCAATATATATAAAATTAATACCATTCATCTCTTGCTAACAGAGTGTAAGATATGATTAGGAAGCTACTTGTATTTACAAGTTTAAAAACATGTATGTATATATTTCATTTAATTTATTCAACTTTCAAATCTATAAGCTTAACATTTACTGTTTACTTGAACTTCCCTGCTCAGTGGGAGTTGAGTCTAACAACACAGGCTTCAATACATGATCATCAAATTGTTGAAACCACTTTGCATGCTCATCGACACTTCTAGATAGAATACCAGTTAAAGAAGTAGAGCTAGTATCAGATCTCTTTAAGCTATTGAGAGGAACGCTCTGTCTTCTATTAGACATAGGAGGTAAATCAGAGGTATCCGATTCACCACCATCAGAATGGCCTTCTTCAATACCATCATCATCATGATATGAAGAGGATCTTCTAATTCTGACATCTTCTGCTGAACCAGAGTATATAGCGCTAGTTCTCTTTCGAGATCTGTCACCTACAACGGCCTCAATATCAAATTCATCATCACTTTGGGCTTCTTCCACGACTCCAGTTCGGATATTCAAAATTTCGAGCATTCGGGCGGTAGTGCCACCAAAAACAATGACAGTAAGGACAACAACAACCAAAACAGTAGCTTTTAATGAATTAGCATGCTCACCGGTGAGTCCTGCAGCCAAAGCAACACCAACTGCACCTCTAAGGCCAGCCCAGAAGAGCATCATTTGGTAATTAGCAGGAATCTCATCAACAACAGGAGCACCATAAGGAATTCTTCTTCTATATAGCATATTGATCAATTTGGAAATAGGAAAAACTGCAACCCATCTCGAAGCACAAACAGCCAAAGTAGTGACAATAATAAGAATGGGCTTGAAAATAAGTTCAACTTCAGTGAATAGTGACAAACCTAAATAAATAAAGATGAAATTTTCTGATAATTGAGCAAGCAGTTGGAAGATGTACTTTACGGCAATCTGAGTACGACGAGACATATTGTAGTGAGCATAGTGCTTCAATGTAATTCCACAAAATAAGAGTGAGACGATACCCGACATGTGGCAGCCATTGGAGAAAAAGTATGAAGCGTAAGCAAATAACAACACCAAGCAGGATTCAATCTGAGGAAACCGACGAACATGAGAGTGCTTTAAAACAAGAGCAGTCATGAAACCGACGATAGTTCCAATGAGTAAGGAAATAGTAAAAGTCATGAAAAACATTCCAATACCTTTAAACAAACTGGAAATTTTGAAAGCTTCGCCAGAAAACTTTTGAGCGGTCTCAAACATGACGATACAGATGGCATCGTTGAGAAGCGATTCACCGAAAATGATGGTATAAAGCTTAGGGTCGACTTTATAAGCATTAAAAATTGATAGAATAGTAACTGGATCAGTAGCTGAGAGCGCAGCACCTACACTGATGGCATCCAACAGTGAAATATTCACACCTTCAAGACCTAATGAAGTCCATATGTACAATATCACACCTAGAATTATGGCTGCTAAAAAGGTACCAATAATTGCAAAAGACAGAATCGTAGCAAAATTCCTAAAGAAGTTTGCTTGATGCAGTTCGTATCCCGAGTTAAGAATGATAGGAGGTAGCAGCAAGTTAAAAAAGTATGAGTAACTAAACGAAACATGTTCCTGAATGAAATGACCCGGCGATATTCTAATGATTAGGCCTACCAGCATACCTGAGAAGATTGAAATGACTGTTTCGTGGACTGTTCGAATTCTCTTTTGTTGCAAGTAGTAACTTGTCCACAACGAGCCGATAAGCAAAACAATCAAAATAAAAATAGCCCACGAAGTGAAGATTTCTTCAGTTGCGGGATCGCTAATCTCGTCGTTAGGAATATCTGTGTCAGCGTCGGTGCTGTCACGTTTAACAAGCGTTGAATACAACAGCTCAACGCCTGCTTGTTTGACTGACTCCATTTTGTAGAGACTGGCTTTAATATAACAATAGTACCGACTACTCTGTTACAGTATGCATATATTCACCGAATTGCTTGAGTGGCAAGACAGATAGGTATGGGATCTCTTGAAGTTTAAATGTAAGGCTTGAGTCTGGATCCACCTGGCATATCGGGATGTAGGCGAATTTCGTCGTTAAGAGTTACCCTTACCCTTTCGGATAAACTTAGTTTGAATATATGTGAAACAGAATAGTTTATAATAGCTCAATTGAATGTGAATGGGAATTGTTATGGGGCATACCGCTAGACAGTATTGAAAGTCATGATTTTGTATGAAATATAGATAGCTAAAAGATATAAAGCGTTTAGATTATTCCCAGTTCTCAGAGTGCAATTGTCGGAAATCAGCAACAAGACCGTTTCTGTCAAAGATACCTCTGGATCTTATATATGGATCAGACTTGAGGTAGTTTTGTCTAATCTTAGCAGCAAGATTGTTCTTTTTGATTTGTTCAGGACTTTTAATGGAATTTTCCTTTGATTTGGTCCAGTCAATAGTTGCTTCAATGTATTCTTTAGTTAAGCCATCTTTCTCTGACATTAGTTCTTTCACCATGGCAGTGTCTTCCATTAACGAGTTTTCACCCTTCACGGGCTCAATATACTCGTATTTCTTGTCGCTAGTTCCTCCAATGTTTTTCTCAACCCATTCCATAGGAATATACTGAGCGACATCGTCGGTTGTTTTAGTGAATTTGATTTTTGAAGCTACAACAGGGTCAATCCAACCTTTAATGATGTTCCAGATGCCGCTAAAGACCCAAGGAGCGTTGTGAATTAGAAGGTATCCTAGACACTCTGGGTAGTGACGTTCGAAACAAGTAATGATAAATTTAACAGCGCCATAGTCCATATTAGAAAGACCAAAGTTTGTGAGATCAAAGAAGACAGCTGCAGTGTCGACTGGGTCTTGAAGACACAAACGGGTGGTTTCAATGATATAAACTGTGAAATTTTCCATAGTTTTTTCGCCCTGAGTTTTTGGGTCATGGTTACAAACTTTGACGTGGACGATAGGTCTACCTCTGAGATCGTGGCCCCAAATGTAGCATTTCTTTGATCTGAGTTGCAATTTGAATTCTTCATCATCATTGTCAAAAACGCCTTTTTCACCAGATAACAAGATACTGTCAATGTCGTTTTTGCCTCTCCAAGAGATGGTGTTTGCAAACATCTGTAGAGCGTCTGTGACATTCCATTTTCTAGCTCTCAAGAATCGCAGAAGCAAGTTATCAGGATGATCGCCTTTAGACATGCCAAATATGAGAGGGAGGATGAGTTCAGGTTTCACACCTTCAAGAGAGTCTTTAAAGCTGACTTTTTCTTGAATAGTCGCTGATTCGTCTTCTTCTTTACCTCTACGGAAGCCAAAGTAGCTCTTTTTCTTTTTCTTCTTTTTGTCTTCATCTTCAGTGCTGGTAGTGAGAGAGCTGGGGGCTTTTGATAGTCCTTCTGGGATTTCACCAGAGACGTGAAGGATTTCTGTCCACATTTCTTTGAGTCCCTGGATCTGTTCTAGATTGAGGGTTTGGATTCTACCAGGTTCATGGACAAGTTCAATTTTTTCAGTTGTCATTTTAAAGCGAGAATCTAGTTGGAGTAATTGGTTTTTGGTTTTTGTCAGGAGTAGTATTTAGGATTTATAGTATTGACAAAAAAAAAAAAAAGATGATAAACTATAATAAATAAATCTAATAAAGCGAAAAAAATCTGATATGGGAAAAGGAATTAGTTTGGTATGCAGAAAGAGATCCTTTTAAAACATTGAAAAAAGGCTTCTTTTACCAAGCTACGAATGTGAAATTGAATGCGGAGAATGTGAAAACAATGTGATACAACGGGCATCTTTGTTAGCGGTACAAACAGCATCAATTGGAGCACACTGTTTTGAGAGGAGCATCAATAGCAGTTCCAGAAACCATTGGAATTGCACTTTATGCAAAGATGAGAATGACCAGCAAAGACAAAGAACGTTTTCTCCATGTTTATTGATTAGTTTAGAGAAAATTCTTGATTCTAGATTTGGAGATGAATATGATGCCGAGTTTCGTGGTAGTTTAGGGCTGAGGTTGAAGTTTGGGTTCAGTTTTGGGTTCAATTTGGGTTCAATTTGGGTTCAATTTGGGTTCAATTTGGGTTCAATTTGGATTTGGGTTCAGGTTCAGGTTCAAGTTTAGGTTCAAGTTTAAGTTCAGCATCTTTAACTTATTAATTTCACGCTTCAACCCCAGAATCTCATTTTTCATTCCGATGCCGGTTTTTTCTAGTATCAGTGTGAGTCGTTTTTCACGCTAATTTATTGATTCAGTGTTTTGTCTTGACGATTTTATATAAGATTTTCCTCCAACTTGATTTTGTTTAAGGTGAAAGATGTTTCGGAAATAATGTGAAAAATACGTGAAATACAGATAGAATATACGATTAATCGTGAAAGATGAATTGAGAAATATTTTGAGTCAAGATGTTTATATTTTGAATTGAGAAATTTGTATTTTGAAAGATATTTGTATTTTTAAAGATATTTGTATTTTGAAAGATATTTATATCTTGAATTACTGTATTTATAAAATTGTGATATTTAATTATCATATTTACTATATATTACGAAATTTAATATATACATTGAAATCTATAAAATATAAAAAGTATAAAAATTCTTAAAATGAGGTGAATTATAATGGTAAATCAAGAATAGTAAACTACAATTAATGGAGTAAAATTTAAGATTTGTGTTACAAAAAATAAATAACAATATGGTATTAAATATATAATTATAATACAGTAATTAAAATAAACTACAAAAATTAAAAAAAACAATAAATAAAATTAAAAAAACTTCAAGAAATAAATTTAAAAAATACAAAAAACATCAAATAAAAAACTACAATAAAAAAATAAAATAAAATAAAATAAAATAAAAAATAAAATAAAAAATAAAATAAATAATAAATAAAAAACAAAAAATCATCTGCTAAAAACAACTAAATGCTTATATTAATAACCCTAACCATCGGCTTTTGGTATGGCCGGGCTCAAGCTAACGTAGATTTTGCTCAACTGCTCTCACTCTTCCTCTCACTATTCGCACTATTAAACATTCACAATGGAAGTCCCTTCAAGTGCAGACCCTTTAAACTCTGAAGTTGAGTAGGTTGATCCATATTCGTAGCTCCAGTTGCTCCTACTAACTATCCCTAGTGAAATCACATTCTACGAAAAAATCAAGAGAAACTGTATCGAACAGCCCTTGGTACCCTTCGGATGCCTTCTAACATGCGGTGCACTGGCTCTTTCAGCCAGAGCTACCAAACGAGGTGATGCAAAGGCAGCTAATAGAATGTTTGTTTGGCGTATCGCCATGCAAAGTTTGACTCTCGTCGCACTCATCGGAGGCTCCTACTACTTGGGTAACAATAAAAGAACCAACATTGATAGAGAAGAAGAAATCAGAAAGAAAGCTGCCATCCGTGAAAAAATGTGGCTAGACGAACTGGAGAGAATCGACCAGGAAAACAAAGACCGTCTTAACAGAGCTAAATCAATCCGTGAACAGCTCTCTGAATTGAAAAACGATGATCAAAAGAAACAGTAATCTTCATCATCATTTTGTACATAACATTATTTTCAACACATTTTAGGGTTAGGTCAAGTATTCGCGTAAAGCTGATTTATATATATATATTTTTCATATTAGGTAGACATCTGATGGCCTGCTTGAATGTTTTGGAGCGTATTGTATATGGGAGCTTAGAACTAGGTACGTTAACTTTAGTATCATGTCTACTCATACAGATGATGCTCATGTACAACTGAACAATGCCGTTAAATTGATTTTGAATCATGTCCCTAGCGAAGAACAGACTGAAATTTTAAGGGACGCGTTATCGACTCTTGGTGTTTATGCTAGACAATACGGTATCGAGATTGAGCTTTTGGACAAACTAATCAAGTTCTTAACCAGCAATGAATGCCGTATTCCTATGTCGGTGCGTGTTTGTATTGTCAGAGACCATTTATATCCCCGACAAAAAGTACCTCGCAAAATCGTCCTGTCTATTGTCAGTCGGTTTAGTAAATCACATTCTTTTTCAACAAACACTCTATTTCAACAGCTGCTTAAATGGCTAGTTATTGTGTATGATTTTCTTGAAGATCCTCACATTATATCCAAGCTCTATTCGCTGCTATTGACTAAAATTTCGTATGAAACAACGCGCCAATGGGTTTGCCATTTACTTTATTTATCTACTACTCAAGCTTTGGTTACTCCATGGAGAGCTGAGTTTCTATTTGAAGAATACGAAAAGTCACCAAACTCGGTTCCTCTCGTTGCACTGTTGAGTCACTGTCAAGCGTACAAACCTTTGTTGGTTTCAGCATCTCTTCCGCTCATTAAAGCAAATGTATTCAGTCATCCAAATCCGGAAATGAAGACTGCTATTCAAATACTTGTTGATGGCGCGAACTTTAGTTCAGAAGCTCGATCTGTAGGAAAATTAAAGTTGAACGAAGTGTCAACCAAGCGAACTTACGATCAGATTGGACAGAAATTTTCATCATTCAAGTATGTGCACAATTTTGGCATCGATACAATAACTTCTCCTTCGCAGTTCGTTGAAAAATATCATCGACTAGAGTTTCCTCCTCAAGTCGGCACTTTTCTGGGCACTTCTGGAATGGTTGCTCGATTATTGATTTATAAAGCTGATGACGCCGTATGGGGACGGTTTAACTCATGGCTAGAACACTCTCTTGATACAGAAGGAGTTTCTGATACTGACCTCTTGAAAAAAATTCTGGATTTTACAAATTATAGTAAGGAATTACCTGTTGCTGTTGAGAATTACTTACTTGAATCTATTAAATTCTGGGATTTTAAGAATGATAAGCATGTTTTTCTTGAACTCTTAACATTTATACCTCTAATGAGTGACGAAGAATTCACATTTTCAGTTTTAGTTCCTTTGAAAAATGTCATTCGACTTCAAGATGCAGATTTGGTGATATCTATATTCAAAGTTTTGACAGGAATGATAAGAAATTGGAAGTTTAGAGTGAAGGCACGTACAGGTGATGCAAAGAAGCTGAATAACAAAGATTTATGTCGACTTTTACGTGTAATTGCAGCATTTGTTGATAATAACGGTTTGAAAGCTCTCGAAATCCATCCTGATCATTCCAGATTAGCATTGACAGTATTTGAGGTGTTTGAAGAAATCACTTACTTTCCCAACCACATTTATTTTCCAATTGTTATTTCAATGTCTCCAGAATTACACTATTATTTCCTATTGTCAATGTCGGCAATAAACTTTTCCAAGGTGTGTGAAGCAACTCTTGGATTGAAGCATTTGCATATGGATGTGAAACGAGATCGTCTTTTGGAACAGAATATCAATTATCAGTCATTTGTTTACAATATTTGTAACGCTATATGGTTGAACAAAGCGTTTGAAGTTTCAGTTGGTCAGAGTGATAATGTACGATTCAATCATTTTCTACTGAATAATGATTTTGTGGACAAACTGAAAGAAACTTGTGATAATACAGGATTCAAAATATCAATGTTATTGAGTATGCCTTTTTCGATAATGTTTTGCCGACGAGCAGCTATATACATTAGAACACTTGAAAGAGAGCGAGGGGTAAAGTTTTTGTTAGCTGAACCACCTGGATACAGTGTTTTGAAGGCAAATTATCGAGCTGGTGGTATTCATCTTGGATATAACGAGTTTAGAATTGGGTTTTTAGAAGTTTTAAATCAAACTGGATTTACAGGAATTCATTCAATTCTTCACAAATCAATGAAAGGTTTAATTGCTAAACCATCAAAAGCCAAACGAAATTTATAGATTAAATATCGAAATTCAATATATAGATTGAGTATCGAAGTTATATTCATAGATTGAGTATCGAAGTTATATTTATGGATTGAGTATCGAAGTTATATTCATAGATTGAGTTTCGAAGTTATATTCATAGATTGAGTATCGAAGTTATATTCATAGATTGAGTATCGAAGTTATATTCATAGATTGAGTATCGAAGTTATATTCATAGATTGAGTATCGAAGTTATAGTCATAGATTGAGTATCGAAGTTATAGTCATAGATTGAGTATCGAAGTTATATTCATAGATTGAGTATCGAAGTTATAGTCATAGATTGAGTATCGAAGTTATAGTCATCGATTGAATATCGAACTTTAATATATAGATTTAGTGTCGAAGTTTTAATATATACATTGAATTTCAAATATATAAATTGAATATCAAAATTAAACATCAAAGTAATATACCAAAAACAAAATTGAAAATTATATACCTTCATTTTTTAAAAATGAGATTTAACTGATGAAGTTCTAAGTCTGTAATTAACACCATTCAATAGTTGAAAAATCATTTTAACAGTAGGAACATCAACACCTACTTCTTCAGCAGCAAGAATACAATTACCAACAATAGCTTGAACTTCAAGCTGAGTACCTCTCCTGACATCTTGTAAAGTACTGGGAGTAAAAGAGGAAGGGACACTTTTCAAAGTATATTGAATGATATCATCAATATAAGATAACGGAAACCAATCATCGCCCACAACTTTGTGACCAACGGTCCAGATCTCAGTCATGGTTTGTCTAGCTAGTCCAATATTACCGGACTCAAAGATTCCACCAACAGGAATATTCAAGATAGCGCATAAGGTGTTAAAAGTACCATTCCACAATAGTTTTTCCCATCTAGCCTTGACAATATCATCAGATATCTTAGCACTGACATTCATATCTTTGCAGATAGTTTCAAAAGCCTTTACAGAATTAGTAAAGGGTTCGGAATTTTTAGTAACAAGACCAAACTCAGCAGTCAATAATTCATTGTACCATGTAGCTTCAGCGGGAGCAGTAAGAGCACTTGCCACCTTTACTACGGTTGGAGCAATAGCCACATTGGGATAAGCTTTAATATAAGGACGCTCGATATTGATACCGTTTTGAAACAAGAAAAGCACAGTTTTTTCATTGTCAATGAAGCGATCTAGATCTTTTAAAGCTTCAGTACCCAGGGACTTTGAAGCCACAATCACGTAGTCAAAACAAGGTCCACTATAAGTAGAAGCAGTTTCAGCATTGAACACATTTTCAGGAGTAAAAGTTAAATTCTTGGATGGGTCATGAATGCGTTTGACAGAAACGTGATGCTTGACGATAGCATCATAATTAGATCTTGCGTAAATGCTGACGTTGACGGTAGGATGTTGAGTTAAAATTGAGCTAAAAACGAGACCAACGCCACCTGCACCTACAATAAGTACTGAAACCATTGAGCAATGTTAGTGGTGGTAGTTGGTGGTGGTAGTTGGTGGTTGAAGTGGATGGTTGTTGTTGAGGGTTGTTAGTAATGTTGATGTTGGTGATGTTGGCGATGTTGGTGATGTTGGTGATGTTGATGATGCTGTTAGTTATGTTAATATTGTTAATGTTATTATTGTTAATGTTAATATTGTTAATGTTATTACTGTTAATGTTAATATTGTTTATGTCTATAGTTAATATTGTTAATGTCTATAGTTAATGTTGATTTTGTCAATATTGTTAATTGTTCATGTCCATGTTCAAATTCATCCCCAATTCTCTAGAACTAAACTCAACTACTCCTCAACCAGCCTTAGGTCAAGCCCCGTGGCAGCCACCACCAACCACCCACTAAATACCCTTACCCATAATTAAAAATTTTCTTAAAAAGTATTTTCTAACGCAGTCATTTCCTTTCCCTTCTTCACCTCTCAACCTTCTTCTGGAGGCCATCCAACTTTTTTCAAAACCGCGTTCAAACCCTTTTTTTGTTATTAACAACTCTCACCGTTGTTTCTGACCTGTTTCTATTTTACTATTATTTGGTATTTGAAGTCGTCTTCTTGCTCAGCGATCCTCGAAACTGATTTTTTAGTGTTTATTAACAGCCCAAAAAACCCTTTGAATATCCTCCATCCGATCTTTTCTCACTCTCAGATCTCGATACTACTGGCTCTGATTCTTGTTAACTCAAGCGTCTGCCTATTTCTTGTCCCAAGAAACTACAACTAAATCTAAACTCAAATATAAAGAGACGACCTTTTAACTAAGTTTTCGCCTCTTCAGCTCGTTATTATAATGACGGCTTACTACTCTGCCATGCCCATGGGCACCGATTCTTTCAACCAACAAATCCCCCAAACCTATTATCCGTACGGATATCCTCAACAACGCCAGTACAGAAACGACTACTACTCAAAACCCTATGAGTACTCTGCTTTTGACTCTTATGGCTATAAAAACTCTGGTTCAATAAGAGGTGTTGGTACTTATTCTTCAAACGGAACTACTTTTTTCATGCCAAACATTCCTGTTGACCATGGCGAATTTGTTTCAAAAAAACAAAACTACTACCAACATCAACAACAACAACACGAAACTGTCACTGGCGGTGTCTCAGCTACTTTGGATTACGATCTCGATGAAATGGCTGAGTTTGTTTCTACAATGGCTGTAGGTATTATGGGCCCTTATTCAACCCAAACCGTATCTGATCGCCCTTCTCAAGGCTTTTTAGATGGTTTCTACAACTTTACAAATCAGGTTCTCACCGCTACTCGTTTGCCAAAAGCAACTGTAATTCTCGCTCTGGTTTATCTATCAAAAAGATGGGCCTTGGCTAATATTCCTCTCACTGATTCTCAATCTAATCCTGCCTATACTCTTTTGGTTGTTGCCTTGTTACTTGCAAACAAGTTTCACGACGATAATACTTTCACCAATAAATCTTGGAATGAAGCAACTGGTGTTTCCATTTGCGATCTGAATATGATTGAGCGCGATTGGCTTAAATCTATTCAGTGGTCCTTGCACTTGAACCAGAGTGACCGTAAGGGCTGGGAAAAATGGAATGACTGTTGGGAATACTGGGTCGCTAGTAGAAGAAAGGCTGCTAGTCCTGTTATGCCTTCTTACCAACAACAGTTTTCTAATTATTCCAACTCTAGATATACTGGTTCTGTTGGTAGAGATGCGTATCCTAGTCCTGTTCAATCTCCTGATAGAGCTAATATTGGTTTTGACTCTCGTCAAGTCTTTAACAGCACTTCTAGTCCTGTTGAAGCCCGTCCTTCCTACACTCTTCCCAAGTGGTATGTTGACGGTAATAATAGAATGCGGAATTCTAGATCTCAAGAGTCTACCAGCCCTGACTCTACTTTTTACCAGCAGTCTTATGCTGCCCGTACTGAAGAAAAGTATTCCAACTATGCAATGAATCCATCCAGTCAATCTCATCATCATTCTACTTCTTCTTCTTCTTCTTATTATGTTCCTGCTTTTGGTTCTGCTGCCTGCAATTGCAATTTCTGTTCATTCGACTCTGCTCCTCAATATAACAAGTGGTATGGATGTGCTACTGCTTGTTAACTCTCCAAGTTTTTTTTTCACTACCGCACAATGAGTGCGTGTTTCTTACTTTGAATTTTTTTTCTCTTAATAATGGTATTCTCTTTGGTTCTGTCAATCTGGTTTTTTCACACGATTGTGAGCTTTGGAGTTATCTTCTAAAAGTTTGTTTTTTTCTTTTTTTATTTTATTTTGTTGTGCTTTTTTTCTAAAAAAAACTTGAAAAACTTTAAAAAAAAAAATTGTACAAAAATAAGGTTTTACTGGATTTTGTGAGCTACATCGAAACAGAATAAGGACATTTAACAACAATTCTGAGCAAACAAATCGTATTAATTATACAAACAATCGTCCTGTTTTCGAGTCCTAGTAACCTTTAAAAATACAAAAAAAATTGTATCTTGTTGTGTTTTTTAAAGTATATAGATTTTTTTAATTTCACTTTTTTTTTTTTTTAATCTTTATATATATTTTGAGAAATTCAGATGAGCAACAATGAGTTTATAATGTAGACAAGAACCTTAGATCTGGTTGGCAAATGCAGGAACAAGAAGTTAAATTCTATTGAAACAAAAGGTCTAGTAAACAGAAGGAAGGTCTACAAAAAGGTCTTTAATTTTGTTGAGGGCACTTATTCAATCAAAGTCTTTGATTCAGTTAAAGGTTTTGATTCAGTTAAAGCCTTTAATCCAGTTAACAAAAGATCTTTGATTCAGTTGGCAAAAGATCCTTGACTAACAAAAGATCCCTGATTTAGTTGAAGACTTTGATTCACTTTTAATTGAATATTTGGTTAAATCAATAATCAGCCAAAGTTTGTATCATAAACAAAAGAAAGAGAAAAAAGACAGAATTATCAAGTAGAATTCAAATTATTCAAGAAAATTAGAGCGATTAATTATAAAAAATCGATGAGTCTATTGTCAACTATTCACCGGGTGGATGTTTGCTTATTTAAAAGAAAAATATTAATAAAAAAACACAAAAAATAAATAATAAAAATAGAGAACGATTGTAATTGTATTCAGTTCATTCTGATTTGCTTTTCAAGTAGTAAAGAATATGATTCAAACTATATTTCAGTTTTTCATCTATCCGTAACCCGTTAAAGTCATTGAATTCCCATCTTCGTCATCAACATCGTTAATATTCATTTAAGTCAAATTTGTCGTAAAGTTGCAGATTTTAGATTCTTTTTGGTAGTGGCTGTAGTGGCTGTAGTGGCTGTGGTAGTTCCATACTTTCTCTTGATCTGTTTATAGTTATATTCATTACTCGGCTCATCTGTTCTCCCGTGAGATAATATC
This sequence comes from Geotrichum albidum, assembly GCA_003707475.1. Lineage (NCBI taxonomy): Eukaryota > Fungi > Ascomycota > Dipodascomycetes > Dipodascales > Dipodascaceae > Geotrichum > Geotrichum albidum. The sequence goes on from PPJE01000020.1 coordinate 34,942, forward strand.
CAAAATCCAACGAGCAAAGCACAGAATGAATTCACCAAAAAGTATAGCATGTAAGTTCTAGGAATACCAAATAGAATAGCATAAACGGCAATGTACCCCAATCCAAACTCAATAGACACCCGTTGAACTTTAGTCTGCGGCCGAGGAACCATTCGACCAGATGCTAAGATTGTAGTGAGCCATACCATTGGGCACATTGCTACAATGTTTTGATACCCATGAATGGTAATAAATTTCTGGTTTAACAGTTCTCTAACCCAAGCTATTAATGTAGGTAGTGTGATTGGAATTAGCCAAAACATAAACATGAGAATCGAAAACACGAAATTATAGAAACTCTCATCTTTGACGCTCAGATGACTTTTGGAATATGCTTTGACTGAAATGAAAATATGCGCAAATAAAACAACCATAAATGCTAACTGGAAGGGGACCGCAAAAGCCACTGCTATGAAAAGAAAAACTGATGTCAGTATTTTCCTTGTTTTGTGACAAGTTATCAAGTCAGTAGGAGGCTTATTGTTGTTGATCAACGGCATCAGAAAACTCGAGATCCCCCCGAGAAGGGAAATCAACAAAGTTAAAATGCAGTTCGTCAAAAGAGTGAGTCCCAAAGCCACACAAAGAAACACTGCACCTAGAAACCATAGATGGCCAGGTTCAAGACCTAGGAAAAATTGATTCCTTCGAATGTTTGTGAACATACTAGAAGGTCCATCTCCAGAAAGGAAATCCATTCCAGGCTCAATAGTGTACAGTAAATCACGAACAACAGAACTCTGTAATATAAATGACAATACAGTAACAGCAGTAATGGATATTAAAAAGAACTTGGACAAGTACTCGCCTAAAGCATCATTGAATTTAATAAAAACACCAGTGTTAGAGTAACCCCGAAATTGGATTGCCATTACTATCGCAATAATAGCAATTGGAAAAACAATTACAGCAGCTCTATAATGTAGCACAAGCTTTCCTAAGCTTCCTATTAAATCCAATTTGAGAAAAACCTCAAAATGCTTGCTTGCAGAGCTATCTGACCAAACTTGTAAATGAAGATTATGGTAATAATGGCTTTTCTGACCGTAAAAGAAAAGATTTCCTTCGAAGTCATCATCGTGATCTCGAATTCCAAAGGGAGAGAATGGAGCAACTCCGAAAACACTTATATCTAAAGAACTTGAATTTTTAACGTTGAGAAAATATTTCGAGTCGTAACTATCCCCAGAGTACTGTCTAATAAAAGCTGGAAACAGTTCTTTTTTATCTGTTCTATGGCGAATCTCTGCGGTAAACGCCAAAAGACTACTCCAAATAGAGCTATACGAAATGTCAACTAACATTGGCTTTGATGAAGGTAAAGTGACTGAAACTCCTTTGAAAAAATCGAGTATGGGATTAGTGATTGTAATGCTGGACAGAGCTTTTGCTTCAAACTCTGCAATAGCAAAACTGTGAGTGTGATGAACGTTATCATTGACTAGAGCAATCATGTCATAGTCACTAAGTTGTGATACATCATACTGAAGGAATGATAAGTGGTCGTAAGAGTTGGATGCACAAGAGTGAGAATAGCTGCAAGGCTGAGGAAGTTTTGTATAATCTAGTCCAATATTTTTGCAGAGTAATCCCACATACTTTGACGAATCTTGGGTATTGTGATTTTTAGCCAAGTCTATGACGCTTAGCTCTGGATAGAATATTTGAGATTCTGTATGGGGATATCTACAGGCTAGTACGTAAATACCAGAAGAAGCAGCCGTACTGAAGCTAGAGGATGCTAGCTCTGAATTAGTGAGCAGGGAGAATCGCAAGTTTTGATTTGAATCAGGGGGGATTGGGATGAGTTGGGCGTTATTCACGAGTTCTGAGAAGTCATTAATGGAAACATGTTGACTGAAGGGAGTTGTTGTTTTTGTAATTTCTTTGAGCCATAAAAGGGTATCTGGGGGTTGTATATCAGGTGGAACAAAAGTACCATTTTTTTTCTTTTCCGAGTCCTTGATTGTAGGATCGATTCTCATGTCCAAATGATTTGGAAGTGAAGAGCCCATATTGAAGCCACCGAGCAAGTGTTTTCTAAGAATGGAGATTCTTTCGTTTAAAGGTTTTGTTTTAGTTGAGACGTTTGGGTCAGCTATTTCTCTCATTACAGAAGCGAATACTTGTCTGAACTGATCACACCATACGATTGCTTGATGGTCTATACCTGACCAGACATGAGGAATTGAGTTTGAGTAAACTGTAAATCCGTTCGAAGGAGGAACAAAAGAAGAAATACCAGTAGATTCAGAAGAGATCATATTATCGAGTCCACCACCAGCAATAGAGACCAAGCTTACGGAGGCGAGTGGGTTTCTTCCAATGAAATCTTGAGAGAAGGACTGTTCCCAGTAGCGATTAACTTTGTCGTAGATTTCGACGATTTCTCTGTTGAAAGAGACTGGTGCGAGAGTATGGGGGGCTGAAAGAGTGAAGATTGTGTTAACTGAGCCCTTTATGAAATTAGTGAGAGTTAGCATTGTACGTGCGACGACACCACCCATTGAATGGCCAATGAGGATGACAGAGGTTGGTTGGTTGTTGGAGGAGTTGTTGTAGAGAGATAATATATGGGCTACAGCGTTGTTGAGGAACTCAGCTTGGTCGTAAAGGGATTTACCGTGGAAGGCAGTTAGGTCTTCTTTGAAGTCGACTGTGAAGTAGTCAAAGCTGACGGCTAGAACAGGGTCATTTCTAACAGGATGGGCTTTTGTTAAAGCGTGATTCATGACTGAGCTTGCAGCTGCCAGAGCTCTAACTTGGCGGAAGCTTCCTGCATTTCCAGGGATGAAGATTACTGGGATTCCTTTAGAGTCAAAGGTGGTGTCGACTTGCTGTTCGCGGTAGAGATACAGGGAGTATTTTGAGGAGGAGAGGTTGATGGGTACAAACGCCGGGGTCATGTAAGACATTTGACAATTTTTAGGTTCGACATGTAGGTTGGTGAACGAGAGACATGATGCAGATAAGATTAGTATAGCGAAGAGACTGAAAGAGAGGAACAATAAGGTTTTCAGAGCCGATGGAGGGGACGATTTTTGTGAAGAGTTGTCAAAGATTCTGATGGGCGATTCAGGTGAATTTTGAGAATTCAGAAAGATTCCATGATCATTCAACACAGACTGAGAGGTTAGTTATAGACAGGACAATGATAGGGACAACTTACGTCCATCTGAATTAGACATAACCGTCGGAGGGACTTTTAGAGGATGTTTTTAAAAGAACGAAGAGTTGAATTGGCTAGATATGACAGTAGATTCAACAGCTTGTGGACATTGGATAGACGACAGAAGATTAGGCCCAAGAGAACGGTGGTCCAGGTATGATTAGCAGCGACTTATCCAAAAGTTTGAATGAGAGAGCACAAGGGCTTCTTAAAATTGGTGATATAAGAAGGAGGGAGAAGGGAAGTAGAAATAAAATAAAATAAAAAGTAAAAAAAGTAAAAACAAGTAAAAAGTTAAAAAAAGTAAAAAAAAGTAAAAAAATTAAAGTAAAAAGTAAAGAAAATGAAAATTATCGATATTAGATTTATTAAAAAAATATTGTAAAATTCATCAATATTATTGATGATATAGAATAAAATTTATGAAATATAAAAATTATGACGACTATAAGAATTATAAAAATTAAAGAAATTACAAAAATTACAAAAATATAATTTATAAAAAATAAATAAAAAAAAAAAAATATTGAAAAAACCAAAAAAATAACTAAAAATTATTACAAAAAGGAACGTTTTAATGATTCAATTAGTAGACGACGCAATTTTAGTTTTTGGGGCCAACTAAAACGCACCAATTTTTAACAAAAATGTAAGCATTTTTTGTGTTTTGTAAACAAAATCATGGCTTAATAGCCAGTGCAAAAGTTTGAGTCAAATGGCTCAGTATTTTGGTTTGGGTCTTTTTGATACACCGAGCGGAAGATGATGCTACAAACACGAGCATCTACGCTGGTACGTAAATCATTTTGATAAATTTTGATTGATTTTTAAATTTTAAATTTAAATATTTAAATTTGATTATCTTGATAAATTTTATCATCGCTATAAATTAAATCATCTCTATAAATTTAATCATCTCTATAAATTTAATCATCTCTATAGATTTAATCATCTCTATAAATTTAATTACTATTTAAATATCAAATTTTATCACAATTCCTTTATAACAATACCTCCCAATCCCTTCTTTAGGGATTAAAAGGAATCCTTAATCTCAATTCCCAATTACCAACTCCCATTTCCTAATCCTTTATCCTCCATCCTCTCAATTTAATTAGATATTTTCAAGCATGAAATGTCATCAAACTTCATCTGAACTCGGTTTCAAATTTATTAGCATTCGGCTATTTTCATTAATGTTATTTTTGTTTTCAGATTATATTATGTACATTAACCACGAAGAGTGCCAGACTTCTTGATTGTTTGAGATTTGTATTTGTCACTCACACTAGGTCCCCTTTGAATGTAAACCTTTTCATTAGCAACTTTTCGCTCATTCTCAGCTTTAAGTTTAGCTTCTCTTTCTTGCTCGCGTGCCATCTTCTCTGCTCTTGCCTTAGCTTTGTCAAAGGTTTGCTTGATGGTTTGGAATGCAGAAAGATTTTCAGTATTGGGATCAATAACAGGTGCAACTATAGGATGAAGTCCTAAAACTTCACGAGCTTTTGGCGACTTCAACAATAGCGTTTGACCAACTGAAATAACGGAATTGGTAGCAAAGTAAAGACAAGTAGCTGCTGGAACTCCCATTGTCAATGGTACTGCAATAAATGGCATGTATGTAAAAATCTTCTTCATACCAGGAGACATGGGACTAGCACCAGTCTCTCCACCCATTCTAATAGTTGCAGCATAAATAACTGCAGTAATAACTTGAAGTCCAAGGAATGAATCAGGAACAGTTAAATCAGTAAACCAACCAAGACCACCACTGCTCAAGCCAAAGACGTTGGCTGCAGCCATTCTGTTAATACCAGAGAAAATACCAATGAAAAACGGAATACCAAGCATGGGCATGAGAAGAAATCTCGTTTTAATACCACTTTGTTCCATGAGCTTTTTACGTTTAATTAAAACCTTTTGACCTTCAAGAGGATCGTCAACATTAGTGTATTCCTGGGTGAGTTTGTTCAATTGAGGTTTAATAGCGCTCATTTTAGCACTGTGATCAGAAGCCTTAATGTATAGAGGAAGCAAAAGAGCTCTAAAGCCAACAGTAACAGCCATAATACTCCCCCACCATGGTAATCCAGAGTAGACGTGCATAAGTTCAAAGATATGTTGAAACACATCGGGAGGCCAGTACCATGTTTCAGCAAGTCCTAATGACTGGAAGTAACCAATTTGATCTGGTGCAACAATCTTTACTGTTTCGATTATTTCGGTAGATTTTTCAGCAGCAATTTGTCCAATTTCAGATTTGATTTCAGAGCTTCCAGTAGAGTTGAAACGTTGAGTAGCTAGAAATGGAGTAGCTAGTCTTGATGTACGTTGAAAACCGAGACCAACACGCTGGCCTGAGGCCTAGAATACTGTGTTAGTTTTTTTTTGTTGATGATCTAGATAACATACTCTTAGAGCCATCTTTGAAGCTCTTAAGCCTATCATTATATTTGTTCTTAAGCTGGTCTGAAAAAACGAAAAGTGAAAAAAAATTAGTAGTGAAAATTTGTTTACCCAATAATAATCTTTAGACTTATGTAAGTTACCTTCATCTATAATCATGAGTTGGTGCGGTAGATCAAGTTTCTTTCTCAATCTGAAATCTGTTAAAAGAGTCTTGACTGATTCGAGAGTTTTGACTGGTAAAAGATTCTTGACTGATTCGAGACCTTTTACGACTACTACTTGCCTGGAACTTGCAAGCAATTCTGTGGAAAATAATCTGAGTAATGAAAACCAACTGGTCAAGGATGATATATTTGAAACTGCTAGACAAATGGTACTACAAACAGGAAAAATGAAACCGTCAGCTACAATGGAAGTTTTAAAAACTATTGATTCGACAAATTTGGATCCAGCAAGTAAATTCCAAGTTTCAATATTGCTGGTGAAATTACATATTCAGACATATTCATCTGCTCCAATACCAATGCTCAATATACTTTATGAACTGGCACTCAACACAAAAGACAGGGTTTCCGTGTCAGAATACCTATTTTTGATCAATAGTTTAAATGTTACAGAAAAGTACTATCCATTTCTATTCACTAGGGGTATTAGACTGTATATTGATGGAGATGAAATAGAAATGGCTGTTTTGTTATTCAAAGAGGCCAAATCACTGGGTGTTCATATTGATACTATAACAATGGAGTTATTGATTCATAAGTTATTAGAAACAGACGAAATAGAAGTTTCTTTACAATTGATGCAATTAATGAAAGAAGACTCACGTTATTCGATATATTCTCGTCTTTGGGGGCATTTTACAGCCAAAGCTTCGGAAGCTCAGCACTATACGGCATTGAACTGGTCTTTTGAACACTGTTTGGAAAAAGGTATTATTGGTCCGAGCGATAGTTTACTATTTTCTTTGATTGAACAAGGACTGCGGAATAAAAATAGAAAAATGACAATATTTGCCATTAAAAATCTTTGTGTTCGGGGATTTGAGTATGATCCGATAGTTATAACTGCAGCAATTGAAAATTATGCTGCTCCAAATTATATCAGAAAGGCGGTTCAACTGATTTTGAATCTTGGAGAACATGCTTTAAAAATTAAACAGAGAGACTTGACATTACTTTCAGAGGTTTTTTGTGCGCATCATGAAAATATCCAAGAAGCATCTGATTTGTTAATGCAATCATTAACTGGAGTTTACCAATATCATAAGCATGCTCAGACCTTATTGATGAATGTAATTATATCAGCAATGATAAATTCTAAGCAATCAAATATGGGTTTACAACTTCTTGGGCAATTTAGAGAGATGGGAGCGGTAGTTGATCAGGATACATATTTCATATTGTTGAATTGCTATACACAAGATCACAATCCATTTGGGATTGAAGAGACATATGAGCAGTTTGTTCCTCAAATATTAGCACCTACTTCTATTGTCAATGAAGCATTACTTTTAGCTTTTGTTCAGATTGGAGATCTTCAACGAGCAAGTCGATGGATGAATGAATTTCAAAAAAATGGAATAAAGCTTAAACCACATTTAAGCAATCTTACAAAAGGTTTTTGAAGGTTTAAAAATGAAAGTTTTGATTTGGTCATGATTTCATCAAGATTTGACCATGATTTTGATTTTGATTTGACCATGATTTCACAATACTTTTAAAATGATCATGATTTCACAACACTTTTATAATGATTTGAAATTTTTGAGATTGATATTATAATGATTTGAAATTTTTGAGATTGATATTATATTGATTTTGATATTGAGATTGATATTATATTGATTTTGATATTGAGATTGATATTATATTGATTTTGATATTGAGATTGATATTATATTGATTTTGATATTGAGATTGGTATTATATTGATTTTGATATTGAGATTGATAATTATCTTGATCTTGATCTTGATCTTGATATTGATCTTGATACTGATCTTGATCTTGATATTGATCTTGAGACTGATAGTGATCTTGATACTGATCTTGATTTGACACTCTCACAATGATTTTGATATTGATCGTGATATTAATGACCTTGATATTAATGATCTTAATATTAATGATCTTAATATTAATGATTTTAATATTAATGATTTGACCTGATCTCTATAAATTAAACTTTATAAATTAAATCTTATAACACTGCAAACATGATCCAAAAGAGTAATATCAAAACAGTTAAACACCTTATTTTGGGACAGAAAAAACAACAAACAAAAAAAGGTTGTCACACCTCTGTACGGGGCTCTTAAAATCTTCCACATCACTTTCATACCCAAGTTGGTTCTAATATGAATACTGGAAAGGATTCATTCATCTCTGTTACTGGTAAGCTTAGACTCTATTAGCCAATTCGGTATTCTAACTTTAAACTGTAGTCAGAGTAAGACCGTTTACAACAGAAGAATCGAATCTATTACAGCCTACTTCAGATGGTCAAGTCTTTCTGGGAGATGGGAATCTTGCCAGTACAAGGCCAATTCCAAGACTCAATAGATCTGGATTGAGAAAAGTGATCAATGTTGTGGATGAAAAAATGCTTATTTTTGATCCTCCAGATACCAATCCAATGGTAAGAATGCAAAAGGCCGTTTTTCCTAGTACAACAACTAGAATCCGTGAACATCGGTTTGTTTTTGACCGGTTGTTTGATGAAGATGCCAGCCAGGAAGAAGTGTATTCAAACACAACTAGACCTCTACTGGATTCAGTGCTGGATGGCTATAATGCTACAGTTTTTGCTTACGGTGCTACAGGATGTGGAAAAACTCATACAATCAGTGGTACACCCCAGTATCCTGGAATAATATTCTTGACAATGAAGGAACTGTTTGAAAAGATATCAGCAGTACGAGATACAAAGAATGTAGATGTTTCGTTATCCTACCTGGAAATCTACAATGAAACAATTAAAGATTTGTTGGAGCCTAGTAATAAGGTACTCACACTTCGAGAAGACTCAGAGCATCGGATAACAGTTTCAAATCTAAGTACTCATAAACCTGAAAATGTTGAGTCTGTAATGGAAATGATATTGCAAGGTAATCAAAATCGAACAATATCACCTACGGAAGCAAATGCTACTTCTTCAAGATCGCACGCAGTTTTGCAAATAAACGTAGTGTTGAAAAATCGGACAGCAGATATCTCTGAGGCTCACACAGTTGCTACTTTATCCATTATTGATTTAGCTGGAAGTGAACGAGCGTCAGCGACTAAGAATCGGGGGGAACGACTTTTTGAAGGAGCAAATATTAACAAATCTTTGCTGGCTCTTGGTAATTGTATTAATGCATTGTGCGATCCAAGACGACACAATCATGTACCATACCGAGATTCAAAGCTTACAAGACTGCTCAAGTTTTCATTAGGAGGAAATTGTAAGACTGTTATGATTGTATGTGTGAGTCCGTCTAGTCGGCACTACGATGAGACACTCAACACGCTTAAATATGCTGATCGAGCCAAGAAGATCAAAACCAAGGTGATTAGGAATGAACATAATTTGGATAGACATGTTGGATCATACTTGAAAATGATAATAGAGCAGAAGGCTGAGATTGAGGAGTTACGAAGCAGAGAGAATGAATCAGTTAGTATTGCTTTGGGAAATGCTGAGGATCGTCGGGCAAAGTGCCAGGACACGATTCAAGATGCTATCGTGAGTTTGAACCATACATTTGAGACGACGAACTACATTCGGGTACAAACCACAGGGATACTGAAGAGAATGAAAACTATTATTAGTCAAATCAGTCAATTAGAGACGTTACTAAAAAGTTATAGAAAGTATGGGGAGGGAGAGCAGTTTGTGTATGGGATTGAAGATTGTTTTGAAAAGTTAAGGAGTGAGCGTGAGAATCTTGAGAGGTCTTATAGTGCTACATGGCAAGACCAGCAGATTATTGAGTCAACGCTGACAGTTTTGATTAGAAGATTAGAGGATACGCCTGGATTTACAGAAAGTGATCGGGTATCGTTTATGGCGCAGGCAGATGCTATGAAGTATAAAGCTGAGCTAGAGATATACAAAGAGCTTGCAAAAGACACGGCATTGGATACTCAGATATTGGAGTATTTTTCTGAGTTTGCGTTTAAAGTTATGAATAATATTGAGGAGGCTAGAGAGCAGATTGACGAGTTATGTGATGGTCAATTTTTTGCAGAGTTACTTGAGACTGGGGATGCGCGGATAGATGAAGGACTATCTAGTATGTTGTCTAGTACTCTGAGCATTGATATGGGGGTTAAGAATGGTGGACGGGTTGGTGATAAAAGTGGAATTTTGGCAAAAGAAAATCAACGGAGGGTGAGTAGCAATGGAGGGCGTCGACGAATTAAGCAGCAGGTGGTTGGGTTGAAGTCACCTGTTAGGAGTTACAAGAGGACTTCACAGAGGGTTCGATGGGAGAATGGTCAAATACGGGTTGATTTAGGTGGAGATGTTGAGACAGGATTACAAGACAAGGCTGAGATTAAGAATGAGAGTGAGGAGGAGGATGATGTTGAGATAGTTTCTAGTACTCCATCACCTCCGTCATTTTCAATGGTTTCTTCAGTTCCGGTTCCCAAGTATCGTAGAGATAGACGTAAGAATGGTGGGGTGCCAGGAGGATATGCTGGTGCAAGTAAGGAAGGTTTAAAGGCAGGGAAGGAGAATACAAAGCCATATCAAGGAGTGAGTTTAGGAGAAGGAGGGAGTGGTAGTAAGGGTAGTTCACCAAGTTCATCAGGGACAAGTTCATCAGGGAGTCCAAGGAAAGGAGGAGCGATACAGTATTCTAATCGTCTTGGGTTAGCAACTGCATCTAGTGCTAGTAAGCAAAAGGGGAGATGATTGGTTTGAGATGTTTGTGGAGTTGATGAGAACGAGAACAAGATTAAGATGGAAATCAGAACGAGATCTTGTAATCAAATCAAGAACGAGATACAATCGAGAACGAGATACAATCAAGAACGAGATCTTGTAATCAAGAACGATATCTTGTAATCAAGAACGATATCTTGTAATCAAGAACGATATCTTGTAATCAAGAACAAGATTTTGTAATCAAGAACAAGATTAAGATACAAGATCAATTAATATCAACCAACATCAACTAATATCAACCAACATCAACTAATATAAACCAATACCATACAAAACCACCCAAATCACAAAACCCACAATCACAAAATAAAAATATAAAAACTGCCATCGGCCTATATCACAAACATCACCCCCCATTGTAGAATATCCACCAGCTAATTATCATACTGCGTTGATCCATCGCCGTACCGGAATCAACAAATGTAGCACTCGTTATCATTAAACACTGAAGCAGTTCTAGCCCGCACTCTTATCGATCTCCTCTCCTACTGCACCAATCATGATGGACGTTTACTATTTGGTGTGGCGTAGCGGTCAAGTGACAATACACGTGATCACTCACGTGAGATCCCAAAAAGTTTACAAGAAAAAATTTTCAAAGGGGAGAGAAAAGCAAAAAATCCAACAAAAACAAGAATTCGACAGAAATTCAGATAACAATCTTATCATGCGCTAATTTTTGCACTAATTATTTTTTGCAATTATTGCATGTTACGCTGTTTTGAGCCTTTTCTTTTTCTTATCACAAAGCCGTTAAAATACAGCTGCGTTGAATAAGTTCAATCCTTTTGTTGCCCTCCGATATGAAATATATTTAATTCAGCAGAAATCCCGTTTCCACTCTTTTCTTCTGCGTTTCTTTTCATTTACCTTAGTTACGACACACATCACCAAAATGCCGTTAGTTCAAACACTATCGCCATCGTTGACTGAATTGCTACTGGAGACTAGAATCACGGTGCCCAAAGGTTTGAAACGTTTGCGCAAATCTAACCAGCACAAGTCCTTTGTTCTCGACTCTGATTCATTAGATGGTTCGTTGGATGGTACGTTGGATAGTTCGTTGGATGGTTCGTTGGATGGTCCATTAAACGGTTCATTAAACGGTTCACTAAACGGTTCACTAAACACCTTAAATGGCCCATTAAATGAATCTCTGGGAAAACATATCCATAACGCTACACTTTCTTTTGAAGATACAGATTACTTGTCTAGTTCATGTTCAACATCTACTTCTTACTGGAGTAACGAAGATGATGACTACTTGAGTGTGCCTTCAAGTCCTGTTGAAGAATTTATTTCACCTGGTTTTGACTCTGTTTCAATCAAAAAGCACTCTAGAATAGAATATCCGGCTCTGGAATCTTGTAAAGTTGAAGAAAATCCTTTACATGAAGATGAAGAACCGGCCTTTTTAATGACGAAATCGTTTATCCGAAAGCCAATCAATGATTGCAAAAAGTCGTCTATCTCATTTTCTTTGTCAACTCCATCAATATCTGCATATACTCAGTCAATAGCATCCCCTGCATCGCATTCAACACAAACAAAACTTTTGCAAACAATTCCTCAGCAACGTAAAAAGCCTGTCAAGCTTACGACTTTTTCCGTTACTACAAATCATTTGAATTTTCAACAGCGCCAACTCCTGTTGTCTACTGACCAGCAGCAATACAAGATTAAAGAAAACAAGAAATTTTTAAAATTTTACGCTATTCGAAAAAGTTACATGAACAAGAGAATACTGAATGACAGTGTTTTAAAGGAAGAAGAAGTTTTATTAGATTTATTGGATTCTAGGATTCAGTTTCTTAATTTTGAAAAGGTAAAGAGCTGGAGGATATTTGCTACCATGATATCATGAGCTATTCCACTGAATTATGAGTAATTTTTTTGCATTGAAGAAAATTTTGGTTAGCCTTTAACGGTAAATATTGCTGGAAGAGGGAAGTATAAAGATAAGTGCGCCATGATTTGCACGCGACAAGATTTTGCATTGTTGAATAAAAGTTTTTTATAAAATTTACAAAAATTGCATTTTTACAATTGATTTTGAGTTGTTTTTAAGAAGACGAGTAACGATTTTGGATTATTTCAAGGTGAGCTTTTGTAAAGATTTTGGATTGTGAGTAAGCAATTTTCAACGTAGTCTTTATTGTTAACTTGATTGTGAGCAATCTTTATTGACAATTTTTAACAATTTTTAGTGACAATTTTCAACAATTTTTATTAACAATTTTTAACAATTTTTATTAACTTTTATTAACAATTTTTATTAACAACTTTTATTAACAATTTTTATTAACTTTTATTAACAATTTTTATTAACAATCTTTATTAACAATCTTTATCAACAATCTTTATTAACAATCTTTATTAACAATCTTTATTAACAATCTTTATTAACAATCTTTATTAACAATCTTTATTAACAATCTTTATTAGCAATCTTTATTAACAATCTTTATTAACAATCTTTATTAGCAATCTTTATTAACAACTTTTATTAACAACTTTTATTAACAATTTTTATTAACAATCTTTATTAACAATGTTTAATATATACAGTCTCTTGTTTTCTATTGTTAACAATCTTAATAATGTTTAATATATACAATCTCCATTGTTTTCTATTGTTAACAATCTTTATTAATAATGTTTAATATATACAATCTCCATTGTTCTCTATTGTTAACAATCTTTATTAATAATGTTTAATGTTAACAATCTTTATTAATATTTTTTAATATATACAATCTCTATTGTTAACAATCTTTATTAACAATGTTTAATATAAAAATTTCACAATCATCTATCAATATTCACACAATTATTCATCAATTATCAATGATAATCAACAATCTTTAATCAAACTCATATTGACACTTTCTATTCAACACAATCAAAAAACTACAATCAAAAAATTCAAGTTATTAACATGAAAAAAATAAAAAAAATGAAAAAATGAAAATAAAATTAATGATAATAGTAATAACAATCATACACTCGTAGCCATACCGCCACCTCCTCCAATCATTGAACTCTCTCCAGCCTTTAAAGCTCCTCCAATCACACTTCCTCCCCCAGGTCCTCCACCCCCTATAGAATTAGCTCGTCTATTGTTTCTCTGAAGCTGCATTTCATTCCTCAATGCCATGGAATCCATCGGCTTTAATAACTCAAAACTACACAATAAATCCTCACTAACACTCATAACAGCTCCCCAATTATCAAACTCTCCACAATAATTAGGAGCACTGAAAACCGTCACAAGCGTCCGATCATTGAAAAACTCATACCCATCCTCAACAACTATATGTGCCCGGCACACTAAATCAAAGTTAAACTTTGTCAAAAACTTGTTGATTGCAACTTTGTTGAAACAGTAGCTCACTCCACGCTCATTATCCTCCCACTCATTCTCAGTATCCGCTGGATCAGACCAAAGAATATCATTTAAAAGCCCATAGTCTGGAACATCAGTAGGCCGCTGGATATTTCGTAACTCATTCATATTGTTTAAACTAGGTGATAACCCTCCATGCACACAAAAAATCTTTTGTGCTATAATCGCAGCAATCGGTAACGTATTAAACGTATCAATGAATATCTTCCACGTCTTGATGTTGCATCGTCGCTTACACTCGTCGTAGAATCCATAAACTCTTGTAACATTTGCACACTCATGATTCCCTCGAAGTAAAAAAAAGTTCTCTGGATACTTGATCTTGTAGCATAATAACAGTAAAATAGTCTCCAAGCTCTGTTTACCTCTATCTACATAATCACCCAAGAACAAGTAGTTTGAATTAGGTGGGTAGCCACACATGTCAAACAGCCTTAATAAATCATTGAACTGTCCATGAACATCACCAACAATCTTAACTGGCGCTGACAAGTCCAATAGAATAGGCTGCGATAGAAAGATCTCTCTCGAGGTCTGACAAATTAATGCAATTTCGTTATTTTTCAAGCAAATGTGTTTACTCGTTCTTCCTCTAAACCCGCTTTCCAATAATCTAGATATAACCTCATCAATATCGATAGTGATCCCGCCACCAGCGCTTCCACTCCCAGTGAATGAAGTTGAATGCGATGCAACAGAAGCTCCTCGAAGCTTTCGTCCAGGAATGCTTCCGGGAAATGGTGAAGCTATCGGCATGGAGTTTCCACTGCTTGGGTTCAATAAGATTTGAGTTTCCACAATACCGCCATTGCCTACACTTGCACCGCTTGTAACGCTTGCATTACTCAAATTGCTGCTGTTACTGAGTGTTCTTTTATGCTGAGGGTTTTGCGAGTTTTGGAAAGCTGGAGACGAGATTGTAATGTCTGGTGCTTCTGTGCTTGGAGAGACTCCTGTCATTAAGTTTAAGTTACTCATACTTGTTGAGTGAGGAGTGACTGATCCATTATTTGGAGGTGCTGCTACTGTTCCGTTTTGGTTGAAGCTGCTTGGTTCTGTGAGGATGCTGGGGCCCGGGTTTTCGCCTGGGCCTACGCTGAACGAAGAGACGGCACTTTTGAACGAATCTACTGACTTTCTTGATCTAATTGACCTAATAGAGCGTGTAGTTATAGAGCTTTGGGTTTCTGTTCTCGCGAACCCAGGTTGAGACTGTCCACTGGAGTGATTAGGATTGGTGTTCTGGTTGAGATGCTTTTTAGATTTTGAAGACGAGTTACCCATTGTTGAGAGCAAACTGTGAAAAGATAGTCTATCAGGGAAGATCGATAAGCAATGGCCACTGAAGTAGTTTTCGAATGATGTAGACGCAAGTGAAAGATCTGGGGAGTTTTGTTTATTGCGAAAGTAGGAAAAAATAATCAAGGAAAACGTGGTGGTGGTAAGAAAAAAAAAAGTGCATTTTTAAAAGTATGTACACAATATTCTGAATTTTAAGGTGAATTTGAGTTGTGATTTTTATTTTATTTTATTTTATTTTATTTTATTTTATTTTATTTTATTTTGTGATTTGTTATTTTTTTATTTTACTTTATTTTATTTTATTTTATTTTATTTTATTTTATTTTATTTTGTGATTTGTTATTTTTTTATTTTATTTTATTTTATTTTATTTTATTTTATTTTATTTTATTTTATTTTATTTTATTTTATTTTATTTTGTGATTTGTTATTTTTTTATTTTATTTTATTTTATTTTATTTTATTTTATTTTATTTTATTTTATTTTATTTTATTTTATTTTATTTTATTTTATTTTATTTTATTTTGTGATTTGTTATTTTTTTATTTTATTTTATTTTATTTTATTTTATTTTATTTTATTTTATTTTGTGATTTGTTATTTTTTTATTTTATTTTATTTTATTTTATTTTATTTTATTTTATTTTATTTTATTTTATTTTATTTTATTTTATTTTATTTTGTGATTTGTTATTTTTTTATTGTATTATTGTATTATTCTTATTGTATTTCATATCACAGATTATAGACCCCCTCTGATCTTGAGTCTTTGATATTTAAATTTTTCTAAACTTAAGTCTTTGATAATTGAATATCTTTGAGTCTGGTATTTAATTATCTTTGAGTCTTTAAATCTTTAAATCTGAATTTTTGAATCTTTTTTCTAATTGAATCTTGAATTTTTCTATTTGAATTTTTGAATCTTTAAATCTTTTTGCTTGAATGTTTGAATTTTTGAATTTTTCAATCATTCTTACCGAATCTTTAAATTTATAAATCTTTCAATCATTCTTACCGAATCTTTAAATTTATAAATCTTTCAATCATTCTTACCGAATCTTTAAATTTATGAATCTTCCAAATTAAATCTCTATTTCTTCCTAATTCAAACTACTTTTTATTTTTTTCAAATTAATTATTCATATTTTAATACCTTAGACAAATCTAGTCAAATAAAAATTTCACTAGGAATTAATATTCAGTACTCAAAATCTCTATCACCCAAACTCTCGTATCATGAAATTCACATTTTAAAATATAAGTCATAAAACTCACCTTTTAAAATATAAGTCATATAACTCACCTTTAAATTACAAGTCATATAACTCACCTTTAAATTACAAGTCATAAATATAAAACTCACCTTGTAAATTTTCAAATTCACTTTGTAAAATCATGTATATAGACAAAACCACTTTTAATTTATTTCTTACTTACGTCTACCACTAGAAACAACATTCCATCCATCGGCATCCAAATCTTCTTTAGGAGCTTCAGCTAATCTCATCTTTTCAACTTCAGTCAATAAATCTTTAGACTTTGTAACAGAAGATACTTCAACAAAATGTTCCTCCTCCTCTTCATCCTCATTTCTCAAAGCTGAGTACGACTTTCTAGCCTTCTCCCTTTGAACACGCTCTTCCCTCTCCAATCTTTGCTTCTCTTCTCTAATACGTTGCTCCTCCTTCAAACGCTCTTGTTCTTGAGTCTTTTTATCCTCCAACTCACGAAGCTTCTTATCAGTATCAACTGGTTTAGCAACACCAAACAAAGCACTTGATCTAGAATCAGCTGAAGGAGGAGCAGTAGGAACATCACTCACTAATGGTTTAGTACGAGGAGCCAAGTTTAATTTAGCTCTAGGTTTAGCAGATTGAGCAGGAGTAGCTGACTGAACTGGAGCAGGCTGCTGCTGTTGCTGCTGCTGTTGTCGTGGCTGGAATTGACGTCTCTCATTATTATTAAACTGGCTGTTATTGTTGAAACGAGTGTTATTGGAATTCTCAAAACGATCAAAAACTGGCTCTCTCTTTCCCCAGTTATCCAAATCTCTCCTACCTTCTACTCTCTTTTGGCCATTTGCGTTATTGATTGGAATATTATTGTTATTGAAGTTTCTGTTGTTATTGTTGTTATTATGATTGTTGTGATTAGAATTCTTGGGTCTATGTTCGTGGACAACAACAGTCAATCCATTAGTACCGTCCAATTTCAACGCTTTTTCCAATCCTTCCTTGGTGTCAAAATCGACATAACCCATGTTTCTGTCCATTAAGAAGGTCAAGTTGTAGTTACCAAATTCAGAAGTGTTGAAAAGGTTCTTGAAATCATTTTCTTCAAAGTTTTCCAGTTGCAAAAATCTAGCAGTAAAAGGAAATTTTTCAGGATTGTAGTCTTTAGGCTTAACAACGCTATGAGTAGACAGTTTACTTAACTGTTCGTAACTTCTATCAACTGGCAAGTCTGGTACTTCGTCAGCCCAATCACCTCCAAAGGTGTCGTCTAGAAAACACTGTTAGCATTGTGAATTTCTAAATCATGTTTTTAACATACCGTCCATAAAATCAGAAAGCTTCTTAGGTTCACTCATTGTAGTATCGTCAGTGTCAAACTCGAGGAACTAAAAGTGAAGAAGAGTTTAAAAAGAAAGAAAAAATTTTTTTGAAAAAAAAAAAAAAAAAAAAAAATCAAATTAAGCCCTGACTAATCTTTGTCAAATTAAAGTATCACGTAATTTATTAAGTAATATTTCATTTGTACCAACCTGAGAAAATGTGATTTATGTCTTTAATCTTACCTTGCAGAGCCAATTTAGGTCCAACCACAGTCAATAGCTCTAACTCATTCATTTCACTGTTAAAAACATCCCGCTAGATTGTTATCGCGTCATTAGGTGAGTACTTTGAACTTTGTTATTGTCCCTGTTCTAATTGTTTAGTTATCTCAATGCAGTTGAATTCAACGGCTGTGAACCAGGTTTTGGCTATTCTCGTCCTCATATATGTAAGTCTAAAAGTTGGATACCGCGTCTTGGGACTCTTGACAGGTTTTCATATTGGATGGATAGGTCTGGGCGCCGCTCACAATTTTCAATGGTCTAGTAAAAATGGCTTGAAAGTGAAAATTGGTAAAATTGGACTTCATCCTTGGAGATTGCAAATTCGGGTTAAAGACATTCAGATTTGTCTGCCGTCTAAAGTTAAACAAAAGAGCTCGAAATCATCTTTGGTTGAAAAGAGCTCGAAATCGCACTTGGTCGAAAAAGCTTGGAAATATTTCAATTGGATTCGAGGTTCAGTCGAAATTACAAACTTGCAAATTGTGCAAGCTTCTAACCAGTTTGAACTCGATTATGTCAAACTATCATTTAAAGCTTCGCGGAATTCAGATGGATTGAAAAGACTGAGCAGCTTTCCACACATGGGAACCCTTTTGTCTGATATTGTGAATCACGACTTGACGAAAATAATCAGCTTAACTATTAAAAAGGTGAGTATTAACGGTGTCAGAGTATCTGATGCCTCTAAGGTTACTTCAGTGGTAAATATTCACTCTAGGCAAATTAGTCTGTCCTGTCAAGTTAGTGACTTTAGCATCTCGTTAAAAGACATGCAAAAACTCAGCTCGAAAAAGTCTTCAGCTGAGCCCGAATATTCTGACACAAACAAAAAAGTTTTGGAGATGAAAGAAAAAATCAACAAATACTTAAACCATTTGATTCAATTCGATTTTGTACTCGGTGTCTTGAATGTCAAAGATCTTCCAAAAGGTTTGGAATTTCTTACTCATGATATAACGCTCCAAATGGACACTTTGAATCCAAAATATCAATTCGGCCAATTTTCTACGGTTGCAAAGCACAAAAAACACTTTTCTTTAAACACCCCAGCGTCTTCAAAACAAATCGTAATAGCATCTACTTCTGTTACTCTATTTCGAACTGAAACTCAAAGAGAAGTTTTTTATATTCCTCACTTTATGGGCACTTGGGAACCTCTTAGATTATGGGTTGCTGGACCAATTGGTACTATTTGGGTCGAAGAATTTGAACAATATATCATAGGCACAAACAATCAGAAATCATCCAAAGTTTCAAAACATGAATTAGCTGATAATAGCGAAGATACTTTGAAAGCGATTTTGAAAAAATTGGATCTGTGTGGGCTGTCATCAATAAAAGTGGCAATTGAAAATCCAACCTTCAGGTTCATTGTGAATGAAGAGACAATCGTTATGGATTGTGAAAAGCTTCAAGCTTCACTTTCAAATGTTAAAACTTTACAAAATGAAGGAGCTCTTGAAAAAAATGAAAAACAGTTGACTTTTGAAATTTCAGAATTATATTCGAAAGATCTGATATCAATTTCTTTTTGTAAATTTGAATTGTTATCAAAACGATTGCAATCTAGCAAAATCAATATTATTTCGCCTACCAGAGACATTCGCCTGCAAATTGAAGAAATCTATGGTTCAGTCACAAATATGGATAGTGCAAAAATTGAAGGTATCAAATTGAGTAGAAAAGATGGAAGGTCAATTGTTGATGTACCAAAGGTTTCAATTTCAATTGATCAAGATGAAAAATTGATGAATGTCGATATGGATTCATTTAGAGTTGATTGGGATCTAGCAACTCATTTTGTTATAGCTGGATGTATAAATGATGTGATAAGAATTGAACAATTGATGGATCTAATCAAACAAAGAAAGCAAATGAAAAAATCACAACCACAATTTGATGATCCAAATGAGAAGAAAAAACCGAAAATTCGATTCCGAAATAAATTTGCAAAAATTAAAGCTCATCTACCCAATGAACAGAAACTCATGTTAGAAACAAATTCTTTTGAAGTTTTGTTTGTCCCTCAAAATCCTGTTAAAATCAAATCAAATTTCGTCCGACTTTATTCTGTCCATCCAACTATCCACGATGCTTGGGCTCGTCTTGCAACTATTAGAGCCCTCGATTTATCCATCACTAAAAAATTCATAAACGTTGACACTAAGGGAATCAGACTCAATGTTGTGTATAATTTGCTTCTATGGAAAGTTATTGATAGTATTAATTCAACAATCAAAGCTGCAAGAACTATCGTTCATAGAGCTATTCATGATGATCCAACATATGTGATTCAAGTTGAAGAAAAAAAACTAATAACAAATATGCCTCTTATCAGAATTAGAGCTAAAAAGTTGATGGCTACAGTGGAAGATGATCTTTTTGAATCAAAACTGAATTTGATCTTTGAAATAGGTTTAAGAGAACAGAAAGATAGGCTGGAAAGAGAACGAATTTTTGAAGAGAAAGCAGAAAAAATAAGAAAAAGTAGAAATTATTTGAAAACCAGGAAACTATTCAAGCCAAAGAAGCCTGAAAATGACGGACATTTGAAACCTGGTGCAGACTCTGTGCACAGTGAAACTAGCAAGCCATCTTTGTTTACATACTTTTCAACCCTCAATTCTTCTTCAGCTTCTAAGAAAGAGCAAGGCCCTCTTCCACTAGTTAAGGATACAGCCGCAGGTGAAACATTATTATCAGAGGAAGAAGCAAGATATAATCTAGATCAGTACTTTTCAAACAATTGGATTAAAGTCATAAACCAAGCAGAATCAAATTTGAAGGAAAGTATTGCTGCTCAAGTTGCAAAGAAACCTGCACATGATATTGTCGATTCAGAGATTATAGAAGAAGAAAGGATAGTTGATTATTCAAAATATCCGTTTCTATTTTTTCTTGAATTATCTGATTTAGATTGGACATTAAAGAAACCAGACCAGGATGAAGATAGTATTCGTGACTTTTTATATGATGTTGGAAAAGGACTTCCAAAGGATAGTTCATTTGCAGTCTTTATTCCACTTTACAATTCTTTAAAGTGCGCTTCGCTTAGAGTTCAATTCCGTGACTACCCATTACCTCTGGTTTATTTCCCAGATTTACATCCCAGCCAAAATCCTCAAGAATCTGCCATTAAAATTGAAGGTTTGTTTATAGTAGCTGAAAATCTCAGCTTTGCCAAATCGAATTTTAGGAAAATATTCATTCCAGTGGATTCTAAAGCGTTTAATCAACCAGAATTTGAATCTGGTAAACATGCAGAGAATCCCTTTATGATCCAGCTTATCAAAACTGTTGCTTCTCCCAAAATTTACACAAATTTGAAGTTTACTCTGAATTCAACACTCCCTTGTCAAGTAACATGGTGCGTTGCTAATCAGCCAGCTATGCAAACATTTATGCAATCATTGGATTCACTTTCTAAACCTCCTACTGATCCATCAGAGAAACTAGGATTTTGGGATAAAATAAGAACAGTTTTCCACTCACGAATTGATCTGCAAAACCCACATGGTAGCATACAACTTCAGATGAAAGGTTCTACTAATCCTTATAGTTTGGTAGGAGATGGTGCTGGTATAGTCATGACTTGGAGAGAAAATGTTCACGTTGTCGTGAATGGAAATGATGATCCGAAAGAATTGATTGTGGTTGGTAGTCAAGAGTATATTGTTGCAGTACCAGACTATTCTTCTAGAGAGCCCGAATTTTTGGCTAAGGGTGTTATGAAGTCTAGCGGATTATATTGCGAAAGTAAATTGAAAGAAAGTTCAGATTTCCAAAAGGTAGTCATGAAGTTTAGAAGTGATAGAGTGAGATGGGTAGGTGGATTATTATTTGAACGGAAAGATCCTAATTCTAGTACTGGTAGAACTTACAAGTTTAAACCACATTACGATGTTGTATTGTCGAATCCTCACCATATCACAAATTTGAAAGATTACGACGCTTATGATGGGTTTAGATCTCATTATTTACATTTGGCAATTACAGTTACGTCTGTCGCTCCGGAAAATGCTGACCAAGAAAAACAGACCTGTTACAATAGCATTCATCTTACTCCAAGATTCTTTTCTCACATTATGCAATGGATCAAATTATTTGACGGATCTCAGTCTCTTCCGGTTCGAAATGGCAATTTATTTACCACACGAAAGCTCAAACCCAAAAAGTTTGGTCGTCATTTGTTTAGTATCAAGTATCAACTTCAGCTCGAACATCTTTTCTTTTCTCACATGTATGTCCACAAAACTTACAATGCGGAAACCAATACGTCTTTATACAACTCTACTGGTTTGAAAGCAAAGATTGACAGATTTATTATGGATATTCATCAAAGAAAAGAACCTCAAGCAGATGAAGCACATCGATGGAGAATGGGTGTCAATGCTGGTGAAGTCGATTTGTTTGGAGCTGATTTGAGGGTTTTGACTGCTTCATTAAAAGGAACGTCAACAGATGTTCCTACAGAAGTTGTTGAAGAGTCAAGTGATTTCAATAGCTTCGATTCTCGGTCTCAACAAAGTGGAGAATTCAATGTTCGCGATGATGACATGTCTTGGATTGACCTTGATGATTTTGTAGAGCTCGATGGCAACATTCCTTCAAGAAAGTCTCCCAAGATCTCTGTTTTGAATTTAGGATATTCTCCAAGGTTCACTTACTTGAGACGAACAAAAGATAGATTACCTAAAGATATGGATTCATTTGGAAACGAGCCATCTCATAATTGCTTAATTGGAGTTGAGTTAATTGCAGATACTCAAGAAAAGTTAATTGCTCAAAGAATTGATGAACTTCAGGAACAGATTGAAACAAATCGCAACATGTTGGAATCATTGAAAAAGGACTTTATAAATCATGATGAAGTGAATAAGAAAATTACCAAAGTTGAGAAGGATTTGAAGGTCCTTATTGAAAGATATGAAAGAATCACAACTTTTAGGAGTGAAGGTAAAGGCAGAGATAAGATTCAAGATGCTATGGAACAGACTGCACAAAAAATTGCAAATGGTATGAAAGGGAATAGAATCAAGGGTTCTGATCACTCGTTGAATAAAGAAGATAATGATACATTTGTGGATCTTTTTGTAATTCATTCATTCCAAATGAAATGGGATAATGAAGTAAGAAATGCTACTTATAAATATCTGAATCGACTAGAAGAACGACGGGCATTCACATACATCATGACTCAAAAAGCACTGTCATATCTCACTGATGTTATTGAAAATAAAACGAAGGAAAAGAAGGATCTCAATCAAGTTTACAAGGATATTGAGAAATTTCAAGTTATTGAGGATTCTAATTATTCTCCTAAAGATCAGTATTTGATTAAATTCATTTCACCTCAAATTCAATTGATTAGTGATAAGAATCCAAATCATTGTATGCTTTTGACTTGTGATAACATTGAGCTGAAAACTAAGAAATTGTATGATGAAGACGAAAGACTGATGGAGACTAGATATACTTCCTCACTTAAATCGGCTCAATTTTTTGTTTTATCTAAATCTCAGGTCACTGAAGGAGTCTCTCCTCTATTAACTTCCTGGCCTCCTTGGCTTCCTGTTGACTGCTGTTATGATTCCACGCCACTAGTTTCCACTAGAGTTATTCCAAAGACCTCTATGTCACTTGTTTACACTAAGCCAAACACTCTTAATCTGGAGGCTGCTCCTAGCGTTGTTCAAGTTCACTTTCCCAAAGTTACAGTTGCTTGTGATTCACCACAATTTTTTGCCGTTTTTACAGTAGTAATGGATTTGTTGATCTATAGTGAACCAATCACTAAGGAGAGAACTGAGAGACTGGACAAGATTATGTTAGCTACAGATTTTTCTGATTTAGAGAATATATCCAAGAGGATATCTGAGCTGCAAAATTTGGTTCGACAACAGCAAGATATAAAAATGGACTATGTTGCGCAACTTTCAGTATTGGATCGCGAAGGGCTAACAGACTTGGCTGCACTGGAATTGGAACAAACACATACGTTGAGAGAGCTTTTTGTAATGATGGAAGCATTGAAATCTCGAGAGCAAGGGGAGCTTGTTAAGTATAGCGTTCTTGCTGATCAAACCATTGTCCATATTTTGCAGAAGGAACGGCAGCCATTTTTGGATGTTGGTATGGCAGGAGCTGGATTTGAGAGAGTTCAAGGGAAGGAAGGATTCAATGCCAATTGGGTGAAAGTAGAGATGATGCAAGCTTTCAATCTTTCACCTGAGGCAGAATTCCCCGAGATGTTTGCACCGATTGGAGAAAAGGAGAGTAGTAAACTGCCAACAAAAAAGAACACCAAGAAGAGGAGAGATTCTGTATTAGACAAGTTAGTTTCGCCGAATGATAATGAGCCTCCATTTAGTAAGAATGAAACGGGTCGACCTAGATCTCAAAGTAGTAGTGGATCTACTGAGCTGGCTGGTAAAGCAAAGAAACCTGATTTCATCAATTTTACTTGGACATTACTTGATCCTATTGGGGGTATACCAATTATTGAGAACTTTGAAGTTCAATTACAACCGCTGAAATTTCAGATTGATTCACAGACATGGAAGAGTTTGTTTGCGTTTTTGTTTCCAGAAGGTGATGCTGCACCGTTCAATTTGAACAAGCAGCCTTCTGATTCTGATTCTGATTCTGAGGATTCTGATGACGAGCATAAGGAAGATGATACGAAAAATAACGAGATAGCTGTTATGCAGAGTCGAGCAGCCAACTATCATTCATTGATTGAAGCACGGTTATTTCCTACTACAATGTCTATATCTTATCACTCTTATGCTCTGTCTATTGATTCATTTGTGATTCAGCTACCAGCTATAACGTATCGAAACAAGACGTGGTCTACGATGGATCTTATTTTAGCACTGAAACGCGATGTTACCAAAATCCTGTTGAGTCATACGGGTTCATTAGTAGGGAATGTTTTACGAACTAAGAATTCTAGTAGAAAGAAGAGGTCTCGGGCTCGTAGTTTTTTTGGGTTTGACAGTGGAACGAGTGATGCTGGAGAAAATGGAGAGAAGAAGAAGAGGTTGGGTATATTAATGGAGTATGAGAGGTTTAGGGAGGTTGAGGAGTTGGAGGTTGAAGTTGATGATGGAAAGAAAGGGTTTTTGAAGAAGATGTTTTAAGATGGGATAACGTTTTATTTATTTAGTTATTTATTTTATTTATTTATTTATTTTGTGTTTATATATTGAACAAAAAGTGATTTTAAAAATATGAATTTTCAATTTTTGTTTACCATTTTTTGATATCATAAATATTGAGGATGGTAAGTTTAAATATTTTGAAATGGAATTTAGTTATTTTTATATTCTTTGTAGTCTATAATTTTTTATCAATTTTCAATTATATTTCATGGTTACATTACATTTTATGGAATATATAATCTATAAATCTGATACAGATAATCGTGTACAGTAATTGCAATTTATTAATACAGACTAAAAAGCAAACACTCATGAACCCAGCTCGGTGCAATAACACAAGCCACAAGTTTCCATGACAAATCAAGTATTTCAATGATGCAATATAAAAGAGATTTTAGCACTCAACCTTGCCACAGCTTTGCCACAATCATCAACTCATTTCTCGGGGTCAGCTCCACAACATGTTTTAAACTTAAAACCAAACACCAATTTTACAAACTTGGGTGTTACCACGTAATTTCTACAACCCGATTTACAACCCAACTTATAACCCGACAACCCGACAACTCGATAACCTGATTATATGTTCTACTACCCCGTTGTTAATCAATCGTGGCTATCACAATTCCATTTTTGGAAATCACATGACATTTTAATTTTGAGATCACATAATTTATAAATCATATTTTTGAAATCACATGATATTAATTTTTGAAGCCCTAAGCTGATGTTAGTTTACCCGGCTTGGATTTTACAAAATCAGGGAAGCGCTAGAGTCAAGTTGTGGCGATTAGACAATGAGATATAAATATGATGGGAGCGCACAATATTTTTCTAAATTTTTCCCTTTCCTGCTCCCTATCTTTATGCTCGGGCATTACGCATATCCGTGAAGATTCGTCTGAGATTGTGTTTTTGCTGGTTGAAAACTTTTTAACCTTTGACCGCTTCTTTCTTTTACTCCTTCGTGAAGTTCATGTATCTTTGGATTATTGAATGAAGGAAAAGTTAGGGAATTTTTGGAAACAAGAATCTCATTGATGAGATTTAAGCAAATAGCTTTGTAATTGTGAAATTTGATTTATTTTGATTTATTTTGATTTATTTTAATTTGTAAAAGTGATTGAATTGTTATTAAAAAAAGTACTTTTAATGAAGTGAGGCAATCGTTTGAAGCAATTGATAGTTGAAAAAAGCAATCGACAGTTGAAGAATTGTTAAAGAAGCAATTGAACAGTCGAGTAACTGTAATAAAGCTTGAGAAACAAATGAATGAATAATTATGACACAGTTAACGAAACAACGGTATCACAGTTAACGAAACAACTGTAACACATTAAAGAAACAATAGCTATTGTTAATTGATAACATGAACCATGTTTATCAACCAGCACCGTTATACTCTAGCACCGTTATATCCCAGCAACACTACATCCTAGCACCGTTTTATCCTAGCGCCGTTGTATCCTGGCTCAACCTCATTCTAGCACTGATTTCATCCCACCCCATTCCACAACCTCATTTCACTAACCCATCCACGTGACATGATGACATTTGCGGCAATGGTGCTATCATGTTAACCACAAAATGTGTGGCTAATTCCACGTGATTGAACGCAATTTCAAGCCAAATTTTATCAGCTGAGCCACATTGCCACTCAAAGTGACTGAGTTGCTCTACCACAATCGTAGGAACGAGGAAACCAAGAGGTGGCATATCAAAAGCACCCAAGTGGGTTTAGCGTTTGCTACGATATCATAAGTTTTGGGTTCAGTATCAAAGTAGCTTTAAATTGAACTGGTCTCGCTGCTTTTTTAAACTTTTCTTATATTTAAGTAACTAATTGTTTTTTTTTTGACGGCTCCCGATACAGCGACATTTTTAAATTTGTAGATTTTCACAATGGCAACCAACCCCAGCATCATCAATAACATCTCTATAATGAACTCAAAACTATCAAACGAACTGTCAACGGAATTACGAACCCTTAAAGAACAGGACCAACAAACCATCAACTTTATCTGGAAGCTGTTTGAACAAACAAACGATAACCAAAAAGCTCTCCTACTAAGAGGTTTTCTAACGCAGTGCTGCTTCCCTCAACTCTCCCAGGTATCAACAATGCTCAACGAAATGATCAGAATCGACTTTGTTACTGTCCTTCCTGCTGAAATAAGCTACAAAATCTTGAAATTCCTGGACTCAAAATCTCTCTGTAGGGCTGCCCAGGTCTGTCGAAAGTGGAACCAAATGGCCGATAACGATTCAGTCTGGAGAAGACTGTGTGAACAACACATCGAAAAAACTTGTACAAAGTGTGGATGGGGGCTTCCTCTGTTGATTAAAAGAAACAGATCTGTATCTCCTCCTCCTTCTGAATCATCGGCATCTCCCATTCCCATTATCGCATCTCCTTCATCAAACCCTCTCATTAGAAAATCTTGTTCAAACAACGATCATCCTGCTAAAAAACGCAAAACAATCCCTTGGAAATCTGTCTACTCCGAACGCTACACTGTAGAATCCAACTGGAGAAATGCCCGGTTTCAAACTCGTTTGTTCCAACACACAGCTCCCGTCACAACCCTCCATTACTTGTATCCTCTTCTAGTAACTGGAACTTCTAACGGTTTAATTCACATTTGGAACGTGCAAACTGGTAAAATTCTGAGACAGCTGAACGAACACAGAGGTGCTGTATCAGCTTTAAAAATGGATGCTCATAAATTGGTCTCAGGGTCCTGGGACGAAACTATAAGAGTTTGGAACCATCATACAGGTGCTTGTTTGGCCACCTTCCGTGGCGGCGAAGTAGGTAAAATCACATGTCTTGATCTCGAGGGAAGCACTGTTGTATCAGGATCCACAGACACTCTTGTGAAAGTGTGGAACTTTGCTGATAAGACCTGTTTTTCACTGCGAGGTCATGTGTCAGGTGTTAACTCGGTAAAAATTGAATGCGGGAAGGTTTATTCAGGTTCAGAAGATGGTGAAATTCGAATTTGGGACTTGCAATCTAAAAAGTGTGTTAGAATAATTAAAGGTGCTCATGTAAGTGCAGTCACTGGAGTCTCAACTGCTTCTAATGGGGTCCTTGTTTCTGGATCTAGAGACAACACTGTGAGGATTTGGGATATTGAACAATGCGATGAAGCTCCCAGCAGTTCCTCAAGTGAAGAGCGCATTCCGACGTTATCTACTCCCAAGAGAACCCTCTTTGGTCACTTGAAAGGAGTCACAACTGTTAGTTCGGACAAATTTCGAATTGCAAGTGGGGCTGGAGATAATCAAGTTAAAGTATGGGATGTTGAAACTGGTAGAGTCTTACATACTTTTGGGTTGCACGGCAGGATAAACAGTGTCGAATTAGCTGACACTGCAGTCGTCGCTGGAGCCGAAGATGGAATGGTTAAGATGTGGGATTTTGGATCATGTTAAGATTCATTTATTTATTTAATGTCAAGTTTGACTTGTACTCTTATTTATTGAATATAGTTATTGATTTAATTTAACGCATATTTGTAATTTTTCAAGAAAAACTTTCAAGGGAAACTTTCTAAACTTTTAATTCCAAGCTCAATCATGATTTTTACAATAAATTTAAAAAACCAAGGAATATGAGCAGTGTTTGATTGCCATCAGTGCTTTGCAAAAAGTTCGTTATGTAACTAATTAGAATGTTTTATCCCATCTCTTCATTTGGTATTTTTCTAATCTTTGCTTCATCAATAACTGGTTCCACGTTCCTGGCTTGCTGAAAACTAGGGAAAACATTCTAAAACAAAGTTAAGGGACTCAATGGATTCATTTTTGAGGACGATAATGTAAAATGAAAAACACAATAACGTATTGAACAAATCTTCTAGTCTTATTTCTCCATGATTGTTGAATAAAGTTTCCATTTTTTAATTTTTCTTTTAGCGAGGGTCCATTGATTTGTGTTTGTGTTTCAATCTTTCGGCATTTCATTCAATCTCAATATGAATTATTAAAGAAACAGTCGGTTTAAGAAATGTGGCAAAAGAGACCAATACCACTTCATGATCATGTCTACCAAAAAATCTATAATTTTTGCACAGCAAAATCATAAATTTTCAACTTTTATAATTTTGTCAATTTCAACTTTCAAATCTGTATTCTAATAATATTTCTAACACTCGAAAATATATTTTTTCTTTAAAACGGAAAAAAAATTCAAGAAACAAAAGTTTTTTGTTCATTAGGAAGCTAGAGACGAGATATTATAATGTATAATCTACACCCATGTTTGTACTGATTCGTATTTTTTTCTTCCATTTCATGGTTTTGATCATTACGATTTAACTCAGACGGATCATTTGTATCAAAGTGTTTTGGAATCAAAAAGTTGCAAAAACTAAAATTTATTTTTTCTAAAAATGAAAACGATTCAATGAATCTCTCTGAAATCACACTTATCTAAACTAAAACTAAAACCAAAATTCAATAATTAAACAAATAACCACATGTAAACAAAATAAATTATCAACCAAATGGATCTATATCTTTAAATCAAATACCCAAAAAACAAAAAAATAAATCAACCACAAATTTTATTACCCTTGAAAAAATAAGTTTGTAATATTCATTACCCATTTGAGGTGAAACAGAATAAACATTCGATATTACAAACAAGAAATGAAAATATCAAAAAAATAATCAATTCACAATATTAACATGCTAGTACAAACGGTGGTAATAATAATTCAACCAATACATAGCACAACAAAAAAACTTATTCAATCCAGAGGTCTTGAAGGAAAGATAAGAGGGTTCTAATGTTTTGAGTAAAGTTCAAAGTTCAAAATTCAAGGTTCAAAGCCAAAACTCGCATCACCGTATTCAATCATCACATTGATAAAATGTCCAACACCTTTGCCAACATTCCGCAAACACTCCATAATCCCTTTTCCTGCAACTTTCTAGCTCCTTCTCTGACTGTTACTTTACCTACATCTCCTCCCCCTGAAACTCTTTCTTGTTGATACTCTTCAACTTCTTTTCTTTTTAATACCATTTCCTCCATTCCGCAAACTTTCCACATCACCAAGCAACACTCAAAGTATACAAATGCCAACATTGGAACGTCTAGAATTTGAGGTACAGATTCAATCAATTGATAATATTTCCATGCAAAGTCAATGACAACATCTCTTTCTTTTTCGTCAGCAATGCAATGAGTCGTAAACATTAATTTTTTCCTAACTGAATCAGCAATGTCTCCTGGGACTTGGAATCTAACAAGATCGGAAACTCTGGTCCAGGTAGTTAATTTTCTAATTTTTGTAGCTTGGGTGATTAAAATTGATTGCCAAAGTAATGGGTGGTGATTTTGCTTCAAAAGGTCCAAAAAGTCAATCGAATTAGAACTTAAATTAGTAGATAGGGGCTGCATTGCAAACATCATTTGAGCAGATGAACCAAAAGCCCATGATCTAGTCAGCCAACTTTCGCATTTTTCTACCCATCCTTCTCGAACGCTAGTGTTTTCCCCATCCAAATTACCAATACTTCTAATTAATGATCCAAAAAGAGATATTTTCTTATTATTTCCAGATTGTCGCATCAATTCACCAAATTGAAGTCTTTCGCTCTCACCAGCAACTTCACCATCTTTTTGCCATAGTTCCTCATCACAAGGGATGGGTGCTTCATTCGGAGGAATTAACTTTGTGACAACTGGATAATTGTAGACTAATTTCAAAGTACCAAAAACTATAAAGACACCAAAATAAGCTCTTAAAACTAATTCTCGTTCAACAAACTCGCTCCATAGCTGTATTGGAGAGTGTGTGCCAGTAACAGAAGAAGGATCTATATATTTAGTGAGGAGCTCAGTAGCCATTTTCATGACTACAGCCTTGACAGATCTGACAAACTCTAAACCTCTAACGTCTTTTGAATTCCAAGTTTCAAAAACCAGCTCCAAGACGGCAGCTTGAAGCGTCCAAACGGGACACTCCTTCAAGCTCGGATAGTCTTTTGAGACTTCCAAGATACTTGCCATTAGACATTTACCTGCACTATGAAGGGTATCAGCCATTTCTCTGTCAGCATCGTCAGCAGACGCTACGAGTAGAGCACCTATAGCACACACGCTGAACAGTAGCGGAGGAGCGCAGGAGTCTGGACGGAAAGAAGATGCATGAAGAATGGGAAAAGTTGGATGAAAGTTGAGAAAGTAGGATGCAATATATTTGTTAAGTTGGTGCTTTGTAGGAGCTGTTTGTGAGCGTTCGAAATACTTGGTAATTTGGGATTGGATGTTGAAATCTCTAGGGAGTTGATTAAATTTGGGAGTAGCTGGGAGGGAAGGTAAATGGGAGCGGATAGGGGGTATTGTTCTTTGGCGTTTGCAAGATTGGTGAAGCTCCGTCATAAGCAGAGCAGCGCTAAGTTCTTCGTCGTTATCACTTTGACGTTTCAGGTCGTCAGCGGCAGCGTCAGCGAGAGTGTCCAAGCTAGAAACGGTGCTGTCATTGAGCAAGCTGTGCAGGTTTGAATGGAGTTTTCTTTTTTTGCCGTTATTGTAGTTTTCGAGAATGACGGCAGAGGGAATACTGTTTAGGGCGGGCATTTTAACGGGAGCCGACGGTAGCGCAGGTTTTATCAATGGCGTTTTGAGTTCGGCAACGGGAGACTTTGGAGAGTTCATTGGGATTTTAATTTTGGGAGGAGAATTCTTCAACCCCACAATTTGCTTGGGTTCAATTCCCACCATCAACGTGAATTTTTGATCGTTTGAAAAATTTCCGTCTACGGAGGTGGCGGCAGAAGAAGCAGGGGTGGGGAGGGCTGTACCGGGAGTATTTGCGGAGCTGGCGGGAGCCAGTGGAGCGGTGAGGGCTGTGACACCAGGAGAGCCGACGGCACTGGAGGTACCGGCAGGAAGGGTTACGGGTTTGAAGCCACCAGCCTTTTTGTCCTTTGCTTCTTTTGGCTCTTTAGGTCCTTTAGCGTGAACGGTTCTGTCATGTCTCAGCAGTAGATCTCTTCGCACAAACGTAGACGGGCATTTTTCACAGTGGAAGGGGCGTTCTTTAGTGTGTGAGCGCTCATGGCGGGACCTGTGTTCTGACCTAGAAAAGGCTCTGTCGCAGTAACAGCACTTGTATCGTTTCGGTTTTTCTGGCTTAGCAGCTGGCTTAGGTGCTACGGGAGGTTTTGAGCTGGCAGACTTGGCCTGTTTCTGGTAGGACGATATCGACTTTGAAGCGATTTTAACGCTCACTGGCTTAGGAGGAGGGACTTCCATGGTTTGTTTCGGAGTAGATGATGCTGGTGCAGGAAGTTGTGAATGCTGTAAATGATAGTAAGACAAAGAGTTGTGAGATAGCTTTGAAGGTGCAGTGAACGGTGGTAACGGAGACTGTGCTATTGGCGATGTAGTTGGGTTTGGTTCTGTGTAATGCTGGGTGAACATCGTGGTGGGGGTCGTTGTAAGAATAGTTAAATGTAGCGGGTAGTAGAATGTAAGAAGAATGGTTCGCAATCAAAAGGAGGGGCGAATATTAAAAGGAAAATTTTTATGAAAAAAAATCTGTAGAATTATCAAAAAACAGAAAATAGAATTCTGGGGTTTCGAAAATCACATGACCGGAAATATGAAAACACGGGGTAGACGTGTGTTTACATAATGATGGGGGTAATTAGTAACAGAAATACAACGGTTTGATTGGCTGACGTCAATCTTGTGACAAGTTATTAGTCAGGTGAAAATGGGGAGATTATGTAAAAGAGCCCCACCAATCAACCGCAGACCAATTCAGTGCAACAAAGATGGCGACGTGATGAAAAAAGCGGGTTTTGTGTTAATGGCCTGGATACTGATTTGCAGTGCAACTAGTAATTTTCTTGAATTTTTCATTTAGTAGCCCGGTTTGATCATGTGACTCACAACGAGAAACCGATCCGAAAGAGGAAAGTGCCCCTCCATAGAGGTTGAGACATAATTAACGCGGATCGGATCAAACCGGATCTTGATCATTGACAGCTGCCATGATTCCCCTTGCGCATGAACGGATAAATGAAAATTTCCAAAAACTGTGTTTTTTGTGCGGTCGCGCGTGGGCGACGCTTGTGCCAATTCTTATGTAATCATGAGTAAACGATAATTGATTATGTACTCGGGCAGAACTTATGTAATTTCGGAACAAGGGAAGTTTCTGGGGAAACGGAGAAAATTCATGGGTAATTTTCAGTTAATTTGGAATTCAGGCTGGGCGGGAGCATGTAGATAAGGGATTTATTGAGCATGAGAAATAGGACATGAGAAATAGGACATGGAATGGGATATGAGAAATAGGATATGGAATAGGAAATGAGAAATAGGATATGAGACATAGCACATGGAAAATAAAACTTCAAAAAAAAAATAGGACATGAAAAATAAAACTTAAAATAAAGCTTTAAATAAAACATCGGAAATAAAACTCAAACAAAAACATGAGAAATAAAACTTGAAATAAAACATCATATTGGGCAAGGAAAATTTTCGATTTTTTATCCTGGTTACATTTAAATAATTCAAAATTGTATTCAAGAAACTGTCTTTTTGCCTATACCATTGTGTCTTCATGTCTAGATAATGATGTCATATACGTCAAAATTCACTGTCTAATTTCATCATGCCTGGTTCTAATGTACAACTCCACTGTCTAACATTCCTTGTTCTACTTTCATCTCTATAGACACAAAAATATCTCCAAATCATGTCCCCAAATCATACTCATATAGTCTTTTCAACCCCAGTAAACCCCATTGATTATTACACACGTCTATATCACCATCTCTTTTAAATCAGACCCTTTGTGGGGCACCGGTGCACAACCTACATGGATCCTACATTGGTACAGTAACAAACGTTTGAACCCTGAGCTATTCGTTAAAACGTCGTCAATAAATCTTCTAGAATGGCCTCGACCTAACCGATAAATTCAAAATCACTCTCCCTTGATCTCGTCAGTACCAGATAATAAATCGTCTCATATCAACACACCACCTCCCCACCCAAGCTCGACAACTGCCATCCTCGAATTGAAAATCATTGGACCATCATAGCATAACCTCATGTACGTATCACTCCATTTCGGGATTTGCCTTGAACCGTTACTCCAATTCTCGATGGCTCTTGAACATTCCCCATGCGTCTATATTAGGCTAACCTCTTTCCTGTCTGTAGTGCAGCACTATGTTGAGGCGTCCAAATGTCTCTAAAAGCACACAGAATATAATGCCTCGCCCTTTTCAAAAATCCACGTGACACGCACCGACCCGGCCTAAAGTCAATTCAACGACCAACGTTTCTTTTTGCTTACTTCGTTACATGATCTTCATGGGAAAAACTATTCCAGACATGAAACTTAGCCAGAAAAGGAAATCGTCTAGAAAAAAAATCATGACAAATATCGTGAGATCAAAAACTGCCAAAAAACAAATTGGCCAAAAAAGTTTCCTAAAAGAGTTGCTTGCATAACCCTTGCAAACCACAACTTTCTAGAAACAAAAGAAACAAAAAACATTGCAAAAAAAGAAAATAACTTATTTTCATCTTGTCATCACCCTCGCCATGTTGTGAAGATGTCAAAGACTTATTTTGAAAAGGAACATTACGAATATCGTGATTTTCATTTCTTTTTTCTGCTTTTTGTTTTAGCCTTTCTTTTTTTTCATACTTTTTTTCCACTTTTCTTTTTGATGCATTCGATTCTAAGAACTTTTTTCGAGTTTTACAAATGTTTCCATACTATATAACTGTTGACATTCAGATCAGTTGTTGAAAAAAAAAGAAAACCGATCGTAACTTTTCCCTCCTTTTCTTCTTCTTCTTCTTCTCCAAACTTCTTCCTTCAGATCCTGTTTAGATCCTCATCAAGGTCCTCCAGAGCCAATCCTGAACTTGAATTTGAACCAGAACCGGAACCAAAACTGGAACCGGATCCTCACAAACACCCAAATGCAGAACGATCATCCAGAAAAGAAAAAAAGAGTCCGCAGAGCACACACAAAGTCCCGTACCGGCTGCCTCTCTTGCAAAAAACTCAGAATCAAATGCGACGAGACTCATCCTTACTGCTTTAATTGCACAAAGAGTAGCAGACAATGCATCTACAAAGCTCCGCCAGGACCGGGTCAAGGCCAGCCGCTAATTAGCACAGAAAACATTCTAATCACAAATCCGGAAAGCTACGAATTGGCCATTCGAATGAACAGATCGCCTGCCTCCTGCTACTTCACGCCAACCAAAGAAAACTCCAGCCCGTCGGACCATCTTCATGGTGCTCCGTCTACCGCCAGCAGCAGCAGCTCCACCTCTAACCACATGAGCAGTAACCAGCATTTATTCATCCAGCATTCCTTCTCTCATCCTGTTCAGCCAATTCCTTCAACTGGTAACATATCGACGCCAATACCTCAGTACGACGACGTTTACCTCGCTCCAACTAACTATCAGCTTCAGCCACCCCTCCATCACCATCATCCTGCCCACCAGCAGCATCTCCAGCACCCGGTCATTATTGATTTCACTCCCGCATATCCTTACTTTCCCCAGCTACCGCATCCTGCATCAACCCAGTCTCACCAGCTCATCAAGTACTTCCACGACTACTCCTACGCACTCGTTCCAGCTAACCCCTACACTCAGTATCTTTGGCGTGACTATGTTTTATCGCTAGCAGCAAAGCACTCATTTCTGTCCACCGCCATTTGTACCTTTGCATCCCTACATTTGGACTCTTCTTCTTCTCAGCCCTTCACTCCTTCAGACCTATCTACAAACCTCTACAGCCAAACGCTATCCCAGTCTGGCTCGGAGTGCGCTGAGCTCACCCCAAACAACTTCGAGGCTGCATACTTCACTGCCAACCTTATCTGGCTTTGCTCTTTCAAACTCATTAAATCCGTCCCTTTCTATCATCAGAATAATTCCCAGCCTCTAGCGACTGATCTCTTGTCCCTCATGAAAGGCCCCATATCGATTTTGCATTCAATCAAAGCGTGCATGCCGGACTCTCCACTTTCAAAGGTAGCGGTTGACTATACTGGCACCAGTCCGATCCAAATTTGCATTGTAGATGATCTTATTGCCTTTGCCCAGCGCGTCCCGCTCACTCAGTCTTTTGATCCTTCCGACCTCATCAATATATTTCGGTCCAACAATAGTTCTGCTTCTACTGTGCCGCCAGATTACTTCCTACCACCTCCCGTCACCACAGACTCCATCTATATCCAGGCTTTACAGTCTCTCCATCATTTTGTGCATCAGTCTTTTCTACAGTCCGATTCCACTAAAATTCATGAATGGCCTTTGTCCGTGCCTCCCCATTTGCACTCTTTACTCCGTTCCAGCCGACCCGATCCTTTTGCGTTAGTGATCATTGCTCACTTCCTAGGTTTTCTTGTCTTTGCAGGTCCTGCGCAGCGAGATGTTTTCTGGCTGTACGATAGAGTGGCTGTAGAGCTTGAAAATATACGGGTTTTATTAGCCCAAATTCAGCCAGGATCTGGTGGATGGCTAGACATGCTAGCCTGGCCAGAAGGAGTATTGCGCCATGCAAAGAATGGAGAGTTGGGAATTGAAGGAATGAGACAAATGGTCGGATACAAGTTGGGTGATTCTACCTACTAGTTGAAACAAATATACAAATAAAAAGAATATAGATAATCGCGTACATATCCCAACTTCATTGATTTACCTAAAACCATCATGCTTAATTTTCAACTAATTTTCTTCTAAAATGCCATCTTGTCAAGTGTTCTAGTGAGATTGCTGCAGCGTTTAGAAAAGATATCTCAAAACAGGTAAATATGTGAAACTTAGTCCCGAGCTAACTAGCTCGCTCCGATACAGCTTTGGCGGCTTCTCAAACTTTGGAGCAGATTAGAGAACGGTCGCTTATCATCTCTCTTTACGGTTGTTTGATCGCTATGTTTCTCGGCATATAAATCATCCAGAGACAATGTGGAAAATTTAAATCAAGTACAGAGAATTGTGAGTAAATGAAAAAAATTTTGAAAAATTGAAAATAATTGATTTTGAAGAATCGAAATTATAAATGTTACAAATGTGAAAGAATTATGGGTAAAAATCTCAGATAATAATCAATACAGTTTATAGATACAAATTATTTCAAAAAAATGAGGATAACGATGACGAAATAGAAAATTTAAACATTTTATCAATCAACTTCAATATTATAAAATATTTTAAAAATTACATTTACTGATATCATGTAGATTCAATTATTATCATAATAAATTTTGGTTTTGGTTTTTCCTCAACCATTATATATTCAATATAATTTAGAAATAATTAAACAAAAAAACATAATTATACATGATAAAAAAAATCAAGAACTATAGAAGAGCAAATTGCAAGAATTAGAACAAAAAATGCTTATAAAGATGAAAAAAATGTATCAAATAACATGAAAAAAATAAAAAAGAAAAAAATACATAAATTGAATTACATTTTAAAAAAAAAGATGAAAAAAATCTATGATAGTCTCAAAAAATTCAATAACTTTTTCTTTACAATTTCAAGTTTAACTTCATAAATGCATTCCTACACAAATCATTTTCTAGGTTTACAGCTATTTTAAAGTTTTAAATTGGTTGGATAGAAATGTTGGAAATGCCTGGGTGGATCTAAAGGTCACAGAAATCACTAATAAGGCTGGAATTAAAGTTATCGTCTTGAAAGTGTTGAGACATTTGATGATTGTGTGTAATATGCATGCTCTGACAGTCTTATAGGTGCCTGGCATGAAGAAAGAAAAACGGTAGACGTAGTTTTCTGCTTGATTTCGTCTTTAGACTCGGACTACTGTTGGTATCGAGTAAATTAGAAATGAGTGACAAGTGGAGAACCAGTTTTCGGCCATTATATAGAAGGTCTTACCTCGAGACTTGATATCCAAAGATTTCACAAGTTTTTGCTCTAGAAATTCGTTATTTACTTAAACTTATAATTATTGATTTCAATTTTGTGAAAAAAAGAAAAATAATTGAAATTCTATTTTCCACTGAATTGACTAGGTATCTAGCTTAAATTACTTGTACATTTCAGAGTATCAACTTATATCCGATTGTATTCACAACAAGGGCTTTACGATACAGTCCGTGCATTTCTAGACCATGCATTTCGCAATATCAAATTTTGTAATGAATTTTAAAAAAGATTCTCAATAACTCATGACTTACTTACCCCAATTGTTTTTTCACAATCCCAAACTATTGTTAAAACGAGTTCGAAAACATCTACTTTTGTGAATATTCAAGGTGAGAATAGAAAAATAAACGCATTAAAAAATACAACAAACTATAAACCCTCCAAAGCTTATTCAATCTAAAGTTTGGCTCAGTTTTATATTCATGAATGCCAAAAAAAATAACATGCTACATCAGTGCCAACTCAGAAAAATGAAACGATAAAAACCGGTGTTCACTTAGTAAAAATAAGTTGGCATTGTCACTGATATCATGTCTCAGAGATGTGGAATATACGCCATAAGACAATTTTTGGTTCAAGTACCTCCATGAATATCGTTTCGATTCGATACTGTTGATTCAAAGACTCTTTACAATGAAATAAAATTAAATGAAATCATACCACTAACTTATTCAATTAACAGCCGGGCTCCGTATTCCACTCCTTACAACAACATTTAAGATCCGTGAAAAACAGTCAAACTTTTAACCGATTACTACCCACTACAGTTAAAAATCTTCTCTCCTTTAAACTGTATTCTAATACAAGCTGTCTTTATTAATTCTGTTTTCGTCATACCTAACTTAATATTAGCACATTCATCAACCGATTAGCATTTAAATGCGCAGTATCACGCCCTTGTTAGTTGAGTTTGGCAGCCTTTAAAATGTAGAAAAATCTAGATAGTCGAGATGGTAAAAATCTCATCCCAGCTGACGCTCACGTTCAATGAACTTTTACTCACAATGTTATCGGGTGAAACGTTGAACGGGTTAACAGCAACCTACATTTGCTCAATACTATGATGTAATTGATCCCTTTCTCATTCAACTCGGGTATGGCTATATCATCAAAAGGTTACTGGTGTTTCATTTCCCAAGACCTCGAGACAAGCTTTGTTTGCTTAACTTTTGTCAAACTCAAACTGTTTATGGTTTTCATCTTCTCACTATTCAAATAAACAGATCCTTCAGATCCGAACTTGCATGGCTCCGGCCCGGGTTCAATTTACTCACGTCAACTTTTACCCTCCTGGTACATGATTTCGAATTTAAATGCACTGAGCTATATCAGCTTTTGTCACTAAAAATTCACAGTTATTTCTTGATTCTCTCATCGTTTTATAACACCAGGATATCGTAAACAGCTTTCAATATTGAAAATCGCGTTAAACAAATTTACCATCAGGTTAAGTTGTTTACAGAACCCTTTTATGATTCAAGTTTTTAAACTCAGTTATCTCAATATTTTGACTCCATGAAATAGTCTTTTTAAAGTATTGGTGATTATAATTCAATATTGTCTCTCCGTCGCTTTAATACTCACTGCAATTTTTTCAGTGTTAACTCCGATTTTTCAACTAACTCAACGAGGTCCTTCTGTCCATACATTCCAGCAACAATTGTAACAGTCATATTCAAGGCTATTTCCCTTTGAATTTCATCTTTTTCCAAATCTACTTGGGACTGTCGCAACTTGATGGTTTTACACCACAATGCAACACATCTAATTGCTATTTTTCTTAGAGTTGCCTCAAGGTTAGACTCAACTACTTGGGGTAATGATGCCAAAAGTGCGTACAGCCATGTAAGCAACTGCAATGGGCAGGAAGCGCTTAACCAAGATGGAAAAATTTGTAGTAACTTAACCAGCGTAGAATATGACATGGCTTGAAGTATTGAAGGAGTAGGAGCATTTTCAACTAGAAACACTCGCCATTGAGTAAGTGTTGTAGGATATGATTCTCGTGGTCCAGTGGGCCGCTTGGTAGGCTGTTTCCTTACTTGGATTCGGAATTGAGGATATGTAGACGAAAGAAAATGAGTATACCAAACTTTGTCAAGCTGCATAGTTGGATCAGGCTGGAGTTCTGGAGTACTCCAAACTGTGGACACAAATTTTGACTTGGACTTTGTCTCTGCTCTGGAATCAGAGTGTGAAGTATCAATTGCCTTGAGAGAGGTTTCTGGTTGTGATATTGTAGCATCAGAATATTTAGTGTTTGTAGATATTCGGCACACATACGGTATTGACAGACTTTCCAGTCGTACTCGAGCTAGATATTCTGCAGCACTTAAGGCTGGATTTTTCATGTCTTGGGCGCCCTTTGGCATTGCAACTGGAAACGCAGATCTCATTCCAACATCTAAATCTAACGGCCCAGCAGTGTGCTGCTTACTACTTGAGCCTTGATCTTCGTACTCTTCATACTCTTCTTGGTTGTAAGAACTGTAAATTGAATCTTCAGTAGTTTCTAAACTCTTCAACTCGTCACTCTTACTGTCATCACCATCATAGTTCAGAACAGTTGTTGATTGTGTATGGCGGGTGCTGCGATCATCAAGTAGCAATCCCCTTTTACGAGAATGTGGAACATATTCCTCTAATTGTGAATCTCTTTGACGTTTACTCATAACGACTAAAGATCAAATTTTAATCTGTAAAGAGGTGATGATTGGGATGATCTATGGTTTTATGAAAAAATAGTGTTGAAAAAAAATCCAACTATCCCAATATAAAATAGAGCACACACAAAATCATGAAAAATCCAAAACTTAATGAATATATGGACAAAATTTTTATATACATTAGTACTTGATTTCAGCTTTTTCTAGGACCGATAGCATTCAGTCTCTCTATTTCTCTCTGCTTCATCTTCTCAATCTCTT
Organism: Geotrichum albidum; assembly: GCA_003707475.1. Lineage (NCBI taxonomy): Eukaryota > Fungi > Ascomycota > Dipodascomycetes > Dipodascales > Dipodascaceae > Geotrichum > Geotrichum albidum. The sequence continues at coordinate 76,104 of PPJE01000020.1, forward strand.
CTTTAGAAGATCCTGTCATGGCCATGGCTCTAGCTGCTTCTTTACTGTTAGAATATCCATCCCATTGAACTTCTTTTTTACCACGTTTAACTCTTTCATCTTCCTCAGGATTCTTCCCACCAGAAAACAATTCACTAGCTAACCGTTTAACAGTGGCTGCTGCTTCAGAACTAGCCAAATTTGTTGTACTCTGTCGTTGATCAGAAAGTGCTTTTTGCTCTTTCCATTTAGGATCAAGCAGTGTGATTCGTACATGCTCATCATACTTTGATTCAGGAATCAGCTCACCAGTGAATTGGGATTTAATCATTCTTTCATTCGCATTTTTGTTCTTAGCTTTTGATAAACGCGAAGTTCCAGCAGATCTGATCTTCATTGTAGGAGGAAGGGTACTGCCATCTAAATGAGCTTGATGTTTAAGCTGCATTTGTTGACGGCGTTCTTGAATTCTTTGATTTTCTAGTTCGACTTCTGGATCAATAACTGGTAGCTTTGGTTCTTGAACGGGAGGCTCAACTACAGATAACGGAGTATCTAATGGCTGTAGCTGTACTGTGGGCTGTTCCAAATCATCATAATCTGGGGGTGCTTCTTCGATTCTCAACTTACCCACTCGTTTCTCTTCTAACGAAGCATATTTCAGTTGTGCAAGAGATACTGGAGCAGGTAAATCTGCATTTTTGTCTTCTTCTCCAAATCGAATGGTTTCAACAACCACGAAATCATGCCAATCTACACTAGCATATGCAATCCGTTCTTCTTCGAGTCTCTTTGCTTCCTTTGCAGTATCATCTTCTCTCTTAGCTTTCCATTCCGCTCGCTTTTTTCCTAACGACAAGACTTTGAAAGGATCTGTAACACCTTCTGATATCTTGGAAAGAATCACAGGAGTAGGAGTAAGAGTTTTTTTAAATTGTTGTATGAGACTTGTGTATAATGGAAACAAGCTGTGAGCTGGATGAAGAAACTCAAACTGATAGTTTCTGGTTTCTTTATGCTGCAGAGACTTTTGGAACTGATTGCCATGTCTGGCCACGTACAATGCAGTGAGTTTTATAACATCCATATCAAGAGCAGAGACAGATGGCATATCAAAAGCAAATTCAAATGATTTTGGCTTGCCCACATCATTTTTTGATCCTTTACCAGCACCGTTTGCAGAGTTTTTCCCAGTAGCTTCACCGCTTTCAACAAGCTCTTCTGCGCCATTCCGGCGTTCTGACAACCGCCATTCATAATATGGTCGGTATGCATCGTCGGGTTGTAAAAATGCAAATTTTGTGTTGAATTGTTCTTTCTGTTGAATACGTGCTTCAAACGCTGTACCATTTCTCAAGACATAGCCAACGGTTTTCTCAATAGTAGTTCGCACTTCTGGCGGCGGTAAGATCACGCCCTTTGGTGGTTGAAGAGTAGTCATTGCTGGATGGTGAAGTCAATGAAAAGGTGGAAAAGAATGATCCAAACTGGATTTTGGATTGGGAGTTGTGTTCACGTGATTGATAGGAGACTAGGCTTTTTCTGGTCATCAGCCATTTTGTTCCTGTTCATCTTGATGCAATTCAAATATATGTGAAACCAGCTAATCTTTAGATTTCATCTTGATAACATTTGATTGACAGCTGAATCTACATCATAATCTTGAAGGTTTTTGGATTCTTAGTTTATATTAGTTTCTTTGTATTGGTACTGCTTGTTTGCGAAGAATGAGGGTTGTTGCTGCAGATGAAGACAACGGCTCCATACATTGTAAGTAATAAGGTCTTGAAGATTGAGAAATAAAGTATTAAAGGCTTATTGATAGTGCACGATTTTGATGTGAACAGGCCGCAGGTAGCATCACAATCGACTCAATTTGGCGAGTTAGGCCGCTGCAGATATGTTCAAAAACTGGCTCATTACATTTCACAATCTAATGTTCAATATGTGAGTGTATTATTACAGACAGCTACTTTAAAACAATCTAACACGGTTCTGTGTTTTTCGAAAAGGTATTAGCAGCCAGGAAAGGCGGCGTGATTCAGGCTTATGAATTGACTGAGGACGTTCCTACACTTAAAAAAGAATGGGTGGGCATGTCAAGATCAGATGGTGATGCTTTTATAAGTTTCGAAGTTTGGAACCACAATTTGTATTCTTGCAGTGTTGGAGGTAAACTTGTAATTAGAGATCTTTCTAAAGAGCTCAATGAAGTGCAATCTGATGAATTGGAAGATCCCGTTGAAAAATCATGGCAGCTCCAATTGAAAGAACCTATTTCTGTGTTTAGAGTCCATCCAGTCTATCATGAATATATTGCATATGGTGGAAAAGATAACGACTTGGAGATTCTTCAAATTTACGACCGCCCAACTAGAGAAAGTCAGTTGGATCCATTTGGTTTAATGAGATCACACTGGCTTGACCATCATTCAGCGCCCCAGTCGAGAACTAGATCAGTGAAAATCAAATGGCAGGCCTCTCCATTTGTAACCGGAGTATACGCCTCCAATTGTAAAGCAGTTGGTCCCTCAAAACATGCAATTTGGCCTAGTACCATTCAATTCCTAAATTTCCACAATCAATTTGAAAAGGCTGAAGGATTTACACTGTTAGTAGGATCACGATACGGATTCATATATCTGTATAAAACTGGCCATTCAGTGACACCAGTTCAAATGGTGGAAATGGGTAATGCAGCTGTGACTGGATTGTGGGTTGGTGGGTGGGATGGGATTCCTGGAAGAGGATGGTGGGGGGATAACAGCAGAGGAAAGACAGAAAAAATGGCCATTTGGAGTGATGGGTTGAAGGGGATGGGGACTATAAATTTACAAACATTTGAGGTTGAAAAGTGTCGAACTGAAGGAAGTATTGGTCTTGTAGATGTCCAATCTTGTGTGTTACCTGCAGTGGACGCAAGCGCTGAGGAAATGAAAGATGGCAATATTTCATTGCAAGAATCATCATCTTCAAGTTCACCAAGCAATCTAACATCCCAGAAGAGTACAGAATTGGAAGTTCAGCCGGCTCTTGATAATGCCAAGTTTGAGCTTCCACTTATTATATCTGGAAGCTGGGATGGAGTCTTGAGAATATATGACATGGCAGCAAAAGATTTGACTGGGAGATTTCGTACTGGGTACAAAGTATCTGGAATTTTGGTACTTGATTGGAACGATAGACAAATTGCTAGTGAAGAAAACAGAGAGGTAATAAATTCTACTAACGAAGATATGGAAGGAATAGCAGAAGATATAGAGTTATCAGCATCTACGGCGTTAAGTGTAAGACGAACTAGAGAGCTTACAGGAGACGAGACAAAAGAAGTCGAAGACGGAAATAGAAAACGTTCTCGTACAACTAGATCCACCATTCCTGACCAAGAAATGGAACTCTGAATCTTGCTTAACGGTTAACTTTTAGAGGGAATATTTATTTATTACTTTAATAATTTTATTTCTATAATATTATTTTATTACCATTTTTTTTTTTGATAATATTTTGTTATTCCTGCTGATATTATATATCATGTACCTGACCAAGTCTGTTCTAGCGGTCAATTGAACTTTTCTAGATCTCGATTTACCTTTGTACCCATTACTTTCAAAGTCTACTTATCACTGGAAGGTTTGAATAATTCTGGTAACGTTTAAACTTAATCAACTCAGCTGCATTATGCTCTAGGTTCTCAACAGTTTTCTGCTTTTTTTCTCATTGACTTAGACCACCGTTGTATACTTGCAGAACGGGTTGGATACTTACTTTACACAGTGTTTACATCCTCTCCATGTAACATGATGGGTCCCTGAATAAAACCAGTTTATCAAAAATTTGTGGTGATCGATGCATGAATATTAAAACGAATATAGAGAATAAATAAAATGTACAAGGACTGATCATCCAACTATTAATTTTGGCCCTTGTGTGACGACAGTTTCGTACAGCGGTGGGGGAGGATGATTGGAATAAGGGTCTTCTACACTTATAAATGACTCGTCCGAATATTGAGACACTCCGGAGCTGGTAGAACTTCTTCTTCCGTTTTGTCCTTGTTCATCGTCCTCTCTTCTGGAGTAAGAATTGGAAAACAATCCAAAAACACTTCTTCTTCGATTTGATCCAGATCTTCCATTTTGTGAATCGTCAAAAGAAGGAAGACCGCAACTTTCTCTTTCTCGATTCAAGGGTGGAATGTCTATACATGCAACTGGTGAAAACTCAGGAGATCCGTTAGATGATTGTGAGCTTAATGCTTGAACCAATGGAGCCCCAATATTATCTTCAGTGAATGTGTCAGTATATTGGGGAAGCTCAATGCTACCAGATTGGCAGTGTTGAGAGAGAAAATGGATTGGAAGGTCAACTAGAACTTCGTAGTATTTGCGTTCTTTGTCTGAAAAATCTTGTTTAGAAACTCTGAATGAAACGTGAAGTCTATGCTTTACATGAATTAATGGATTGAAGGTTGCATCAGGCCTGAGAAAGTGAGAATCATCTTTCAAGTTAAGTGGCCCAAACGGTATGGTTGCATCCAAACAAGTAGTTCCAGCATAAGAGTTTTCAATTTCTAGCAGATTGTTTTCTTGATTTTGGCAATGCGAAGAGTTTTTCTTCTTGCTTTTGTCCAATGCAGATTTGTAGTAGCAGAGTACTTTACGCAACGGTTCATGGTGCCGCATTTGTCCAGCCCACGAGGAAATATAAGTAACTTCTTCAACAATTTGGACTTTGACCCGGTGAACTTTAATCTTTTCAATTGGGGTCAATTTGATAGTTAACGGCATCTGTGAGCCCACTGGCAGATGAGAAGAAGGACAAGCTATTTCATATTGAAGTTTTCCATTCCAGTTTTTTGATATGCTTACTGGGTTAAGCGCAGTCATGTCAGCAAGATTCGGAGGGCTTCTTATGAGCTCAACTTCTTTTTGGCACGAGATGTTCATTGCAAATCTGCTTGGCCGCGAAACCTTAGCTGCCACAAAATACTTGATGGCTCCATTTGAGCAAACAATAGTGTCAGCAGTTCGGGCATCAATAGCAACATTAAAGTTAAAGACAAACTGTCCTGCAGGATATACTGTAACGCTTTTTGATTCTAATGCTGAAGAATTTACAACGACCTTTTCCATTTGCTGATCATTAAAGTAAGATGGTGTGAAAAGTGGAATGGCTGGATTTGTGTTCAAGCTAGGAGTCTTAACTTTGAAATGAGATTTTCCTTTTTTTCCTTCTGGGTTGGATAGTAGAGCAACGTCTGCACCGTAGAGATCAGTTGAAATGACAGAGGTATCATTAGTTGAAATGATTGTAGCATAACCTTGTTCGTTTTCAGCTTTACCCAAGAATTTCCAACAATGAGATCCAATCATTAGTTCATCATAAAAATGAGGGCCACAGACTCTGTCTGTTCTTTCAGAGTCTTCATCTTCATTTGATTCCAGCCATTCAGTTTTATATTTTCCAAAGAATTTGACGGAGACATCTCTAATTTTTGTGGGTTTACTAAGTTTTAAAACTAGACTTCCTCGAAGAATGGACACAGGCAGGTCTGTAGGTTTAGAGTCCGGGCTGAGAGAAGACAGGAGAAGTGATTTTTTGGCAGTCATTTCACATTTTGGATGTTCAGAGGGACTGTTTCTCGTGTTTGAGAGATTATGTTCTTCCAGTAATTCTGAGAGTTGAGCGTCATCATTTTCAGAGTATGAGCTTCCACTTGTATTTGGGCATGCCAGGAAAATTTTGTCTTCTTGCAAACTGAGGGATAAGGCTATACTATTTGAAGGGGAGTTTGCTAGCCAGTTAACTTTTCCAAAAACATGATTAGAGATGTTTGCCATCTTGATCGATAATGATTGCCAGAAGAAAAAAATCAATAAAAAAAATACTTGAGCCTTTCGAAGCTTCTTTAGCAGGGAATAAATATCCAACCGTATAAAAAAATTCTATATTATAAGTCATAAGACCTGAGACTCATCCCTTGGCGGATAGAAGCGTCTGCCATGTAGATACTTGGAAGGTAGCACGGTTTCTCTTGATTCTAGAACAGAAGTGTTTGAATGAAACTAGGTAGAGTTTTCATATAGTGAGCTTTATAAATATGATCAGCTGTAGAAGGGTGCTGTACTAGCGTCAAGAGTTTGCTCCCCTCTAAATTTACGGAGGGACATTTCTGAGGAGAAGTTTAGCGCTTAAGGACATGTTCACTTAACAGGGTGATCTGGTTAAGACTTGATCTTGAGGATTTTTAATACTGATTTAGGATCTTTAGTCCTGATCTTTAAGATCTTTAGTACTGATCAATACTTGATACTGATCAAGACTTAATACTGATCAAGACTCAATACTAATCAAGACTTAATACAGATCAAGACTTGATACCTGATTAAAACCCGACCAAAATCTGATCGAAACCTGATCAAACCCCAATCAAGACTTTAACTCGAATTTAAACTTTGCATCTCGACAATTTTGTCAATCGTCAAGTTCAAAATTGAAAATAATTATTAGGAAAAAAACTTTTGAGACAATATTCTTTTGCCCAATGGATTACAGGTTTCATGAGTTAATTCTTGTAAACCAGCCTGTCGTGCCATACAACGAGGTAAAAATAATAATATTTGTAGAACTCATTGATTGTGAATCAAATCCTTGAATATGGAGTGATTTGGTGCGCTATGAAGTCATACGAATTTAAAAAGTTCATGACCTGACGATCTGGTGTGATTTCACAGACATTTAAGACAGGCGACAAATATGCCTGAAGTTAGCTGTTACAATGAAGATTCGGCTGGTTTTTTACTACACCAGTAATTGGTCTCAAAACGTAGCCATCCCAATACTCTTTTGCTGGTAATCTTCTGCACGAATCTAGCATTCGCAGTAGTAGCTTTGTAAAAGCAGGTAACAGTAGCTAAAGCTTGTCACACATCATCATCATCTTCAGCGTCGCCACATTGGATTGAATACTCGTTACCAAAGAATTGGAAACATTCAGAAAGTAGTTTATTTACAAAAAATATTTCAACAGATTTCCATGCCGATAAATGTAAGATCCAATTCCAACAGATGACCGTTAATTTGTACTCAATCTGTTTTGCAAAATTATTCAGTTATTTAAAATGAAATGTTTGAATTTTTTACCAACGGCCAGAGATATATATGAATTAATTGTGACTTTGAAACCAATGAATACTCTTGAAAATCGTGAACCAGTTGTAGAATATTTGATTTACAAAATCTACAGATCAATGTACAAGTTGGCAGGAAATGTGCGTGTTCCACGCTTATTAAACGAACCAAACAAGGATTTTGCAAATAAAGATCTACAGATCCCAAAGCCACTATCTCCCACAATGCTTCCACGACCTCGAAACATGCAACATTAATCTAATAACCTCTTTCTCAAGTTAACAAAGCCAAATAGTAGAAAACGATGGATACTTGCATCTTTCGGCATTCTCTATTTCTTGTCGGAGTACCGTTTCCCAAATCAACGAGAAATGACTTTGGTTCTTGTTGGCTAAACAGAAATGTCTCAACAAATGTTTTTTGTAAAAGATCCCCCCAATGGACTTTTATGGGTAGTCAAGTTGTAGATCAAATTAAAGATTTTGTGATTAATTTGTGGCAATGCTTCGCTTCGGTCTAAGTGGACTGAGGAACTCTCAGAACTTGTGACCTTCCTATTTTGAACACTGATGTACAGTTGGCTGCTCCTCGAGCCGTTATTGAGCCAACCTTCAAACTTTTCTCGAGCCTCTCTAAAAAGAGTAAATGATTCATGAATCATCTAGAAAACATATTATTATATCTTAGCATGACTTATCCGCGTATATGCAGGAATCTCCATCACGCCAAATGAAGGGGTGATTTCACAGGAAACTGACTTTGAGGCCAATATGCAAATACTCTCCACCTAGTAGGACCATTAAGGCTACAGCCGGATTATTCAAAAGCAGGGCAGCGACTGGGAAAAATCATGATGAATTGGGTTACTCAAAAACCAAAATGCAACCTAGTTTTTCAATGGCACTGAGGTTTACAGAAATCCCATTAGGAAGATTGATTATTCGACACTCTACATGAGACAAAGCGCGACGTTAAAGATCGATCATCTTTCTTTCCTCGAAGGTGAATGTCGTCGAATCGCTTATCTTTCATCCAAAGAGCTGTTTCTTGTGTCAGTGTGCATGTGCGTTTGCATTTTCTTGTAAAGCTTCGAAATAAGTCAAAGTGCACTGTACTCTGCATATCAATTTTATAACAGGCATGACTAATCTTTGTGGGAGATGCTTACTCCCTTTGTCTTTGCATACAGTTTAGTAGTCCTTGCACTTGAATTATTTTTTTTCTTTTTTGAGAGTTCTTCAGCATGGACTTGTGAGCTTCAATGGCAGCCAATTTTTTTTCTATTTTCAATAATACAAAACAGACTACAATGAGGCAAGGCTAAGCGAATTTGCAGAAGTGTGGGCCAGAGAATCAATTGCCAATTGGTTTTTTACAAATTCCATGGGATTTTCGATGAAAAATTTAAAAAATATCCGTAAATTTTGAATAATATTTTTTCCTTATAATTTATTACCATTTTAGTCCATAATTTTCCATATATGAAATCTTTACAGCTTTTTTCTTGCAGTTCATTTGTGTTTTTTTTTTGTTTAACAATTATTGTCGTTAATTTTCTGTAGTGATTCATAATTTGTTGATTAAATTTTCTCCTATGTGGGTATATTTTGGTGAAAATTTTCGCATGTATATCCTTGTTTTCAGGCTTCCATTAATTTGGATTAATTTAAACATTTCAGTGTGGCAATAACCCGACTAATGCCGTTAAGCTCCGAGGTGCTCCGCGCCAGTATTTTTGGCCGGAACCTGCGCAAATTCTTTTGTAATTTATGATAAATTGAAAACTGTTTCGAACAACCGCTACGCACACACGTGAAATAGTACAACTGTGGATCGGTCAAAGTTCTTTTGACCTTGTGCATCCGCCATTGCAGCCTGTAGAAAAGTTCTGTGCTGGACTGATCTACTAACCTGTTCCAACTCTGACAGTGCTGATCAAATGCTAGAACACATCCACAAGTTTCTAATTTCAAGTGCGAAAAACCATTTTTCGGCGGACGCATAATGAGTCTTCTTACGATTAACCAAAAAGCTCTGACCAAGCCTGTTTCTGGGACTGGTGGCTGACCACGTCATTTTTCTAGCTAGACCTGCTCATCTCTCAAGAAGAGTACTCATAACAGTGAACTTGGCTGCCTGGTTGTACCACTCAACACTTTAACGAAAATTTCGGTACTTTGTGTACACCCTCAATTTTATCAAGTATATTTGTTTCAATGTTTTCGCAACCATGTACATTTATTTACTAGACCCATAATCTTATGATAATAGTCTCAGTGCAAATATGTGTGTGTGAATTTGTAGTTGCAGTTGTATGTGTATTTGTATGAATTTTGTATGTGTGCTTGAATTTATTATTGTATCGGCATTAGTATTCATTATTGTATTTGCATTAGTATTCATGATTGTATTGGCATTAGTATTGGCATTGATAGATTCATATACCAATACACTGAAATCTCATAAAATCATGTATAATCTTTACAGCTCCTACATTGACGCAAGAGCTAAGACTTTCTTTGCTTCCATTTCAGGTATTTTGAATAAAATCTATAATTTTACGGATAATCTTTTTTTCTATTATTTATACTTTAAATTTGATAGTTAATATTAACATCAATTTCTAAATTTTGATTGCTCGTATCATAAATTTTTAAAACTTGATTGCAGGTATAATCATAAATTTCTAAAAATCGATATTCAATCTCATTGCTACATTCAACTATTCACATACGTGCAAATTAAGAAATTGAAATCCGTTGTTTTTCTACTAAACTACCACTTTGCCGTTTTTCAGAAATCAATGTAAAATACTAAAGAAAATCTCTTTTCGAGAACAATTATAATAATAATTCTAAACTATTTAAAGACCTTTTAAATACTTGAAAGCAAAATTAAAAAAAAATGAAATCACTCATTGTAATTTTTGATACCAAAACACAAAATTATGAAAAAATATAGTCCTGCAAAAAGTTTTTTCATAATCACGACAATGCACAAACACCTGAATCCATTCGGACTACCATACACGTAATATTATCTGAGCTGAACTTGTCAATTGAATGCTTTACCAACTTTTGTGATGCTTCCTTGGGATCCATCACGTCTCGAATCAATTCAACAGCTTCTTGATCTCCAATAACATCCCAAATACCATCACATGCAATAATGAAAAACTCGTCTTCAACTCCAAGCTCCGTTCGTGTAGTATATGGACTTCCTGTAACATATGATTTCATGTATGAATCTCCTAAAGACCTCGTAACCGCTAACATTCCATTAACTCGATTGCCATACATGACACCTCCACTATTGACAATTCGCTCAGTTTCATGAGCATCAGTTCCTTTGTGATCATAACTCAATCTCAAAGCTTTACCTCCACGACAGAGAACAATTCTAGCATCACCTACATTGGCTGTATAAAGAACGCGAGACCTGTTGTTTCCCACCACAGAGTGTACAAATGACGACTGAGATTGTACGCTTGGAGCTGAGCTTACGGACCTTTTACGAGATTCAGATGCTTCCTCGGTAGGACTGCATGGCGTAGAAGAAGAAGACTGTTGATTGTGTTGTTTTGAACGTAGAGACTCACTAACGGGACCTTCCCACCTGATTACTGCAACTGCAGCAGTACAGCCACTGCTTACTGGTACATCCTTTACCAATTTGGTATCTGCCTCAATGAATGCTGAATTCATAGCCAACGAAAACCCTCCTTGGCGCTTTTCATCTCTGCTTAAAGACTTTTCCTTCTCTGATTCGTTCCTCTTGATTGAATTTTCCAAAATTCCATGCAAGTTTTTAGAACACCAATGAGCAGCACTTGCGCCAGCATGGCCATCAAAAACTGCAAAATATCCAGAGTCAGGAACGTCCGCAAAATTGTAAATGTAAACATGGGCGTCTTCCATAGATCTTCGGTATTTCAAATTGTAATCTTCAGAAACAGCAACCAGGAAGGAGCAATCGTGGATTTGTGAAGGTTCTTCATTTCCAGAATTAGGGACACTTACTTGATCATTCTTTTTAGATCCAGAAGAAGACGACGACGAAGAAGACGAGCCCGAGATTTTTCGTTTAAAGAACTTTAAAAAGTGGCTTGAAGAAGCAGAAGACGACTTGGAGCCATCGTTAGAGACGAATATTGTAGACGACATTTCGATTATTGACGTATTAACGGGAAAAGCAGTAAGTCTTGCAGCAATCAACTTCAGTAGTACCAGCCAGTGAATCGATTATCTGAAATAAATAAACAGAAGAAGTTGGAAGAGTACAAATCAAAAAAAAAGGTTTTGAGAATAAAATTAGTGGAGAGATTGAGAAAATTAAGGTGGAGACAAAAAATTGTAGATATATATATATATTAAACATGATAAAACGTACTGTATTACTTAACTAAACAATCAGCAATCTCTGAAAATCAAAACTCCCTTAAAAATCTAAAACTATTGACATCTTTATAAATTAACTGTCATGTCCATTTGCATACGATCTCAATTTCATTCCTGATTGAAACCTTGTCTCATTATAGAGATTGCACAGAAATAAAAGTCTTATTGGAAGGTTATTTCTTCATATACGTATAATAACAATTATAAACCTACAAGTATAGACCTTCGAGATTCTCTTCAATCTTGTTTTTCATAACCCGCTCTTTGGCACTTCTAAAATCTTCAGCTGTCACCTTCATTCTTCGCTCTCTCAAAGCAAGTAACCCAGCTTCTGTACAAATAGCTTTGATATCGGCTCCTGAAAGATCATCCTTAGCTGACACAAACTCTTCTAAATCAACATCATCATTCAGACTCATTTTGCTAGTATGAATTTGCAAAATCTTTCGCTTAGTAGTAGGATCAGGATTCTCAAACAAAATTTTACGATCAATTCTTCCGGGTCTAATTAACGCAGGATCCAATGATTCAATCTTGTTTGTAGCCATGATAACCTTTACATCACCTCTATCATCAAACCCATCCAATTGATTCAGCAATTCCAACATGGTTCTTTGAACTTCTCTCTCACCACCAGACGTTGAATCATAACGTTTTGTTCCAATAGCATCAATTTCATCAATAAATACAATCGAAGGGGCATGCTCTGCTGCAATTTGGAAAATCTGTCTACAGAGTCTAGGACCATCACCAAGATACTTTTGAATCAATTCAGACCCAACAATACGCAAGAAAGTCGCGGAAGTTTGATTAGCAACAGCCTTTGCTAACAGAGTTTTACCCGTACCAGGAGCACCATATAAAATCACACCCTTTGGTGGCTTAATACCCATTTCCTCATATAATTCAGGATGCGTAAGAGGAAGTTCCACTGATTCTTTGATTTCTTGAATCTGACTTTCCAAACCACCAATATCAGCATATGATTCAGTAGGTGCTTTATCTAATTTCATAACAGAAACCATTGGATCAGTGTCATCTTGTAAAACACCAACTATACTAACTGACTTATGATGAAGTAAAATAGAACATCCAGGTTCCAACAAATCCTTATCCACAAACGATCTAATTGAAACATAGTATTCTGGACCGGACGAAGATGAAACAATAGCATGATCATCATCAATGATTTCTTCAAGAGTACCCACACTCATTGGAGATCCTCTCATTTCATCTACCTTGCTACGTTCTTCAGCAATCTTATCGTCAATTGGCTTCAATCGCTCTTGATTTTGAACATATTCCTCCTCAAGTAATAAATGATCCTTGATACGCTCCATCTTTAACATTTTGAGTTTACAACGAGTAGTGGGATAAACAGTAGGAAGCTTCACCGCTCCCACAGGACCCTTTCTCTTCTTCTTTTGAGAACGAGTAGACACTGGAGGCTCATACTTGGGCTCTTGACAACAGCGTTAGTTTGGTACTAATGCTTAGATCAATTACTTACTTTCGTCCTTCTTCTGGTTCTTCTTCTTGTCTTCAGGTAGCTCAGATTGATTTTGTCCCTGTAAATGTTAAAATCATCTCTAAAACAGCAGATCAATGACTTACCATTGTGATTTATTAGTATCGAATTGTTGTACAAGGAAACAAAGTGGCGGTTTAGAAATTCTGAAAAATAAAAAGATATTTTAGTCACGTGATGTAAACAACGAGAAATCACGTGACTAAGGAGATGGAAAGGAAGAAGCTACGATATAGGAGATAGATAGTATTGTCATTGACATTATAACATTTTAGATTAGATTATTCTTGCAAGAGAGCTTCCATGATTCTATTTTCATCGTGGGCTCTGTTTTCACCGAATTCTCTGATTCCTAGTTTATTGAGGACTTTGATAACTTTTTCTGCAGGAAAGCCCATATCTTCAAAGGGTTTAACAAGTTCTGGGTTTACGTCTTCAGTTTGGTTATTTTTAGCGTATAGCAAGGTCCATTCTTTAGCAGTTCTTTCAAAGCCGGCAAAGTCTTTTAAAAAGTGGCCAGCGACCTGGGCGTCTTGAGGGTTTGAAGGTTCTGGAGACTGGAGCAAGCTTTGCAGGGAGATGATACAACTTTTCATAGTCAATATCGGCGACCACTGGTCTCTAAGGATGTCTACGCAGATAGCTCCTGTTTGGGAGCTGATGTTTGGGTGGTAGATTTTGGTTAGGAATTTCATAATGGGGGGTTTGAATGGGTAGTCGATTGGAATGTTGATATCAATAATGAAATGGCCATTTTCATATGGAGTACCTGGGGGTCCTTTGAAGGTACCGTGAAGATGTGTAATGTCTGATTCATTTAAAATTTTGAGCGTAACGCCTGAGTTCACGTCAGCGACGACATCGTTAAGTTCTTTATAGATTCTGCGACTCAATGATTGAGGAGGTGCCATTTTGTTTTTATATTGAGGGAGGAAGGAGTTTTCAGGAGGAAAGCAGGAAATTTAAAGTGTTGTTTGGGTCTTTTTAGCCGAGAAAACTTGATTATTACAATATATAAGCTTATTTAGTAACGTATAATTTGTCGACTGGATTATGAAATAAGCTGAGAAATCAATAAACTTGTTGATAAAAGTATAAATGTTTAGTGAATGGATTATAAGTTAATTAAATTGACGAGATAAGTTAAGGACAAAGAGATGAGTTAAGATCAACTATATATGTTTGTAAATAAATTATATAAATTTAGTTAAGAAATCAATCTATAAATTTAGTTAAGAAATCAATCTATAAATTTAGTTAAGAAATCAATCTATAAACTTGTTAATAAATCAACTATTATTTTGGTAGAAATAACAGTTTAGTAAATCAACAATGTCAAGTAGAAATACAAGTTTAGTTAATCAACCATGTCAAGTAGAAATACAAGTTTAGTTAATCAACCATGTCAAGTTAATAAATCAACTATTTTTTTAGTAGAAGTACAAGTTTGGTTAATCAACTTGTTAAGAAATTATATTAAAACCCAATATTATTTAGTAACGTATAAATCAACATATTCGTCTATATCAAGATTCTCAATAGTATCTTTGTTACTGTTACTAAGAATATCTTGAACTTGCGATTCATTAAATCTTCCTCTAAGATGTCTTTCGAATTTCTCTAATAAAACAGGAGTTCCTTCTTCTCGGCGTTTACGATGACCAATGGGATAATCAATAGCTACTTCCAAAGGTGTTCCATCGTTAAGAGTAACATACAAACCATTACCAATGTACCTCTTCTCAGGATCATGATAATCAACAGTATAATTAGGATCCTCAACACACTCCATCTTGTTACGAAGAGCATCTATTCTGGGATCAGCAGCAATCTCATCGGTATAATCTTCAGGTGTGAGTCTGCCAAATAATAAAGGAATAGCAATCATATACTGGAGACAATGATCTCTGTCAGCGTAATTATGAAGAGGGCCCTTTTTGTCAATAATTCTCATGGCAGCTTCTTGTGTCTTGACTTGAATGTGCTTGATATCTTCAGCACTGACCTTCTTTCTCTTTAGCAACTCGTGTAGAATCAAAGCACCTTCTGCAGCTGTTTGCGCATGGAATTCAGCAGGGAAGGAAATCTTAAACAGCACGTTTTCCATAACGTAAGAACCATAGTCTCTTTGAAACTGAAATTCATTACCCTTAAACAAGACGTCGTAGAAACCCCAGGTTTTCGCAGTCAAAACTGAGGGCATTCCACCTTCGCCTTGCTTGACAATAAGAGCCAAATTGACAGCTCTTGAAACGGCATCGCCAGCAGCCCAAGATTTTCTCGACATTGTGTTTGGAGCATGTCTATAAGTTCTTAAAGACTGGCCATCTGCAAAGGCTTGAGAGACAACATTGATTGTTTGATCTTTAGACAGCCCAAGCATTTTAGAGACCACGGCAGCAGTTGCTACTTTAACCAACACTACATGATCCAGGCCGACTTTGTTGAACGAATTTTCTAGAGCGAGAATACCTTGGATTTCATGAGCCTTGATCATAGCTTCAAGTACGTCTTTGACTTTAAAAATCTTTCCTTCACCACCGGCTTTAGCAGTTCTTGTAAGCCAATCGGCAACAGCAAGAATACCACCAAGATTATCAGATGGATGTCCCCATTCTGCAGCCAGCCAACAATCATTAAAGTCGAGCCAACGGATAATGGTACCGATTGAAAAAGCAGCTCTTATAGGGTCCAATTGATGATTAGTACCAGGGACCTTTGCACCATTAGGGACAATAGTACCAGGGACTACGGGGCCTACTAGACTAGCGCACTGTTTGTGCTTGAGGCCTTCTAAACCGCAACCCAACGTGTCTAAAAGACAAAGTCTAGCTGTTTCATAAGCTAAAGGAGAATCAACTTGATAGTCATGGACATAATTAGCGATATCCTGGAGGACTTTATCAGCCTCAGGTCTAGTATTATTGTTCATAATTTCTCCCATTTTTGTCTTGAAAAAGAGATGAATCAGAGAGATTTACATTTTCCTTTATACTTGAAATAGGCGTTTGTTGTACTTTTGTTGGAATTATGGCATGAAAACTTGCGGGGGAAACCTCGGAGTTTAAATGATCATGTGATTTGAGAGATAGAACAGAGACAGAACAGAGATAGAACAGAGATAGAACAGAGATAGAACAGAGATAGAACAGAGATAGAACAGAGATAGAACAGAGATCGAACAGAGACAGAACAGAGATAGAACAGAGATAGAACAGAGATAGAACAGAGCGAGAAAAGATTCAGAAAAGAGTCAGAATAGAGTCGACAGAGTTAGAACAAAATTAAAACAGTTAGAATTAACACAAAAATCAGAACAAAATCAAACAGAGTTGAATCAAACAAAAACAAAAATCGATTTCACAATCAAAAACAATGCCAAATTAAAAAAAAATAACTACCTATTTCTAAGACTATCATTATCCCGAGTGGCTGTTGTGGCCGCTTGAGCACTTGCTTCATTGTTATTCCAATTCAAATAGGAATGATCACCAAGCTTTCTAGGTGTTATTAAATGCTTGATTAAAAACAAAACACCTAATAAAAAACACAAAGCTGCTACAACAAGATAAGTTATACCCAAGAATGGATTATGTCCACCAATAACACTAGTGGTGGAAATGACAATTGATTTAGTACCATCATAGCTCTGAACAGGGAAATTTAAACCAATCTCAATAGAATAAGTTCCACCAGCCAAAACTTCATTGTCGTTTTTCATAATCAACTTATTAAACGTAGGTAAACCAGCCGTCCTCATCCAGTTTTGTAAAGACTCCCAGCCTGCTAAATCAGGCATATTGTCCTCAGTATAACCATCTGGAAATATCTTCGCCCAGTTGGGAGGTGGAACTACATCTGAAGGATTGTACTTTGATTTCTTGAATCTGTTACCATCAACAGCCCATGCAATGTCTTTCTCAGTCATGTTGTATGTTTGCTTGCCCCCCGAAACATTGGGAGCGTTGAGCATTGTTAAAGTAGAAAAAGTGTCGTTGAAAAACGAGTTGGCAATAAGCCCACAAGGATAGTAAGGCTTACCATTGGGATCCAACGTCAACGGTTTACAGTCGTCTTTACTCTTGAGCTGTTCCGGAGTCACAGCATCGCCATTGATTTGCTTTTCATTAAAAGATTGGACGTAACGTCTGTGATTCTGATAGAAATTTGTCAATCGGTAAAACAGGTACACTGGATGACCCATGTCGTCTGGAATGTCAAACTGGATCTCACAAATAGTCTCGACAGGAATGTTCACGCCGTAGCTATCGACGGTATAGCCTGCTTCAGACGGTGTTTTGGTCTTCCATTGAGGTGCGTTTGTCGGTTTCTTTCCTCCTGGGAACTTATAGCTAACATGCTTTGACGGGATTTCCTCAAACCCGTTACCGACACTCTCGCATTGAGTGTAGTCAATCTTGATCTCCTTCACCGTATTGCTGGCGAACAGCATCAATCCACCCAGTGGTGCAAATACAACGGCTATAATGAAGAGAAATGGCAAAACTGTCTTGGGCGTTAAAATAGGCTGCCACGCTTTCAGTCGTTGCTGCCTAAACGCTGTATTGGGAGGTTTCCTGGATTTGCGCTCAACATTGTTGGTTCGTTCGCTATCACTGTCACTATCCATATTCAAAGTAAAAGCTAATAGTGAGTTGTCTTCTTAGAAGCAGACGTGTTTTGGAACTTTTTATTTTAAACTAAAACCCTTCAGCCTAACCCTTACCACGATAAAAATTTTAGAATTCAATGCTGAAAAATTGGAAAAAACTTGTTCACTTCACTACGCAAAGATGGCACCAACACAAGCTGAAACAGACGCTGAAAAGAACATTGAGATCTGGAAGATTAAAAAGTAAGTAAAATCTTTGTTTTAGTATTCAATTCTAACATTTCATAGGCTTATTAAAGGGTCAGTAATGACGACGTTGTTTAACAGCTCTGGTACTAATATTGAAACAGCTTGGAGTCTGCCCGTGGTAATGGTACTTCCATGATCTCTCTTATTATTCGTATGTTGACCTAAAAATGAACATTCAACCGTGCTAATTTCTTACAGCTCCCAAGGGCCAAATCTCGTTAATCAACAAAATGTTAACAGATGAATACGGCACTGCGTCTAATATCAAATCAAGAGTTAACAGACTTTCTGTCCTATCCGCTATTACGTCTACTCAACAAAGACTCAAACTTTACAATTCAGTCCCTAAAAATGGTTTGGTCATTTACTGTGGTGAAATCTTGACTGCTGAAGGTAAAGAAAAGAAGGTCAATATTGATTTTGAACCTTTCAAACCAATCAATACCTCTTTATATCTCTGTGACAATAAATTCCACACTGAGGCTCTTTCAGAGTTGTTGGAAAGTGACTCCAAATTCGGTTTCATCATCATGGATGGTAATGGTGCTTTGTTTGGTACTCTGTCTGGTAATACCAGAGAAGTTCTTCACAAATTCACTGTAGATTTACCGAAAAAGCACGGTAGAGGTGGTCAGTCTGCTCTACGTTTTGCCCGTTTACGTGATGAAAAGCGTCACAATTATGTTCGAAAAGTCGCAGAAGTCGCTGTTCAAAATTTCATTACTGCAGACAAGGTCAATGTTAATGGTTTGATTTTGGCTGGTTCTGCTGATTTCAAAACTGAACTTTCTCAATCAGATCTTTTTGATAACCGTCTCCAAGCAAAAGTTATTAAAATTGTTGATGTTTCTTACGGTGGTGAAAATGGGTTTAATCAAGCTATTGAACTTTCTGCTGAAACTCTTTCTAATGTCAAGTTTATTCAAGAAAAGAAACTCATTACTCAGTACTTTGACGAAATTTCTCAGGACACTGGTAAATTCTGTTATGGTGTTGAGGATACTTTGAAGGCTCTCGATCTTGGTGCTTGTGAAACTGTTATTGTTTTTGAAAATTTGGATATTATTCGATATACTCTCAAGGATCCTGAAAGTGAGGCTCCCATCATTGTTCATGCTGCTCGTGATGTCAATAACAAAGATCATCTTCTTGACAAGCGTTCTGGTGCTGAGCTTGAAATTCTTGGAGAGCAACCATTACTTGAGTGGCTTGCTGAAAAGTATAAAGATTTTGGTGCCAACTTAGAATTTGTGACAGACAGAAGTAGTGAAGGTGCACAGTTCGTTAAAGGTTTTGGTGGTATTGGATCTTTGCTTAGATATAAGGTCAATTTTGAACAATTGGCTGAGGATAGTGACGATGAATATTACGATAGTGATTTCTAGATGTAAGATACGATTATGAATTGATCAGTTTTTTTTTTCTTTAGCCACGGATTAGTTTTTTATTCCATGGATTATTCAGGTTTTTTAATCTATAGATTATTCACAGACTATTTGGTTTTTATTCTTTATATTATTCAGACTATTTGGCTTTTTTATTCCTTAGTTTATTCACAGATTGGTTTTTTATTCCTTAGATTATTCACAGATTGGTTTTTTATTCCTTAGATTATTCACAGATTGGTTTTTTATTCTCTAGTTTATTCACAGACTATTTGGTTTTTTCTCAAGCCATGGATTATTCACAGATTGGTTTTTTGTTTTTTTTTCTTGCTTGGATCAATATTTTCTAAAGCAGAGTTCTTATTGTGACCTATAACAGCTTCATGAGATTGTCCTGAAAGTACCATATGAGCCAAGTTGACTTTACCATTTGTGAGATATTTTCTTGAAGCGTTCATTACTGGTTTTGCTAGTAATTCATTGAGTTGTAGTCTCAAGTTCTGTGCTTCAGTCTTGGTCAGAATCTTTTCATTATCTTTCTTTTTGCCAGTTAACGGCATCCATCCCTTTGGTTTTGACTTTTTGTTTGATTCATCATCGCTCAGCTCAAAGTCACTGTCCAAGTCGATACCCAAATCATCAGCAGCTTCTTTCATCCATGACGAATCTTTACCTTTGTATGTTGATTCAGTATTTGAGTCTGTAAGTTTTTTGGCCATTGTGACTCGGTCTTTAATTCTGCTGACGATATCATAATCGATATCGAATGGTTGCATGGGGTTTCTGTTTTGGACGTTATCTTTGTAGAGGACTTTTTTGAGTTTTACCAGTGGGCCTGAAGCTTCATTTGCAGCGCATAGTAATACTGAGACACCTTCAGACCCAGCACGAGCAGTACGACCAGATCTGTGCACATACATATCGGCAGTTCTTGGGAGGTGATAGTGTACTACGTGCTGAATCATTGGAATATCTAAACCTCTAGCGGCAACATCAGTGGCAATCAAAATACCTTTGTCGTTATCACGAAAGCGTTCTAGAGATCTTAAACGTTGTTTCTGTACCATATTGGAATGAATAGCAAAGGCTGGCAACTGTAATTCTCGTAGTAAAGGAGTGATTCTTTTAACAGCATCAATACTATTGACAAAGACAATAGTTCTTCCAGGGTAAAGTAAAGTAAAGTAATACAGATATAAATCTTTTTCCATATTACCGCATTCAATAATGGATTCATGAACTTTACTGGCAACCACTTCAACTGGATTCGCATCGATGAAAATAGGTTTGGCATCCTTAAATTGAAGCTTTTTTTGTAACATGTTAAGAGCGTCTTCATTGGTACTGAGACGTCCAGTACTGCTACTGAATCCTGATTTGCTGGGCTTCTTTGACGTCAACTTGTTCATGAAATCTTTCTGAAATGTAGCAGAAAAGACAAGAGTTTGTCTCTTACTAACCTTTCCTCTTCCTAATAAATCAAGAATATCTTCCATTTCTTTGAAATGACCGTCTTGAAGCATTCTGTCTGCTTCATCTAGTACCATTATTTCTGCCTTTTTGAACTTTCCTAAAATCTCACTAGATTGTTCAATCAATTCTAAAAATCGACCAGGTGTCGCAACTACAACAGCTGGATGAGCTGCAATCAAACGCTGTTGCTTTTGAATGGATAAACCACCTGTCAATGGAACTATACCAGAACCTGTTATAGGACAGTACTTTGCTACTGCACTAATATGCTTGACAATTTGATGTGCCAATTCTCTGGTGGGTGCAAAAATCAAGCCTGTTGGCCATTGTTTTGTAGCATTTGTCTTGTCATTGCTTGATGCTGCAATATCGTTGGAAAGCCTTAAATGTCGCTCAAGGATGGGAATACCATATGCAAGAGTTTTACCTGAGCCCGTTGCAGCCTTACCTACCATGTCTCGTTCGGCAATAATTTCAGGAATTGCCAATTTTTGAATCTCTGTAGGCTCAAGGTACTTGAGTGAAGCAAGACTTTGAAGAATGGGCTGAGATATGACTGTGCTGTTGTCCAAGATCCAGTTAAGATTACTTGTGTCAACTTCTGGTAATTTTTCCAACGCATTGAAAAGATTGAATGAAAGATCATCAATATCTTCTTTACCAAGTAGCGGTTTCTTAGTTTCTTTGGTGTTTTTCTTCTTTTTGGTCTTTGGTGTTTTTTGGCAAACCATTCCTAAAGGTTTTATCTCCATTTCCACATCTTCAATCTCTACCTTCTTTTCGGTTGGCTCAGAGTTTTCTTTTGGTTTGGATTCAAAAAATTCTAGTTTTCCATCAGGATTTCGCTCAATAGTAACTCCATCAAGTTCCTCTAGTCCAAAGAATCCTTCAAGATCACCAGGTCTTGAGGTCACATCTACCGAAGTCCAGTTGAGATCATCCATATCAGCAAATGTTCGTTTCACAACTTCTTTTTGAATAGGACGCACATTTTTCTTTCCAATTTTGGCCTTTTTCACTACTGAATCTTGTCCTTTCTTACCCTTTAAAAGAGCTTTTGCTGCCTTTATTGACTTATCTTTGGACATGGTCAGCTCTTAAATCATTAATAATAGTAAGAGCAGGTTTAAAAAAAATTTCTTATTGAAGAAATAATTTTCCAAAAAACTCCCAACTACCCGAAGTCCCAATTAAGACAGATATAAAGGCCTGGCTATCTCCAACATTTCATTTCAACTTCTATACGCCACTGGATATGCAACGAAAAGTCTTGATATCTACACTTAAAAACTCATTTAAATCAAAACCAACTCGTTTTTTTAGTACTAAATCCTTCATCATGTCTATCAACGATAATAGCCCTTATAAAGTTACTAAGTCTGACAATCAATGGCAAGCCCAATTATCACCCCAGCAATTCCGTGTCCTACGTCAAAAGGGAACAGAAGCCCCAGGAACAGGGGAATACAATCATCATAAAGCTTCGGGTACTTATGATTGTGCTGCATGTTCTGAACCGCTCTACAAATCTGAAACTAAATTTGATAGTGGTTGTGGATGGCCAGCATTTTATGAAGCTATTCCTGGAGCCATAAGATTGTTTGAAGATAAGTCTGCAGGAATGGTAAGAACTGAAATGGTTTGCAATAATTGTGGAGGACATTTAGGCCATGTCTTCAAAGGCGAAGGATTCCCTACTCCTACAAATGAACGTCATTGTGTAAACAGTATTTCATTGAAATTTGTTCCAGAAAGCGGCAAGAAATTGTAATGTATTTCAATTGTTTTCTTTTTTTTGTACGGTATTTTGCACCAGATTTTCTTGTAATTGCCAAATATATGATTATATTCATTCTTCTATCAAGTAATTGGATCGTACCTATGCAGTTTACGTTGTTTACAATTAATTGAGTAATGATACGTAGAATAATTGAACTCACAACTAATTATTACCATCATCTTTCTATGATTTAATCTATGGTTTGAGTATTGTTTCACTTTTTGTGCACCATTAATTAGACTCGTGCTTGATGTAAATCATTGACTTAACGAAAATTACAAATATATTTTGGTCAATCTAAACAACTGATTATTGAATACGTTCGTCAACTTTTTGTGAGTTCCATTAATAGATCACAAGGAAGCCAATCCTAATTATAACTATTTTACAAGTTGGAACTGACTGATTGAAATATTTTTATACGAAACTGCAATATAGAACTCTTCAAATAATTCTAAATGACGATAGATTGATTTAACAACCCAAAATAGTAGCTAGCTCGTATCAAGCAGCATTGTTCTTTACTTACAAGAACCAGTCATGATTAGCATTGGTCTTGTTCACTTGACTAGACAGTCAATTCATGCTCTTTCTAAGCTGTTTCTCCAGTGGCTTAGAACAATGAAATCACTATAAGGAATTTTATTTCTACAATTATTCAAACTCTAAAAGTTTTGTTTTGATTCACTGAAAGGCCCCGGCCATCAAAGTTTTGTTAGACTAAGGAATGTTAATAAGAAACTTGAAGAAATCAAGATTCTTCTTGATTATATTGACGCAACTTCCTAATTTTTAATCTTTTGCAAACTTGAAATTTTGAACTACATAGACGTCTTATTTCAAGACTAGCATCTTGTTTTGTATTTATTAAACACTTTAACAATGGATCAGAACAATTACAATAATCCATACGACAATAACTCGAATAGTATGATCCAATTTTTATGAAAACTGCTTTATTATGGACTAACTAAATATTCAGGACCTTTTGGTAATAATAATAATAATGATAATAATAATAATAATAATAATGATCACAATAACAATTATAGCAGTAGTAATACCTCTGCGGGATTGAGTAGATCAGCTTATGAGCAACGTGAACTCCAAGAAGCTCAACGGCGAGGTCGAAATGTTATTTCAGAAACAGAACCTTCAAATAGAACTGATGATTACAATCCTTACACTCAGGCTAGTATCCCAATGGTAACTCGACAAACTGATATTACCGATTCTTCTCCAATGTACAATCCATTTCCTGAGGCAGACGTTGATTCTGCTTTTTATGAAGTGCCAGGATTGGAGCAATCAAATAATCAAGGATATTCCGTTCCTAGGAGAGGTCTTCATGAATTAGACAATGAATTCAATTATCCCGAAGAACCAGATTCGTACCTTTTGGATACCATGGCAAGAGGAAACACATCTAGTGGTAATGCTTACGCTATTCCTCCTGTATCAGATCAACCAATATCACGACACAATAATGCTCACAATTTTTACCAGGGTTTTAATGATAGCAGAAACTTCGCTGTAGAAGATGTTGATGATTTTCAACCTTTTCCAGTCACTGGTGACTACTACCCATTGAACACTTTCGACAATGCAAATGATTCTGACTCACTCGATGGTCAAGCTTTACCTGTGGCTGGCTCACTTTCAAACACAGCAAGTGGTATTGATACTTATTTATCACCCAGTTTCAACCAACAATCTTCTGTTCTTCCTCCTTCTGTTACGTTTTCTGACCCACATTTACTTCAAAATCAACATGACCATGTTGTAGTGCAAAATGATGATCACGATCCTCTTCCACAATCTCAAGAGCCAGAACAAACACCTCAGTTCATGGGTATGCAAAACAACCAGCCAAAGCCATTCGTAAATCAATTTTTCAATGATCCAGGTTATAACAATCAACAACCTTTCTACAAGCCAACTATGAAAACAGTAAAACTGTTTAGAGGTAACTTGATTCTAGATTGTCCTGTACCTAAAAAGTTGACTGATGCTTTTAATCTCACAAAAGATCCTGATGAGAGAGAATTTTCTTATATGAGATACTCAGCCATTACTTGTGATCCTGATCTTTTTGACTCGAGACGATTTTTACTGAGACAACAGTGCTATCGACAATCCAGAAGTACTCAATTATTGATTGCAATTACAATGTACAATGAAGATGATATTTTACTAGGAAGAACTTTAGCTGGTGTTTTCAAAAACATTAAGCATTTGATTATGAGAGATTCGAAAGGTACATGGGGCCAAGATGCGTGGAAGAAAGTTGTGGTATGCGTGGTTGCTGATGGAAGACAAAAGCTCAATGATAGAGCCAAAGCTTTAATGGCTAGATTAGGAGTATATCAGGATGGACTTGCAAAGAACTTGGTCGGAAATCAAGAAGTTAAAGCTCACATTTTTGAATACACCACTATGGTCGGGATAAAATCTGTTGATAAAACTGTAAATTTTACTTCAGAAAAAACTGTGCCAGTCCAAATGATTTTCTGCCTAAAAGAAAAGAATCAGAAAAAAATCAATTCTCATAGATGGGTTTTCAATGCGTTTGGTAAAACTTTACGTCCTGAAGTGTGCGTGCTGTTAGATGCAGGTACCGAACCTGCACACGACTCTATCTACCATTTGTGGAAAGCTTTTGATCAAAACTCAAGAATTGCAGGTGCTTGTGGAGAAATTAGAGCAGGGCTTGGTAAAGCGGGCCACAAAATCTTCAACCCGTTGGTCGCTGCTCAAAACTTTGAGTATAAAATGTCCAATATATTGGACAAACCTATGGAATCTACTTTTGGGTTCATTTCTGTTTTACCAGGTGCATTTTCTGCGTACAGATATTGTGCTTTACTGGATGATGAATTTGGAGCAGGTCCTTTAAGAAAATACTTCAAAGGTGAAACTCTAGATAACGAAGCCGGAATTTTTGAGTCTAATATGTATTTGGCCGAAGACCGTATTCTATGTTATGAATTAGTTGCTAAGAAGGGTAAAAATTGGCTTTTGAAGTATGTCAAGTCTGCAAGTGCAGTTACAGATGTGCCTGAATCTCTATCTGAACTGGTTTTACAGCGTCGCCGATGGCTTAATGGATCATTTTTTGCTGGAATTTACGCGCTATCACATTTCTCCAAAATCTGGCGATCTAATCACTCGCTATTAAGAAAAATCATTTTGCACGTCGAGTTTTTTTATCAGCTTGTATCTCTTTTATTCTCTTGGTTTTCGATTGCCAATTTTTTTCTCGTTTTTAGGATTCTCACAAATTCTCTAGGTGACCCTGCACTTGGATTTGCTCCCGGTGCTATTTTAGCTACTGTTTTCCTATGGCTATATTGTGCATGCATTGTATCAATTTTTGTTCTATCATTTGGCAATAGACCAAAAGGTACACAACCTCTATACATTATCGTTGTTGTCTTTTTTGCTATTCTTATGGCATACTTAATTTTTGCTGCAGTTTACATTTCGGTAAAATCGGTGACTTACACTCTTTGCATCAACGATTTCCAATTGACAGTTGGATTGGTATTTGGTAACGAGCTTTTTAGAGATTTAGTGGTTTCGTTACTATCTACTTATGCTCTTTACTTTGTCTCTTCATTTTTATTTTTTGAACCATGGCATATGTTCACAAGCTTTATTCAATATCTTTTGTTGTCACCTAGTTACATCAATGTTTTGAATGTTTATGCGTTTTGCAATCTTAATGATATTTCTTGGGGAACTAAAGGTGATACTGGTATTAGAACAGATTTAGGTGTGATTGTTCCTGAAGGTGACCAGATTCGTCTCATGTTTGGCTTAAACATTGAAAACAGTTATAACAATTACATGAAGGTTCTTGAAAAACCGTTTCAACTTGACCCTAAAGATAAAAAAATTGATCCAGCAGAGAAGCAGTATGATTATTATGCTCTTTTTAGATCTTCTGTCGTTTTGATATGGATGTTTACCAATTTTGTCATTATTGCGGTTGTTTTGAATACAGCAGGCTTAAATGCTATTGGATCAAACCCTGACACAGCACAACCACAATCTAAGATTGGTGATTTTCTTTCCACAAGGCAAATCGAATCAGTATCAACTTTTATCAAAGATTTAACTGAGTTAATGAAACGTCAAGCACCACCTACAGGGGGTCAAAACTGTGGAAATATTGGTAACAGTGGTACTATTAGAACAGAGTTATATTTGACAATTGTTTTATGGTCAGTTGCAGCGCTGGCAGCCTTTAGATTTATTGGTGCTGTTCTATATATATTCTTCAGACTATTAGGATATTAAGAATTTTGAGTTGAATTCTTTCATTTCAAGAAATCAACACTACTAATATTTTCGATATGAATATATTTAGTTTTCTTTTTTTTGATTAATTCTGTATGCATGATATATATATTTTTTAAAAAGCTATTGATCCCTTTTACTTTTTGTGCAACTAGGACCACCATAATAAGAACTTCAGACTATCCCTAGTCTTTAATTCCGTTATTTATGTGATTAAATTCTACTTTACTGAGTTTAATGAAACATTTTCAGAATATTCACTTTTAAATGTGGACTGATTGTCCAGCTTTCTCAGAGCACAAGGCTTTCCCTAGTTTTTGTAACTTGCCTATTTTGGGTCCACAGCTTATAACCAAGATATTACCTCCACTGTCTAGGAACCACAAAAGCTTCACTACTAAAAAATTCCACTTTTTCTTGCATATACCTACAAAATTTATTGTAAATCATTCAAATCATGAGAACATCATTGAATTACAAGTTCCCATCACTACCCATGCTTTTGCTTTCTGACTAGACATACAATTGGCCAATCACAAGAAAATAAAAAATCTGACAAACCTAACCCTGAAAAATTTGGATCATGTTAAGGAAACAAATAAATTTTCTTTAAAAAACCTTCAACTTCTGTCTTCTTTTTGATTGATTGTAGAGGCATTATTTAAAATATCAAAGATGCTTAGAACTATCACCGGTAGAGGGCTACTGAGAACTCAGAGCACTAAGATTTTCATTAGCACTACTAACAGTAGCAGCAACAACAACAGTAAATTCAACAGTACTCTAGCTCAACCATCATCAGTCAGCTACGATTGGGTGAACAAAGACCACAATGGACTCTTTAAATACAACGTTGAGAGATCTGAATCAGAATTCAATAAAGTTCTGGCTGAAATCAAGGAACGATTCATTAGAGTCGATGTACCTGCTAAACAACGATCTTTTGTTTTCAGACCTAGAAACACACAGTTATTGAAGAATTCGTCATTCACTGATAAGGAAGGTAATCCCCAAGAACCAAAAGTATGGAAGGGACGTCCCAGCAGCAAGCAGTTAACTCAGCTCATTAGAAGAGCTACAGACAATGAAACTTTTACCATTTCTAGAGATATTCTCAAAAGATACATTAAGCATTATCCAGAACAAGTCAGATCTACTCACATTGCAGCTTTTTTAAGAGTCGCAGCTAGAACCGGTAACTTGTATGAAGCTCTTGATTTAATCCAAACTCGTGCTTATTCAAATTTTATTGATAATGAAGTCGCCATGGAAGCCATCAGATTGTACGCTATTAGAGCAGTTACCTTGAACAAACTTTCAGCCTACAAAGACTTACCAAAATTAGCTAATAAACTTACCAAGTACATTTTATCAGAGTCTCTCGAATCTTCTTTACTCATTATTTATGGACTTGCTCCCCTTCAACAGCTTGATTCTGCTACATTCACAACTTTGGCTCAACCGTACTTGACTACAATTTCTTCTACCATCAATTCTTTCAAAGTCACTCCAGCTGATTCAAATCCTCAAAAAATTCGTGGAATCACATACCATTATTACAACTTTGTTCTTGGTCGCTTGGGTCTTGGAACCATCAAAAACCACACTGTTGATCTCTCAATTTTAGACAAGGAAATTGACACTCTTCAACAGTTAATGGGTGCTAACAAAATGTCAGTTCCTTTGGAAAGATATGTCAAGCATGCCTCTAAGGGGATTCTAGAGGAAACTGAGAGAATCAGAGCCCAAACAGAGTCCAGTGAAGCTTCCCAGTGAGTTTAGATTGATATCTCTAATAATTTTTAACAAATGCCATCACCGTATATATTTTGATGTTATAAAAACACATGCCATAGACTACTATACAATCTTCTTCACTGCATATTCTTTGATGAGACTTTTCTTTCTTTGTTCAGATGATAAAATGCCGTAGTTCATTCATATGAGATCACAGTCATCTAAACCAGATAATCAGCATGATATCTGAAGTTACCCTTCTTTTTAAGCCGTGCTTTTGTGATTCATAATTCCTCGATAGGTATAAATCTTTCACATTCAAAATTAGGAACGGGATTTATAGCTGGCCGTCAATCTTCTTTTTTACTCTCATTTTCTTTATTGAAACTAAACAATTTACAATTGCCCTATATAGTCATGAAGTACGAACCTGTTATCACCTCTTTGTTAGACACTGATCTATATAAGATTACAATGCAAGCCGCAGTGCTTAAACACTATTCCGATGCTGGTAGGTTTATGTCTTGTTTGATACCTCTAGACCCTAATTAATCATTCAATAAGATGTTGTATACGATTTTACAAATAGAACACCAAAAAAAAAGTACACTCAAAGAGCTTTTACCTGGCTTAAAGAACAAATCACCTCTCTTGGATCATTGTCATTTTCTGCTGAAGATATCTCGTACCTGAGATCAACTGTCCACTACTTGCCAGAGAACTATCTTTCTTATTTGGAGAAATTTAAATTAAGTCCTTCAGAACAGGTTGAGTTGACCTTTAATGATGGCGAACTAGGAATTAAAGTGTCTGGTAAATGGGTAGAAACTATTCTGTACGAAATTCCACTCCTGGCTCTCGTATCAGAAGGTTATTTCAAGTTTATTGACACTGACTGGAATTATGAAGGACAAGCTGACAATGCTTTTACAAAGGCTGATGATCTTTTTGAAAACTTTTGCCTTTTCAGCGAATTCGGTACTAGAAGAAGAAGGTCAAAAAAGGCTCAAGATATTGTTTTGGACAGCATAATGCAAGCAATTACTTTGTCTCCCCAAAAGGCCAATCTATTTATTGGCACCTCAAATGTATTTTTTGCTAAAAAATTTGGTATGAGTCCAATTGGAACTGTTGCTCATGAATGGATGATGGGAATTGCTGCTTACACCCAGAATTACCCAGATGCAAACAAAATTGCAATGGATAATTGGATAGATACAGTGGGAAAAATCAATGCTGGCTTTGCACTTACTGATACTTTTGGTACAGAAAACTTTTTAAAAGTCCTAGTTCCTCCCTACTCTGACATCTTTCAGGGTGTTAGACAAGATTCTGGAAATCCTATTGAGTACGCAAATCGTCTTAGCGAACATTACTACGAAACATTGGGCTACCCCAGACCTTCAAGAAGAATCATTTTTAGTGATAGTTTGACCATTGAAAAATGCTTAGAATACAAGGAGACTGCTGAGGAAGTTGGGCTTGAAGCTTCTTTTGGTATAGGTACTTTTTTCACCAACGATTTTAAAGACTCTAGCGGAAAAAAATCTACTCCCTTGAACATTGTAATCAAGCTTTCCTCCGTCAATGGTTATCCAGCCATCAAAATCTCAGATGATGCCGGTAAGAATACTGGAGATCCAGAAACCGTTGCAAGAGTTAAAGCAGAACTTGGCTATGAAGAAAAAAAATGGGGCGGAGGAGATGAATCAAATCGTTGGAAATAATCTCAATAGTTTTCATCAAGATACAATACCTAGTCAAGTTTCTTCACTTTGACGAAGAAAATTTTTGGATTATCGCGTCTGAAGTAGTTGACAACTTTTTTATATTACAAATATCACATTGAATATATTTTAGATACTGTCTAAAAAACTGAGAACAATTCTTAAACTTATGAAGTATGTGTAAACACAAAGCACTCGTCTCTAAAATATAATAATTTAATTTGTCAAGACTAGGAGGTTTTACTCAAAATGCATAGAGAGAAATTGGAAAGAAAAATTGAAAACATATGAAAAAAAAAATTTAGATATATTATGTAGTTCGTGATTTGCGAATTGATGCCACAAGTGCTCGAAGTTCAGCAACTCCCTTAGGTTCTTGATTTACAGACGGAGAGGAAACTGGAGGAGATGATCGAGTAGACAGTTCACTGACGTTCCTTTTTCTTTTCACAGAGCTGAAGGAGTTTTTGAAATCTCGCTCAAATACATGCAAAGATCTAAGTCTCTTGATTTCTGCGTGTCGCCTTTCCATTTCTTTCTGTTCCAACTCTTGTAATTTTAGTTTCGCAGCTAATTCTTGCTTTTCCTCATTTATTCGCTCCTCAAGTTTTGAATTTTCTATATCTGTCAATGCTTTTTGACTCAATTTGCATTTGAATCCATCAATAAATTGTAGTAAAATAGTCAAAACTTGTGGGCTGAGTTGTTGAAAATTCAAGTCAGCAATAGACGATATAGTGATGCTACTGAATTCTGATTTGTACTTGTTGAGTTCCAATTGTTTAAACAAATCAGGTTTACTAGTCCAAGTCAATACCAGCAAGTCAATTTCGAAATTGGACCGATCCCGAACACGCGATGCAATAGCTTCTATTGCTTCTTTGTCATATTGGAAATCTGCCTCTGGCTTACCAGCCTGATTGAGGCCAGCTGTAACAATAATTAATCCAAGATCTTGATATGTAGAAGGGTCGTCACGAAGCACATCTAAGCTCACTCTGCATGGACCATATTTGTATCGTTTCCCCAAACAAAATTTATTGTAGATCCATTTTCCGACAGCTGAATCCCAATTTCTGGAGAAGACTGCCATTCGTAATTTGTCTTTACTATTAGTTTCTTTTAATTTTCCAAAAGCACTGTACATGATATCAGCCATGTTGAACGGTTCCCAAAGTTTTTGCTTCATTTCTTCTATATGTCTAGCTTCTTTCATTTTCTTTTCCAAAGTTTCTCTCAAGTCAGTTCTTCCAGCCTGAGATACACCTTTACCCTTTGAAACATTACTGGAAAATACACGAGGTTTTCCCAATTGATTCGCAGCACATTCATATTCTATCTTCAATCTTTCTCTTTCGTCGATTCTATTTTTGGCAATTTTAGCTGCTCGTTTGACATATTTGACAGCTACCTTTTTCAACCTGGAATCATTCATTTTCATACATTGTGAAGACGAGTCAACGACATCACCCATAACATCTTTGATTAACGCTTTGAGCAATCTCTCACTCTCTTCATTCAACATGCGTTCTCTTTGAATACTTCTTTGTTCCTGAATATCTGCCCAAGCGTTCGAAACAATGCCGGATAAACTATCAGAAACAACTTGATGTATGATATTTCTCATCTCTAATTCTACATCTTGATCTTTGTAAAAGTATTTTGGCTTATCAGAGAGAGAAGGTGCTGAAATTGGTTGTTGTGTTGCCAGGGGCGCCTGCAAATTCGAATCGGTACTTTTAAGAAGAAAATTATTATTGGTTAAAGTTGATTTCGATTGACTAACAGTTGAAGAAGGCGTTACTGGAGACAGAGGAGATGGATTTGAGTTGAAAGAAAAAGAAGGT
Organism: Geotrichum albidum; assembly: GCA_003707475.1. Taxonomy (NCBI): domain Eukaryota; kingdom Fungi; phylum Ascomycota; class Dipodascomycetes; order Dipodascales; family Dipodascaceae; genus Geotrichum; species Geotrichum albidum. The sequence goes on from PPJE01000020.1 coordinate 108,251, forward strand.
ACTGAAGCTTGTTGAACAGGACCATCATTTCTGGAATTGAATGAAAAAGGTTTGTCTGGGAGTAAGTTGCTAGATTGGTTGTTTCCAAAAGAAAATGATGGTTTTGTTTGAAAGTTACCACCTAAGGTTGATTGTTGATTAGATGGTATCAAAGAAAATTTATTATTACTCGATCCTAATGAAAACGATGTTGGATTAGCAAAGGAAGAGCTTGCGAAATTGTTTCCAGGAAGAGTTTGAAAAGGTTTCATAACGTTATTCGTTTGCCTATTAGAAAATCCCGAGTTCGAAGGATTTGTCAAAACACACTGAGCCCAAGATTCTGACCCTTTCTTATTCTCAACAAATGGCGATGAGTATAAAGGAAATGTCTTTTGATCATTCAAAGAAGTAGGCGCAACATTAACAGCAAGTTGGCCGTTTTCATCAGTAAGAATTGTCATGCCATAAGCTGTACAAAAGCTTGAAACATCTTGCTCATTGTTGAATCCTAAAAATTTTATCAATCTAGAGAGCGTGTATGGCTTTCCACGAGAGTGATAAGCTCTTGCCATACTCGCCAGTGCACTAAACCGAAGATCAGGAAAGTGACTTTCAACCAAACAAGCAGTCAAAAATGATACATTAGAAGCTGAAATAAGTTGAAAAACAGCAGTAAAAAGATTAGGGCAATTCTCTTTGACGTCTTTAGCCATTACACCATGAGCCTGTTGCATTAATCCACGAAGTAGAATGGCAGTTTGAATTTGAGGATCATTGAATACATCTGGTGGCAACAACTGAGTCTGTCTATCAATGTCAGGGTCTTTGATATGACTTAATAAACTGTATGATCGAAATTCAGCTTCTCTTGGACTTCTAAAGTTGGGATTCATTTTTCTATTTGCATCATATAGTTCCGATAAAGTCTGTAAAGTTTTATTGAATTGTTCCAGTTCCTGTTGTTTTGAATAATCTTGATCAGAAGATAACATGACGTGCAAACATAGTAAATGAATTCTAGCGATAAGTTCATTGCATTCAATAGCTTCTGGTCCTGAGTAATTTTGATAAGTAAAATCTTGACGAATGGATCTTGTACGATCCCATAAAAATGGGTGACTTTTTGGTAACTCTGGAATGACTTTTTCAATAAGATAGTTTAGTGTAGCTACTAAAACTGAGGGTGGTCGAACATCTGAAGGTAGTGGTGGAGGTTGGCCAGCTGCTGGTCGTGAAAAAGCTTTCACTGAAAGTTCTCTAGACACAAATCCATTCGCGTCCTGGAGGGGGGAAGTAAGTTAATAATGTGTTGTGAGATCTACTATATGGCGAAATAATTACCTTTTCAAACGGTTTTGTATCTTTTTCATAAGCTCTTCGAACACGTTCATAAGTTGGACATTTATCGACACAGGATCCAACAAAAATAATGGCGTCTTTGAGATCTTTTCTCGTATCTTGCTGATCTACCAATCCTCTTGATTCCATTTGTTTTCTTTCAGCATCTCTCATTTGTTGCAACTCTCTAAAAATGGACTCCAAATCAGTAGTATACTGTGAATTTTCCAGTTGTAACATTTTTTGCTGATTTTGTACATCCCATTGATCTGGTTGCTGAGATAAACTGGTGATTAGTTTTTGATCTTCTTTAAGGAAATCTGGTATTTCTACAGGAGGTCTTTGTCGTGGTCTGAATCCCGAAGGTGTCGGTAGTTTTGGAGGTTCAGTTGGAGCAGGTATGCTACTGTTCTGAAAGTAATTAATTGTGTTCATGTTGCCACTACTGTTGCGAGATCCATTAGCATTAGAACCCCCACGACCTCTACCTCTCTTAGAACCGCCTCTTGCATGACCACCTCTTGATGATTCATTGTTATTTTGGAATCCAAGCGTCTGATGGTTGTTATTCTGTGATGACGCTGGACGGTCACTATTTACATTGGCAAATGCGCTTTTGAACTGGGGCTGCTGAGTAGGCTGCTGTCCAAAAGCAAAACCAGTAGATGAAGGAGTAAAATTGCCATTATTCTTGGTATTAGCAAAAGGATTGCTGGAGACCTGTGAGAACATTGTTGAACCACAGTTTGACCAGCCAGAGAGGTGAAAAGAAGAGATTTGGTCTGGATATCTGCAATACGGAAAAAATAAAAAAATAAGAATCACGTGATAATATATATATGTCCCAAGTCATATCTTAATTTTGTCTTGAATTTTTTTGTCTGTTAGAATGGTGGAACTATATGAACCAAAACTCCTGATCAAGACACAATAATTAGTGGCACTATTCTCAACAAACCGTTTATTGCAAATCCAGCAGAAATGTCTGAACAGGCAGACGGAATACTTCGGTCACCTGTAACACCAACGATGGTAAAACCAAATGGGTTTGCGCAGCCAGTTATTGGCGACACAGTGAAACTGCCAGAAGGGCAAAAGGGCCTTCTACATTACATTGGAGCTTTATCAGATAGACCTGGAGAGTTTGCAGGAGTTGAGCTGATAGAAGACTGGGCTTCTGAAGGCCGCCATAACGGTGAATTTAATGGGTATGATCTGTTTAAAGTTCTGGAAGATCTAAATTAGAGCTAAAACAACTAACCTGCGAGTCTTTATAGAGTGAAATACTTTGAACCTAAAACGCTAAACAGTGGTGTTTTCATTGCATACCATAAGCTTCAAGTCTGGGTACCTAAGCAAAGCTCAAACAAAAGGTATAGCATTAATCGTCGAACGTCTTTAAATTATAGTAGGCCGCTGGATTCTCCAGAAACAAGTTTCACGCCTATTAAGAGAAAATCTTCCATAATTTCTAGACATCGTCTATCACTGTCAGGCTCATCACCAGTTGTGTCTAACATACCTTCGAATATTGGTCTTACAAAATCCAAGTTTGCAAAAGCTGACACTGTTTTTCCCACTCTTTATCATTCAAATATAGAACGGATTTCTCCATCTAAACGTCGTGTCAGTGAAGCATTTTCGCCTAATGTAAGCACTTTTGATTTCCATTCAGATTCTATATCAGAAAATGTCAAAAGGTCCAAAAGCATCGATGCAGATGGAGCTGCAATAGCACAAGCCGTGGCTAATGCGGTATCTAAAGTACAATCAGAAGCACAAAGAGAGATCCACGGATTGAGACATAAACTAGAACTATCAGAAAAGGGACTAAAAGATAAGGAGATACAATTACATGAACAAGCTGCAATATTACAAGATTTGGGATCCTATGCTGTTGAATTCCAACAGCTTCATGATCAGGAAAATGCTGAGCGTGAAGTGATAGCTGGGCAATTGAGTGTCACATATATTCAAGATTTAAAAACTTCCTTCACAAAAGAGTTGGAAGAGAAGGAAAAGAAGTATACAACTATGAAACAACAGTTTGAAGAACGAAGAGCTGAGTTCCGCTTGACTATGGACACTCTCCAGGCAGACATGCAAGAATCCACTGACGCATACACAAATGAAATCAGGACTTTACACAGTCAGCTCGTTGAAGTGAAAGGTGTTGCAGAACAAGTACCTAATTTACAGAAGCGTATTCAAGATTTAGAGACACTGAATAATGAGAATCAATGTGCTGCAAATGCCACTAGCGATCAAGCTAGAGCTCAAGTGACTGAAATTTCCGAGTTAAAGGACGTTATTATTGGAAAAGACCATCAAATTCAGGCATTGAACGAGCAGCTCCAAAAATTGCATCAAAAAGTAGAAGAGCTTTCTAATTCTACTACTACCAGCATTGAAACTAGAAGTGCTACTCCTCCTATTGAGGAATCATCTCAATCTAATGAGAAAATTCGACAACAATTCAAAATTGAACAAGAACTTCGTGAAAAACTCCAGCACAAAGTTGCCACGCTTGAAGCTATGATGGGAAATGTATCTCTAGAAAGTCTTCAACCACAACTGCAATTTGATTTCACGCCTTCACTTAAAACAGAATCTATATCTTCACTCCTGAGTACACCCATTATGGAGCATGCAGTTTTGGCACACTCGCCAGGAAATACTATAGCAAGTGCAATAGATATAATTCCAAGAGGATCAGCTCCCAGCACTAATAGCCCAATATCTGCTGCACTTTCCCCAAATCCCCTTTCACCCACGATAACAGCACAAAATGTTGTTTCAACTGTCATTGCAGAAGCACACAACGAGATCCCTCAAATAAGATCTGTTGCTGAAATGGTTGCTGCAGTTGCTGTGAAGTCTCCCAAATCGCGAAGAACTTCATTGACAAGAGCTGCTGGTTTTATAAGAAGTCAATGGTTATCAAGCCCAAAATCTGAAGATACCAGCAATGAAAAATGGTGCGCACTTTGTGATAAACTAGGCCATGAAAGTATGGAATGTCCAGAAGAAGAGCACAATGACGGACTTCGATAACTGAGTAAAACTCATTTGTTGGTAATAAGATAAAGATAAAATTCAAAACATTGCATTGTCTAAATTTCTGTCTATATGGATTGATTTATATAACTTGGTAACATTTCTGTAGCGTTAGATATAAGATAGACAGAAACCTAATGAATAACTTAACTTAATTACATTTTTTTCCACGTAAACTACCAACACAAAATATAATTAAACAATTCACTTAATTTTGCAACTTCCATTTTTGGAAATCTCAAGTTGCGGTTGCCAAAAAAAATGAGTGATGAAGAAACTTGAATAAAATGGACTGAAAGCCCTAAGGTGACTTAATTCAACAAAAATTATACAGAAAACTTAAGAGATAGTTAAGACTAAACATATATACTATCAAAAATTAATGGGGAAAAAATTAAAAACAACTTATTCTTGCCCGAATCCAACTGTTTCTTCAACAGCCATTAATATCTTTTTATTCAACTCTTCGAACGTTGAATATTGAGGTAAATCAATTCTGTTGAAGCATGTATGAGCCTTGGGTAATGGCATTTTTCCTTCTTCATTATTTTCTTCTTTACCTTCTTTATCATTAGCCATGACCAGTTTTTCAATTGTAAATCTTCTAGGTCCATCACTTCCTTGCAAATCACGGAATCCATTTACAGGAATACGAGAGGTACCAGTAGTGAACTGTAGAAATCTTGCTTTCTGTTCATTTTGCATTTGCTCGACACACTTCCAGAACCATATAACAACTTGATCAGTAGCAGTGTAACCACGATAATCTGTATGCTTTTTCCAATCATCAATTTCAATTTCTGCCAGCCCTCCAATTAATAATTCAAGTTCACGAGCATCAAAAACACCAATTAATTCAGGAGGAATTAACTCATTGAAACCCGACATGAATGCTTCAAATTGAGATTCGATTCGTTTTGTAATTTTCCATTGTGTCACAAGCTTCACATACTCATCCTTTGTTTCGTTTGTAACAGCTATATCTCGTCCTTCAGGTTTAAGATCAATAGTCACAATTTCACCAAATTGATTGTCTTCGACTGAGAATGTCAGCTCAAGAACGTCATCAATCTCGTTATTAAGTACCCATTCTAGGTTACGGTGATATTCACTGTCAACACCCTCCATATCAGCTAAGGTGACCTTTTGAGCCAGAATCATTTTATAGAAAGCTCCAATAAAAAATGCATCCAAAAATCTTCGGTGATAGATAGCTAATCCCACTACTCTACCAATAAACTTGAAATAATTGAGATGTTCCGGATTGATTGACGAATGAGGGTTGATTTGTAGAGTGTAATTATCGTGGGCAGCGTATTCAAATAGACAATAGAATGGATTAAACATTTCGTGGGATAGTAAAAAGAAGAATTCTCTGGAAACTCCACCATAATCCAAACCTTCCTCACCGTTGAATTTAATCATTAATCTCTTTTTGAGATCTGTTGGTGATTGCCGCATAACTTCTTGGTAAGAATCTTCAAAAATGTGATTTCTTCTCACTTTCAAGTGACATTGGCCAGCAGAAGCTCTCATGGCTGGTTGAGATCTGAAATATATCAGTTTTCGTCTGAAATCACGCTTATACTGAGGGACATTCTGATCCAAGCTTGATGGGAGTCTTGGATCATCCCAGGTTGTAGTCTTTGTATTATGGTCCACGAAATAGACTCTAGAAGTGTTTGTTAGCCGCATTTCCCATCCACTGGGTAGCGCTCCTAATTGTGAAGAAGGTTGCTGCATTCTATCTTCAACTGCAGCAGCCAGCTGTTGACGTCTTCTTGGATCCACCCATGTTGTAGTTTTTGTATTATGATCTACAAAGTAAGGTCTTCCTTCAGGAGTGAACTTTTGTTCCCAGCCAACAGGGAGGTCTTCTCCAGCCGGAGTGACATCGTTGACTGAAGGTGAGCTTGCTCTTGCTTCTTCGGGCAATGTTCTATTTTGATGGCGTTCTCTTTCAATTTGAGTGTTTGCCTCGTTATTTTGAGCTGAAGTTGTGACTGAGTCAGGAGTGGGCCGCGTCCAGGTAGTTGTTCTTGTGTTGTGATCAACATAATAAGTTCTACCTAAATTATCAGTTCTACGTTCCCATCCAGCTGGAAGTCGCCCATACTGATCTTCAAATGAGCTATAGACGGGTCTATTTTGTACAGTGCCAGCTGCAGAAGCACTTGCTATTTGGCTAGAATTTGCAGTAGACTCTTCTTCACCTGTTGCCAGACTAACAATCAGTTTTCCAGAAACTGGAGGAGTGCCATTTCTATCGCGTAAATCAGATGTGATCATAACTTCTTTTCCAATAGTATCCAAATCTATTTTCTCGTTCACTTTGATTCGAATTTGCCCAAGGAAACCTTGTTCTAGCTTTTTTCTATATTTTTTATTATCATACACTCGAATCTCCAACTCAGACTCAGGGTTAACCATTCTAACAGACTGTTAATACCAGAACGGAGATGACAACGGCAAATCTACTTACATTGTAAACTTTGTGTGCCAATAAGGACTACAAGTCTTTTTAATGGGGGCTGTCTCATAATCCGTTCCATTCACGGACAAAATAGCAAAAGGATCGGGCTGACCTGAGGGAAACGGCTGGATTAGAAGATTTCTCATTTTGAATCTCCAAATTACAATTTGTGCATTTGGAGAGAAAATACTTACGAAAGACATCTCGCTTTGCCAGGCCGTCTGCTGCAATAACTAAGAAGAACAGTTAGAACAGAGTAGGATCAATAATAAACAGTACGTACTTGTAACTCTGAGTTTCGTTGAATCCAATGTCATTTGCTAATATACCACCTTGTATCTGGTTGTTTTAGATAAGAAAGGGTTGAATTCAAAAAGAGTAACAGAGAAGTTAATATTAGGACTGCAAGATATATGTCTAGTCCTAAACAAGCATTCTGTTTTTGTACTTTTAATGTGGCTGCGGTTAGGTTAAATGACTTGAATGAGTACGGATTTTCTGTTTGGGATAAGATAATCCGCAAGAAGATGGCAGTGAAGGGGTGGGCAGTTAACTGTCAGATTACGCTTGATTCGTTTAATCTGTCAGAGGAAACGTTGATCTGCAGTTCTGATTAGTTATAATAACGGATAAACAACGTTTTAAAACATTTTGGTCCACTAATTTTCTTCTTTCTCCAAAAATAGCTATTCTAGAACAGCAGCATATAGCAGCATTAGACAGCACAGCATAATAGAGTTTAGCATTTATAGACGTAGAGCTAGGGCACTTGACGTTTGAGCAATAGCCATGACCCGAAAGATGGCGTAAGTAAATCTATTTCAAAATTTGAGCTCAATCCAAATGGCTGAGTATTAGCCATTGAATAGCTATACCGTTTTTCTTGGATAAATTTAGCATGAATCATGAAGATTTAGGTTGAAGTTATTTACGGTGATTTGTGAACGGTAAAGAATATGATACAGAACAGAATGATTTCACAATCAACGTAAACAATATAGAAGGACAATTTGGACTGACTTGAAAACCAAATTACAATACTCATTAACAATATCGATCAGTAACATCAACAATATCGATCAGTAACATCAACAATACTCACCAACAACTCCAACAACTCCAACAACTCCAACAACTCCAACAACTCCAACAACTACAACAACTCCATGAAAATAATCATCTACAACGCATCATGAACAGAAACAAACTCAAATTTCTTTAGACATGGCGGGGCGAAGTCTGGGCTTTGACAAAACCAGCAGATTCTTCTCAGTAGAAAACGCATTTATAAAAAAGTATTTCTTTCCACTTTCAAACTACTCTCAACCTTATTTTCACCAACCATAATCACAATGTTCATTCCAGATAAATATTACCAATATCAATCGCCAGTAGTAAAAAATGCCGTTTCAAAAGCACTGCTCATTGCTAGAGAAATTGAAATTGATCCAGGATTGCAATCAAACTGGGATAAGTGTGTCGACAAAACATGGTGTAAATGGACAGTGATTGCACTCTTGATAATTGCTGGATTGATTGTTTTTTGGATAATAGCGACAATATTTAGATGTTTGTGTATGGGAATGCAGTGTTTACAAGCCATGCTATGCTGTTGTAAAGACTGTTGTACCTGTTGTACATGCTGTTGTAGACGTGACAATAAAAGATACGGAAATGAATCGTATGTCGCAAATACTCAGCAACCACCGCCAGTCATCCACAACTACTACCAAACAGAAACTCCACAGTATCTGTCAATAGACGAACAAGGAACACAGTCAGGAATCTTCCGTCCTGGAGGTTACCAAAAGATTGATAACACAAGACCAGTAGAATTGAGTCCGATGCCACCATCGTCTGCAGCAATGTACGGTGATACTTCATACAATCCAAACCATACGACTCATTATGATAATACGTATACTGATCCTTATTATTCGTCCGCTTATAGCACGAATCAACAACAACCTTCATACAATACTCCTAACCAGCAAAGGTACCATTAGTTATCGTCATATACTTGTTTTTATCAAATATGTCACAAATCTTTATTTCGTTAACATGTTTTAGCACAAAGGTTACCCTGCTTGAAATATCGTTAGTGCAAACGCGTTTATTTTATTTTTTCCTAATTTGTCAAATATTAAAACACGAAAGACATTATTTTAGCTTTTTTCTCAACTTTTCATCTTCCATCTTTCATCTTTCCAACTCATCTCCCACCTTCAGCTACATATCCAAGTATCATGTCTGAAGATAGAAAAAAAAAGTTAGCTTTGCTGGCTTCTAGAAAATCAAAAATAGATGCAAAATCTCAAATTGATGACAATCAATTATATGATCTTGTAGACGAAGATGAATATAGACAGGCTCAAATGGACAATGACTTTGTCGACGTCAATGATGGTAATCATGGATATTTATACGATGATGGAACAAATGAACTTGGTGACGGCTATTATTCAGATGATAATAATGATCAAAGTGGTAAATCAAATAAACGTAAATCAAAAGATGAAAACGTTCCTCCATCAAAGAAACAAGCTCATAAAAGTATCAAGTCATTCATGGCTCCTCCTGTTAAAGAAAAAAAGGTATTTTCTGCGTTTGAACATTTCTTTGCGTTATACTAACAGTTGTTAACAGAAAGAAGTCACTAAACAAGATGAAGCCGATTTGGACTCAATTTTATCTGGTTTAAACAAGAAAAAACGCGTTAATAAACCGAAAAAAGTCGTTCCTGTTATTAAATCCATCCCGATAGTTAAGACAGAAATCCCGTCTTCACCTCCTCCAATGGCAAGTAATGATTTGATCGATGCAGATTTTGACATGCTTGACGATAATTACGATCAACCTCAAGTCCCTTCTTCACCAACTAAGACAATCATAAAAAAAGAGATTGAAGAAGATTACTATAAACCTGCTCCGCTAAAAGTAGGAATCAGACCAAACAGCGTTGTCAATAAAACTACAATCAAACTAGAACAATTGAAACTACCTGAAAATGATATACCGTTTGACGTTCCTGATTCCTCTGAATGGAATGATATTAGTAGTAAACTAAACTATTCAGCAGAATCGGATTTTAAAAATGCATCTCACGTTGACTTAGATCAGGTCATGGATGAAAGTAATTCACTAATGTTTTTCTGGACCGACTATAAAGAAGTTGGAGATTCTCTTGCACTTTTTGGTAAAGTGAAGCATAACGAAAACTACATCAGTGCTTTTGTTTATCTTAGAAAATCAAAGCGGGAAATATACTTTCTCCCTAGGGATAAAAAATTAGATACTGATGAACCTGTCGAAGATGTAGATGTTTACGAAGAGGTTTGTGAACTTTTCTCAAAATATGGTGTTAACGAATTTGCAGCAAAACAAGAAGTCAAGAAATACTGCTTTGAAATGCAAGATGTACCAAGAGAAACAAATTATTTGAAAGTTCTTTACAATCATAGCAGAAAAACAACTTTTCCCATGGATATCTCAGGAAACACCTTTTCTAGAGTTTTTGGAACTAATACGAACGTGTTTGAGCAACTTGTGCTATCAAGAGAAATTATGGGCCCTTGCTGGTTGAAATTGAAGAATGTTAAAAAAATTGACAATGTTTCTTGGTGTAGTGTTGAAGTTGAAGTTGACAGTGCTATGGATATTGAAGTAGCACCTGTAGCTGAAGCACCTCCCATGACAATGATGAGTATATCTCTTCGAACAGTAATGAATCGCAAAATCAACAAGCAGGAAATCGTGTCGATAAGTGCTCGGGTCTATGCAGACATTTCTCATGATACCACTGTACCAGCAGACAAACTCAATTCAATTTTATTCACTCTTATTAGACCCTTTAACAATAATATTTTCCCGTTTGGATTCGAAAAAGAATTGGAAAAAAAAGCTTGGAAAACAGTTTCTACTTTTAAAAATGAAGAGAGTCTTTTGTCTGAATTTTTGCGCAAAATGCAACAGTTTGATCCAGACTTTATCCTTGGTCATTCTCTCGAAAACGTTCATCTTAATATTCTGGTTCATAGACTGAAAGATAAAAGAATTCAAGGATGGTCAAGACTAGGTAGATTTCGTCAAACTCAATGGCCTTCCATGAACAATTCCCAATTTGCACAAAAGAAAATCATCAGTGGAAGACTCATATGTGATGTTTCTAATGTTTTTGGTAAATCTCTTACTCTAAAGTGTAATTCATGGACTCTTTCAGAAATGGTTGATGTTTATCTTGGACAAAGTAGATTTGATCAAACAATCGACTGTAGCTTGTCAAAGTGGGTTACAGAAGCTAGTGGCTTGGTTCAATTTATCAATCACAATGAAACTGATACCCATTTTGTATCAGCCATTGCCTTCAAGTTACAAATGTTAGCCTTGTCAATGCAATTGACAAATCTTGCTGGTAATTCTTGGGCTAGAACTCTTACTGGCACTAGAGCCGAAAGAAACGAATATATTTTGTTACACCAATTTTACAAGCAGGGCTATATTGTACCAGACAAGGGCGGAAATCAGCCCAAAATTCAAGGTTCAAATAACAATAATGCTCAGCAACAAAATGAAATGGATGAAGATGAAGAGAACGAGCCATCTAGCAAGAAGAAAGACAAGTTCAAAGGTGGTCTTGTTTTTGAACCTGAAAAAGGTTTGTATGATCATATTATTCTGGTAATGGATTTCAATTCGTTGTATCCCAGTATCATTCAGGAATATAATATCTGTTTTACCACAGTTGATAGAAATAGTGTTAATGGTGAAGAGGTACCTGAACTACCCGAATCTGGTATTCCGTTAGGCATATTTCCGAAATTGATTCAAAATTTAGTTCAGCGTCGTCGAGCAGTCAAGAGCAACATGAAAGATCCCAAAGCTTCTGTTGTTCAATTATCTCAGTGGGATATCAAGCAGCAAGCATTGAAATTGACTGCTAATTCCATGTATGGTTGTTTAGGATACACACGATCCCGATTTTATGCTAGACCTCTGGCTGTTTTGACAACTTTCAAAGGCCGTGAGATTTTAACAAACACCAAGGAACTTGCAGAAACAAATGGATTGAAAGTAATTTACGGTGATACTGATTCAGTTATGATCAATACTAGTGTGGATTCTTATGATGAAGCCATTAAAATTGGAAATGAATTCAAGCGTCAAGTTAACGAGCGATATAAATTACTTGAGATTGACACTGATAATGTTTTCAAAAGATTGCTATTGCACGCAAAGAAAAAGTACGCTGCTGTCAATATGAGTCTCAAGGATGGAAAAATATCTACATGCATCGAAGTTAAAGGGTTGGATATGAGACGACGTGAATATTGCGAAATCTCTAAAGAAGCTTCACAGTTTGCTCTCAATCAAATCTTGGGGGATACAAATTCAGAAGAAGCTTTAGAACAAATTCATGAATATTTACGTGAACTTTCTGCAAAGTTGCGTGAAAACACTGTTCCTCTTATCAAGTACATTATTCGAAACAAGCTTGGTAAAAATCCCAAAGATTATCCTAATGCCAACACAATGCCTCATGTTCAAGTTGCCAAACGTCGTATTGAGAATGGAGAGATTGTTAAAATTGATGATGTTATTGCTTTCATCATTGCTGAAGATCAAGATTCCAACAAACATCCAGCAGATCGAGCTTTTACCTTGAATGAATTCAAAGTCAGAAGTCTTATACCAGATGTTCAATACTATCTTAGTAAACAGATTCTTCCTCCATTGGAGCGTTTGTGTGCACCCATTGATGGAACAGATATGATTCGATTAGCAGACTGCCTAGGACTTGACACAGCCAAGTACCGACAAAGTCATGTGCTTCGTGGTGGCTCAAACAACTCCCACGAATTTGTACCTTTCCAAAGTACAATCGCAGATGGTGAGAGGTTTCGTGATTCTAAAGAGCTTCGATTCAATTGCGGATTGTGCGAGCACGAATTTCCATTTTCTGGTATAACTCCTGAGAGTGTTAGTTCACAAGGAGTAAGATGCCAAAATTGTAGAAGAAATCTGTCAATGACATCAATCAATTCACAATTGGAAGTCCAAATCAGACAACAAATGACCGAATACTATAAAGCAAATGTCATTTGTACAGACTGTAATGCTGTGAGTCGCCAAATTGGTGGATATGGAGACCGATGTCTTGAGTGTAGCACCGGTAAGCGGGTATGGGAATATGGTGATTTGAAGATGTACAACCAACTTCTTTATTTTGATAGTCTTTTTGATGTTGATAAGGCTAAAAAGAGCCAAGCAGTTAAGAAAGAGAACAAAGAAGAGGAAGAAGTAGAATTGGGTGCATTGGTTGAGCAAAATAGAGAGAGGTTTCGCGTTCCACGAAATGTTGTGGAAAAATACCTGAGTCGATGTGGTCGACGATACGTTGATATGGGAAGCATCTTTGGATTTATTTAGTTGTCGAGTTGCGTTTTTTACTATTTCTATTTAACTATAATATATATGTTAGCATTTTTATTAGTCTTGTAGTTAAAGAACTAGTTATGATTTTACAAGAAATGATAATTGTCAAAGATCAATGACTTTTGGCTGGACATTTAGTTCTACTAGTTTTAAAACAGTCTTTTTGTCTGGTTATGAGATGCAATCATTTCAGGTTTTACTGCACCTTATACAGTAGAAAATTTGCTCTTATTTTTAATAGCATTTTTGAGAATCATTCAATGAGGAAAGAATTGCAATAAAAGATTTGGAGTTGGTAACTATTCAATTTACAAAATTGATCTAGGTGAGAACTGTAAACAAAGAATGCTCACTAGCGTTTAGATTTAACTCAAAGTACTAAAAAACGCTCTGTTTATTCAAGACACTCATAAAACAAGAGACTTTTTGAGAATGCTCTAGCACAAGTATAACAATACTCAGTGTCATCATTTAGAATCCTACTTTATAACGATTAGAGTGGCAAAATGTGGCAGCCTAACATTCCTCTTCCACCCCAATCATTTCTAGGAATCAATCCTAAAGATTTTGTTTCTGAATCTCTGATGATGACCACCTCTATTCTTCTATTCTGATTCATCTGCACAACGTTTGCCAATCTACTTAACTTTTCATGATTGCCAGCATGAAGATGACCAAATTCAACAATTTTGTCATTTTGTTTTAGGCCAGCCGTGAATGCTGGACTATTGTCAACTACCGAGTTCACGAAGGCAAATGGAACAACAAGAGTATGATTTGAAGTTTCAGATTCGGACTTTGAAACAGAAGAAGACTCGGTATTATCACTACTTGATTTTGAGTAATGTAGATGTAGTTGAGTCTCAAGATCTTTCAAATTCTGCTTCAAATCATTGCGCAATCTGATGATTCTAGTTCTAGTGGTTCGAATCTGAGCAACATCAATATCTGACCTAGGGAAACCATCACTTGTTACTAAAGGTGTATTCATATCTACTTTGTGGGTTTCTAATACGGTCAAAAGTTCAGTCAATTCACTTTCTATATTAGATTTCTGTTTCATGAGAAGTTGTAAATCTTGACTTATAGCATTTTGATCTGACTGAACAATATTTAAACCTCCTCCAGTTGTTGGAGTGTGTATATCCATTCTTGAAACACCCATTGAAATACAATTGAATATTCTAATTGGTATCAAGAATTGATTCAATGTCAATAATAAAAACAAGTAGTAAAGAGAAAATCTTAAATCAAAAAATCCATCCCAATGCTAGTTACAAAACCGGAATTTCACAACAATTGAAAATAATACACAATACAAATTTCTTAGAAAGCACTAAAAGCATCTCCAAACGTTCAATAAAGTACTTAAATTACCATGATACAAGTAGAGTAAAGAGCCAAATTATTTGGATTCTTCTTTAGTCTCTTCAGGCTTGGATTCCTTGGATTCCTCAGATTCTTTAGATTCTGTTGATTCCTTGGGTTCCTTAGATTCCTTAGATTCTTCCTCAAACTCTTGTTTGCTGGTATCCTGAGTGGTTTCTTCCTTTTCATCTTCTTTCAAAGTATCAGGCTTAGACTCACTTGAAGCCAGGACAAAATCCAATGCCTTAGTGTAAGAATCTGCGGGAGAAATGCCAACAGCAGAAACGACAATTTTACCATCTTTAATAATCCAATGGGATCTGGTAACACCACCTTTAGCAGTCTTCTTAGCACCCAATGGACCAATTAATTCGTACTTGGGATCAGACAAAAGTTGGTACGGAAGCTTCTGTTTGGTTTTGAAGTTATTTTGAGCATTGACCGAATCAGCAGAGAGTCCAAAGATTTTGGCATTGCCAGACGTGAAATCCGGGTGATTATCACGGAAGCCACAAGCTTGTTTTGTGCAACCAGGAGTGCTTGCTTTTGGATAAGCAAAGATGACAATCGTAGTTCCAGATTTTGCCAGTTCGGAGACATTTACGTCTTCATCACTTTGGTCCTTCAAAGTAATGTTAGGCAATTCGTCGCCAATTTTCAAGTCTGAATTCTTGCTAGGAGCGCTCTTAACAGCCTTTGTAGTCTTTACCTTTTTAGCGACCGTAGTAGACGTGGGACCAGTAGGGTCGGCTTCACGCTTTTGTGCAACCCGAGCAGATCTTCTGGGAGTAAATGCCGTATCAGTCATGGCAGAGATGTTTAGTACTAGAGAAAATGAAAGGGAAACGCGCTAGCAAACCACAAACAAGCAGAACTTGTTTAAAACAAAAAAATTTTGAGTGAAAGGGTATGAAGAGTGATAGGGAGAAAAGAAGAATAAATGAGGAGAGTTTGGAACAGTCTTGAGTCTTCAGCGGCTGCGGGCTGTCCTTGGAACAGCTTGACGCGTTCTGACTAGTTGTAAGCGACTATTTTTCTATTTTCTCCATACATAGTGATAAATTTCTCAATACTTTAATTTACGTTGATCAGTCTGAAATTTACTTGAAATTCTTGTTGAAAATTACAACGGATTCTGTGTGCAAAAATCTCAAAAGTCTTTGATTGGGACTTTATTTTTTTATTTTTTTTCCAGTAAAACTTTTTTTCAGTGAACTGGTTAGCAAGACACAATGACTGAAGTTACAGATAACAACGTCCAAGATCATGAACCAATTGAGACTGGTGCTTCTCAAGTTGAGGCCAAAGAATCAGTTAGTACCGTAGAATTAATACCGGTCAAAGATCACAGTAGAAGAAAAAATCCTCCTCCTCCTGGAATGTCTTTATCAGCATATAAACGTCAGCTTCGCACAGAAAAATTTGAAGCTGAGCGCGAAGAGTGGCTGCTAAAAAAGAAGGAAAAGAAAAAGGCTCTAAAAGTTGAAAAAAAGCGTCAAAGAGCAGAAGGCATCCTTACCGATGAAAAACCCAAAAAGCCAAAGATTCAAGCCAAATCTGGCATAAACGTGATTGTGGATTGCGCGTTCGATGAAATGATGAAAGAAGGTGAAGTCAAATCTTTGACTCAACAGTTGATTAGATGCTATGCTGAGAATAGGAAAGCTGCACACACTGTGGATTTCTCAATATCTTCCTTTAACAAAACGCTCAAAACGAGATTTGAAACAAATTTAAAATCTCAGCATTTACAATGGAAAGGTATCAATATTTCAAACCATGATTTTGTGCCTCCATCGGATCCTGAAGAATTGAAATCATGGGTCTACTTTTCTTCAGACTCTGATAATATAATTGAGACTTTAGAACCCCATCACACGTATGTTATCGGCGGGATTGTTGATAAAGGAAGATATAAGAATCTCTGCAAAGATAAAGCAGATAAAATGGGCATTAAAACTGGAAGGCTTCCCATTGATGAATTTGTTCGCATTTCAGGTAGAAAAGTCATGACTACCAATCATGTCTTTGAAATCGTCTTAAAATGGCTGGAAGTTAGAGATTGGAAAGAAGCTTTTGAGACTGTTCTACCACCTAGAAAATTAGTAGAGGGATCATCTTCTAGTGAGACCAAAAAGATAAGTGAGTCTGAGAAACCTGAAGAGGTTTAAGATCTTGAGATTCATGACTTGAACTGTCTCTACATGCAAATTTAGTTAGTCTACGCGAATTATTGAATATTTTATAACTAGCAGATGTTTGTGATTTTAACTAATGGACGATAAAAGACTATCATTACTCTCATCACTACTATCATTAACAAATGGACGAAAAGAACCAATGGACATTTTTTTATAACCATCAAATATTTGGCATAAAACCATGTTTGGGATTATTATCAGACCTTTAGAATCATTATTAGAAATTTTTGTAATTGAAACTAAAATTCATGAAAAAAATTAATGATTTTCATTTGAAAAAATTACTAAAAAAATTATTAGTTTAACAATAATAGTTTTTTAAAATGTAAAAAATGATGAAATCAAAAAAAAGGTTCAATTAGATAGTAGATGATGAAAAAATTCATTTTTATTTCTACATATATTAGATGTTTAAAAAGATTCATTTTTAAATATAAAAGTGAAGAATAATTTATTTCTGAAATAAAAATATTCAACGATATTTATTTATGAAATATAAAATATTCCATGATATTTATTTATAAAATATAAATAATCAATGAGATTCATTTCTGAAATATAAAAATAATCAATGAAATTCATTTCTAAAAAAACCAATAATATTCATTGAAAACTTATTAATACATAATATTCATTTATATACTAATTAATTTACACACTCAATAATCTTTTTTCTCATTGATATACTCATTGATATACTCTTGAATATATCATAAATATATCATGAATATATCATAAATATATCATAAATATATCATAAATATATCATAAATATATCATAAATATATCACAAATATACCACGAATATACCACAAATATATATAATACTCAAGAAAAATTAACCAGATTTTTACATCTTAAAAGGCGCTATTTAATAATAATAGAGTCCAGTTAATCCAGTAAATCTGGTTTATGTCCGTTTGAGGCCATTACCAGTCATTTTCATGCACTTTTGTCAATGAAATATTCTATTTCCTTTATTCTATCTGAATTTTGATAAATTTTGAAATTTTCTGAAAATTTTCTGAGATAAATCACAAAAATGGTTCGTGCTTAAATGCTGCCAGAACCTTAAGCTTAGCTGAGTTATGCAACTTTCTGCCGCCCCTTCAGAAATTAATTTCCCATACAAAACTGGCTTTAAAGCTGACTTCTAAAAGGAAAAAATAAAAAAAAATAAAAAAATTAACTCCACCACAAACCTTTCCTTTTCTTTATCTTGAAGCTTCTCTGCACTAAACATCTTTACCTGCGTACATCGCTGTTTGCATCTTCTTTCGAGATTCAGAACCATTAACTTTAGCACTGGATTGCTCTGCTAAAAGCTCGATACTCTTTGGCGTTCATTCTTCGCTATACATTTTGAGCGACCACTCCTTCAACAATCAACTACATTCATAGTAGACAGTTTTGGCTCCGTTGTCTTCTTTTCTGTCTATTAAATGAAAACTTCCCACTCTGTTTCATCTGCCCTCGTTCTGTGTTAACTCTCGTTGACTCCTGTATCATCTCATCACCATTTAAAGGGTAAACATATCAAAAATGGGTTCAAATAATGAATCTTACTCTGATTATGACTCTACTATTGATGAATATTACGAACAAACAAATATCTACTCAAACACGAATAATCCAAACTTTGAAAAGCTACAAAAACCTATACCTTCGCCAGCTAGTAGTACATTGAAAGGCAAAACTCTACCTGTTTTAAATACAAAACCCGAAAATAATAGGCTTCATAAAAATGGCTACAAACCCGTTCAACGCACTATTTCAGCTCCTGATACTAAATCTAATGATCAACGTCAGCGGAAACGAGTCAGTGCTCTTTCATCAGACAATTCGCCTACAACTCCTTCATCCCCTACTGCTGCTACAGCTGTAATGGCTCAGGAGATGACTGCAGTTCAAACACTCAAAAGATTATCAATTGGAGCCCTTCCAACTTTAGATCCAGACTTGCCAAATTATAATGAATCAGGTTATACTACTAATTCTTCAAGAAATAGGAACAGTATCATTTCTCCAACTAGTGAAAGACTAGCCTTTGATTTTTCTCAACCATCTTCTTCAGACTCTTCGGCATCTCATGGCTCTCATCAACAGCAAAATTTGCAACAACAACCTGAAATTGACGCTTCTCAAGCTTCTCAACTACTGTGGGTGCCTGCTCATGTTCACCCTGAAATCGCACCACAGCAATTCAAAAACTTTGTTCAAGATAAACTGGCGGAAATTAGATCATCAACTTCTTCTTCTTCAGGATCAAGATCTAGCTCTACTTCTTCTTCAATCATTAGACGAAATTCGAGTCTTTCTAGACAAATCAAGGACCAAGAAGGGTATACAGATGGTGCAGATGTTTTAGAAAAACGCAGGTCGGTAGATGCTTCGCAACAACCAAATGATCCAACTATTCGATCTCTTTCACATCAACTAGAGTCTCTGGGTGAGTTGGAAGGGTGGTCTGTAGACCCGTTTGAGCTTGTAAGATCTCTCTCAATGAATCAAGCTCCCTCTACTCCTTCAACTCCTCCTCCACAATCCCCTGTTGCTAATGATAGCGATTCACCAATTTTACCTGCTCCCACTTCTTCTTTACGGCGTTCAACTCGTACAAGATACAACAAACCCTCTCTACGGCGAGGAAGAAGAGGTGTGAAATCAGAGAATCAAGATGGTTCATTAGACTCTGCTGAAAGCCCAACTAGTCCTTCTTTCAATTTTTCACCAGGCAATGAAAATAATTTGCACTCAACTCTTGATCAGCTCTCTCTGCACAAACCCGTTCCTCCTGTACCTGAACATGATGTTGATGTTAACAAAAAGCTGCCCCAAGCGCCATTGGAGTCTAAGGAACTCCCACCAATAACTCATTCTATGGAAGAAGAGGTAGTTAGTACCGTAACGGGATCTGATGGTTCTATGAAAATTTCACCGGATATGAGCCCTAAGCAAAACACTCGTTTACTCAATGATTCCAGTCATGTCAGTAAAAGTGAAGATCAAAGCATTGACACCAAAATCAAAGAACCAGACACGAAGCATCAACGACCAGGGTTAACTCACAAACCTGTTCCATATAGTAATTCAATCCAACATGAAGAACCTAGTTCTAAAGCTAGTCATCACGATTCTAGCTCTTCACCTTCAACTCACTCTACAACTCCAACTCACTCTCCAACTCACTCTACACCTCCAACTCACTCTACACCTTCTACTCACTCTACACCTTCTACTAACTCTACACCTCCTTCTTACTCTACTGCTGTGACACTTCCTGCTTCTTCGCTTACATCAGATCATCAAGTTAAAGGATCCACTAATAATGAAAAACAGGGCAGTCTAAAGTCTCAAAAGAGTAAAGTATCTTTGGAGAAAACTCCTACAGTTCCTGAAATCAAGATTGATGATACTACTGTATCAAAAGAAAAAGAGCCAGTAGAAGCAAGTCATGGGAAACCAAAAAATAGAAAAGGTACTTGGGGATGGCTATTTACAGGTAATAACAGTCATCAAGATCACAAGTCTCGGCCCATGTCACCGGAATCTCCTACAACGCCAACTCATTCTATAGCGGAGACCAATGTTGATAAAGCTTCAGTAGATAAGTTTTTGAATAGGTCTCCAGCTTCAAACAACTCACTTCCAACAACAAAGGCACAAGCTACAAAACCACCAGAGGTTGTTGTTACGACTTCAGAGGAGACTGTTGAGCTTTCTTCAAGGAAAACTTCTAATAGCGGAATCTCTGAAACTAAAGATCGTATTTCGAATTTTTTCAGTAAGAAAAAGAGTATGTCTAATTTGAAGCAGCAAAAACTCGAAGCCAAGGAAGAAACTCGTGGAAGATCTCCATCACCAAATGGAAATATAAATGAACGCACAGCATCAAAGTCGCCTGCTCCTAAAGGCCGAAAGCACAGAGGAAGATATCGTTCAAGATCTAGGTCAAGATCTAGACGTCGGAAAAGCCCTGAAGAGGAAGAAGTTGCCAACGGATCCAATCAGCTTCGTGATCAATTTAGCGAAGCCGAGCGTAATGGTGTAATTCCAACAGGTATGGGTCCAATTACGAATGAAGCTGGTTTGATTTCATACAGTCCTGAAGCTGCTGCTTTCTACGGAGCACCCTACCAAATTCCTTCCTACCAATATTCGCACAAGTCTCTGTATATGATGAACCATAGGTACGAACCACACATTGAGAGAGCGATTTATAGATTATCTCATTTGAAACTAGGAAATCCTAGAAGACCTCTAGTTCAGCAAGTTTTACTGTCAAATTTCATGTACGCCTACTTGAATCTAATCAATCAAGGATTTATTCGTCAACAACAAGAAGCTCAGCTGCAATTACAAAAGCAACAGCAGAATTCTGGCTTGCATCAAAAGAAACCACAATTACAACATCAGCCTCAGGTTAGATCAGTCAGCGGTGGAAATCAACATTTTGATTACGAAGGTTATGCGAATTCAAATTCTTATGGTAAAAATTCAAGCTTGAGTCCTGGTACACCTATAAATTCTACAGGAGCGGACTCAAGTTCTTCTTCTTCAAGTTCTTCAGTTGCTGGAGATGATATTTGGACTGGGGAGAATGAGGAGGAAGATATGTTTTATGACACACAAGAACAAATAAGTGCTTGAAATAGCAAGGTAAAATGAACAAGACTATGAACTAGGAGTAGGATGAGTTCTAAGGTATTTTTTATATATATATACCATTTATTCATTACGAATTTGTTTTGAGTTATAGATCTATATGTTTATGTGTACACGATTTTCATTAGCATTTTTTTTTCATCTTAATGACTTTTCTTGACAGTTTCTTGTAGTAATGACGTTTCTGTGGAGCTTATCAATAACTGTTATAAAAGCACGCAGAGTTAATTTATGGAATGAATTATATATCGTCATATTTAGTTACAAGATTAGTTTCATAAGCTCTAAATTCAACTTTGCACTAGAATGAATCTTGGGCAATCTGCATTACAAAATGTTATTTGAAGAAGAAGTCAATGGATAAAGTGCTAGTATGAAACCGACTAATCCAGCCAATAATAAAAGTCTGTAAATCATAGTTTGAACTGAGTTTTTTCCAATGACGCCAAAGACTGGAGGTCCAAGTGCATTGCAGTAACTGTGAACAAAGAAACTAGGCCATATACTTCCAGTTCTCAGAAACAAAAAAGTGGCATACCAGCCAAAGACTGTCGTAAAGAGTAATTGAAACAGCGTGACCAGCACAATGTATTGAGCTGAATTTCCAGTTTCTTCAACATAGAGCTCATAGGCATGATGGACATGGGCAACAGCAAAGTATAGAGGAGTGGCAAAAATAAGGGTTGAAGCAGAAAAGTTTGAAGAAAGGAAAAAAGCCAAAATAGAGCCTCTGAAGACAATCTCTTCTGTCACTGGGCCAACTATGAAGTTTCTGATTCCATATATATTAGATAGCTCTGTTTTGATTTCAGAGAAGAGAGCACCAGGAGGTGCATAGGAAGGACCGTATCCTAATGTGTCTCGTCGGTCTTGGTACCTGAAATATAAAGTATCTGCTAAAGGACCCATGAAAAGGATTGAAGTCAACAGCAGTGATTTCAGAATGTCTAGCAGAAGTTGTAGGGGGTCGGGAGACCACAATTTTTGAGCAGACCAAGCCCAAAACCAATTGGGGAAGATATTTTCTGACAAGAGCAGTAACGGAACTCCAATGAAGGTGATGATGAAAGTTGCAATGCTGATAAGTATCATTCGGGTTTTGATAACAGCCGGGTCATCTCGACGAATAGTTTTAGAGGGTCTTGTTCTTGGATGTAGATACAGTACTCCAGTATAAACGATGGTCACTCCTAGAGAGAATAGAATCGGTTTTAAAGCTGGAAGTGTTATTGAATCAAGAATTTTCAAGTTCATCTTGTGTCGTGTAGCAGAGCCAAAAGATTGACAACTGGGTGTCGTTTAACGGTAGATTATCTGAACTGTATTACTGAATGAAATGGAATAAGATGAATGAAAAAAAATATAAAGAGATTGGAAATTTTCATAAAAGAAAGGTACTTTTTAAAAACTACATACAAAAAAATTGAAGACAAAACTCCAAATAAGCATTAATTTCACAAGTCAGCACACAGAATGTCTGATATTAAATCTTTCAAAGTGTGCACAGTATGTGCTTCTAACAATAACAGATCTATGGAGGCCCATAGAGTTTTGAAGAATGCTGGTTTCAACGTTGATTCATATGGGACTGGCAGCGCCGTTCGACTCCCAGGAAGTGCCATTGATAAACCAAACACTTACGCGTTTGGAACTACTTACGATCATATGTTTAGAGATCTGGAGGCAAAAGATCAGAGACTTCATACGGCAAATGGTGTTTTAACAATGTTGGATAGAAATCGTAAAATCAAAGACCACCCAGAACGATGGTATGAGCACCGAAATACATTTGATGTTGTGTTTACTTGCGAAGAAAGATGTTTTGACGCAGTGTGTCATGACTTGATGAATAGAGGTGCAGTTTTAAACAAGCTCGTTCATGTCATTAACGTGGATATTAAGGATAATCATCAAGATGCTCTTATTGGCGGTAAGGCTATCTTGGACTTGGCCTATAAGCTATTAGAAGCTGAAGATACAGATAGTCAGATAGTAACAATATTGGCTCAATGGCAGGAAAAGCATCCAGCTCTACCTGCATTATACGCTGCAGCATACTTTTGAATATCTTTTTTTAATCATTTATATATCATTTATCAAATGTTTCGCCTGGTAGCGGCCTGTTCTTACGTTTTCTCCATCGCTCATTGATCAATTCTGGAGGATCCATTAGTTGTCTTTCTTTTATTGGAACATACTTGGCCAAAGCTTTTCCTTTACCATGTCCTAACTTTAGAATCACCTTGTCTTTTCTTGGAAGTTCAACTTTTGCGTAAGGAGTGTGAATCGAATGCTCAATCATAGCTAGCATTGTAGACACCATTGTGTACCTCATCCAGTGATCATGCCAGAATTGAAATAATCGAGACTCCAGTCTTTGCATGCTATCATTAGTTTTAAACGATTTCCACTCCATCTCAGGAAAAGCACAATCATACAAAACTAAAGGAACATCTGCAGCCATTTCGTAATTGGGTCTTCGCGGCATCTTTTCTACATTTAAAAGGTCAGAGACGATTGAAGGGCTCTCTAGTCCTTGACCAACTGCAAATAAAATTGCAACCATTGATCTAACTTGATGCCATAAAAATGCTGTTCCTTTCAAGTCAAAACAATACAACTGAGAGTCTCCTTCAATTTGCTGAATGGAACTTGCCATAACTGTACGCTTAAAATTGGAAATCTGCTTACTTCCATCAACCTTACAAAAGTTCCTGAAATCGTGTTCACCTAAGAATGCATTTGCAGCCTTTGACATGTTCTCCAAATTAACGTCTCCAGAATGGAAAAAGTACTTGTAATGTCTGTACAAGCAACTGAACCTTGCATCAAAATCTTCCGTTGGTCTCAAGCATATTTCATATAATCTAATATCGCTGGGTAGAAGCTGATTCAAAATGTGTAGATAATCCAGCTCTTTTTCGTCATTATTCGAATCTTTTTGATCGTCAGTACTTAATACTGATCTCAATCGCAATGATATGACTTGTCTTAGAGCACTAACACCTTTATCAGTACGTCCACAACGACTGAAACTGCAGTCATTTGGGTCCATTGACGGGATTAATCTTGCTTGATGCATGGCTTTGAGAATCTCACCTTCCACAGTTGGCAAGTCAGGATCATTTATTTGAACTGCTAATCCACTATATTCCCATCCAACATAAGCAAATCTGATCGCTACTGGACGAGTAGAAAACTTTGAAAAGTCAATCTTTTTTTTCTTCTTACCGGTTTCAACTTGTGGTTCTTTCAAATCTCCAGTGCGGTCGACCGTTTTTGCATCTACTTTAGAAGCTTCAAGTTCTTGAATCTTCTTGATGAGATCTTCTTGAGACCATTTTGTATAGTCTGTCATTCTCTATTAGGTTGGCTGTTGATTGAAGTTTCAGGGCCAGTGTTTATGTCTTCATTGTTCCCAATTACTCCCAATAAAATAATTTTTCATTCCATCTTATTTCATACAAGTTGAATCAAAAAATTGCTCTTATATTGAAAAGAATGGCTGAAAAGAAAGGATCCCGACTATGGGAAGATCTCAAAACACCTTTATCTCCATGGATGTAAGTATGGTTGAAATTTGGCTGTCGATATAGCTTTTAACAGACTTTAGCCTTGAATCCGTTCAATCTCAAGGATTCACAAAGATGACTCCAGTGCAAGCCTCGGTTATCCCATTGTTTATTGGTAATAAGGATGTTGTCGTTGAAGCTGTAACTGGTTCAGGTAAAACATTAGCGTTTTTGATTCCAATTGTAGAGCGTATTATCAGATTAGGTGAAAAGTTAAAACCCGGATACACAAACGCAGTCGTGATCTCACCGACTAGAGAGTTGGCAGATCAAATTTACAAAGTTCTTAACGATATTCTTAGTTTTGCACCCAAAGGTCAAGAACTCAAATCACAGCTGGTTATTGGTGGTGAAGGGCCCGTCCATTCTGATTTGAAAAAGTTTTTGGCTAGACAGCCTCATATCTTGGTTGGTACTCCAGGTAGATTATTGGAATTACTTAAATCACAAAGTGTTAGATTATCTGCGGTTGATAACTTGGTTCTAGATGAAGCTGATAGATTGCTTGATCTTGGTTTTGATCATTCAGTGAAAACGATTATTGGAATGTTGCCGAAACAAAAAAGAGCAGGCTTATTTTCTGCTACAATTAGTGAAGCGGTAGGAGAGATTGCTAGATTAGGACTGAGAAATCCTGTCAAAGTCGTCGTTAAAGTAGGATCTGGTAACTCCGAGCAAAAGACTCCAGCTTCTCTTGGTATCTCCTATGCAGTTACGCAGCCAAACGAAAAAATTCCACTGCTAATCAACAACCTCAGAAATTTGACATATAAGAAGGCCATCATTTACTTTCCAACTTGCATCGGAGTGACATATTACTACGCTTTAATTAAACATTTACTTTCAGTGAATCCTCGGAAAGACGAAGACGAAGACCCAAATATATATTCTTTGCATGGTAAACTTCTACCCAATGCTAGAAAAAAGACTCTTGCCAACTTTGTAGAGACTGTTAATCAATCGGTATTATTCACAACAGATGTTGCTGCAAGAGGTTTAGATATTCCTGATGTAGATCTGGTTATCCAAATTGACCCACCAGCAGATCCAAATGTGTTCCTTCATAGATCAGGTCGTGCGGGTCGTGCGGGTCGCGTTGGTCGTTGTATCGTCTATCTGCTGCCAGGTCTAGAAGAAGGCTATATTCCATTTATGGCTGTTAAGAAAGTCCATTTAGAGCAGCATAACATTCCGTCATCTTTCGCAGATTTTGACCAGTATCCTTCAATCATGAGAGATTGGGTGTTAAATGACCGTGGACGTCATGATCTGGCTATTCGAGCTTATTTATCATATGTTAGATTCTACGCAAAGCATACTGCCACAAGTATATTTAGAGTGCAATCTCTTGATTACGTTGGAATTGGAAAGGCTTATGGATTGTTAAGATTACCCAAGATGCCAGAATTAAGAGTTCTTAAAGAAGATGAAATGCCAAAAAATGGTTGGTTAGGCGAAGTCATCAGCGTAAGTACAAGAAATACTGGAAATTGTGCCATCATTAAACTAACAACTTGAAATTTAGATGGATGAGTATAAATACAAGGATTCTAAGCGTGAGGCAGCTCGTCAAGTAGAGTTAGCAGCTCCTATTGACAAAAAGATTAAAACCAAGGACGTTGTTAAAAAATCAAACGATGCTTGGTCTGGAAAAGTAGAACGAAAAGAAATTGCTGCAGAACGCCGAAAGAAACGTAAAGTTCGAAGTGATGCTAAGATCGTTGCTTCTAGAGGTGATGACTCCAGCGATAGTGACGGCGAAGGTATTGAAGCCGATTGGAAAGATGTGATTCAAGAAAAGAAAAAGCAAAAGAAAGATCAAGTAGCTGCTTTTAGTGATCTCTAAAAGTAGATATACTATATAAATTGAAAATTTCATTTATTTAACTGGAAATAGCTCTTTGTGTATGAAAAATTGTATTAATGAAACTAGAACATATTGTACAAGATATTTATCAATCATTTTATTTCATGATACCATTAATATCATAAATTAACGTCACATCCGTAGAATTTCCTTGCCAACCTCTACTTCCACTTGTCGTGATCAAGTATCTACTACTAGAATCAACATATATACTAGAAATGCAACCGCCATGATGACCAGGAATAACATAGAATGGCACACCTCCTTTCTTATCATCTGAATTAGACATTGAAAGATCGTACAATCTCAAATTATCATGAGATGCACATAAGATATGTCGATTGGAAGGAAGTGATTGAACTGCTGAGACAGCACCAGATACAGATGGAAATTTTAATGAACGTGAGTGAGCATTACCTGATGCTGAGAGGTTGTATTCATCAACTGTACTATTTCTTCGGCCAGCATAGATTGAGTTACCATCGTATGACCAACATGCCTACAAATGTTAGTTTTTGCTAGAAAACGAATAAATAAGACACTTACACTCATTGCCCATGGCGGTGTTCCTGAAGGGACTCGAAGATTACAGATTTTTGACTGTTGCCGCCTATCCCAGATATCGATTGTTCCGTCTATACAAGAAGACATGAATACTGAGTTGCTAATCCGATTTTTGCTATTGTCAGGTTCCACTTTTTTTTCTTCTTCAAGTCCATTTTGCTCTTCACTTTCGCCAAACAGACCATCCTCATTATCATCATCTCCAAATAATGAACCTAGAGATTTTTCTTCATCATCTTCCTCTGCAGCATCTCCTTCATCAGTGTTTTTTGAAGTAGCTGAAATGATTGTTCCCCCAAGAGGTTGCCATTCCAAACTACTGATTTGGCCAGAGCTACCTTTAAAATCTCTAGATATCTGACCAGTATGGAGATCCCACTCCACAATTGATTTATCCCACGACCCACTTACCGCTCTTGTCTCATCATCTGAAAGTTTTATAACAGACACAGCAGAAGTATGTCTATCAAAATACTGTATGATTTCACCTTCACTAGGCCGAATATTTTGTAACGTAATGCCGCCAGACTGTGTTCCACATATATTAGAATCGTGATGAATGACTAGAAATTAGATAACTTACCTCTAGACCCGCCAGCATCCATATCGCTTCAGACTGTACAGCCATAGAATAGACTGGCGATAATTTTGGTTCATATAGTCCATCTTTTCCAAGTTTCACTTCTTGTTGTCTAACGGGTTGTTCATTTTCCCAGTAGGATGTTAGAACCGCACTCTATAATGGTTGTTAGTACAGTTGATTGTTTAAGAATCAAGATAAATATACCTGTGTAATACTATCCACAAAAGGATGCCTCTGAGCTACCGTCAATGCTAGCTTATTATTCACTGATTCAAAAAAGTTGTATCTTCTAATGAATCCATCCTGACCACCGGTAAACATCCATCTCATTCCCCAGGACACATCTGCACAGTAAACTGGACACGCATGCAGCGCAGCTGTATACGGGACAATATCATAAGTTTTGCAAGTTATTAGCTCTTCCTCAATCTCGATTGGATGCAACTGTCTGAAAGATTTGTGAGCTGGTGGAGGAGTTAGAATTGTTGGAGAATCATTCTTGTCTTGATCAGAGTTTAAAGAATGATTAATTTGTGCACTTTCAGATTCAAACTTTGGAGACTTGAAAATGTTAGATTCACTTGCTTCGAAATCAGATGGAGCATCGCGTTTGAGTGAGTCTGGATAGGAATACGAAGGTTTTGTTTTTTGGGCTGTTGCAGGATGCTTTGATGCGCTTCTTGGACGTTCCGACTCCTCGTCTTCATCTTCTTCATCATCATTATCTTCATCGTCATCGTCATTTTCGTTGTCATTGTCAGAATCAGATCCATCTTCATCAGAGTCTTCTTCATCATCACCATTTTGATGAATACTATGCTGGGTTTCCATGGCATCTTCAAATAATTCATCGTCATCATCGTCGTTTTCAAAGTCCAACTTTGAAGAGTCATCTATATCTTGAAAAGAGCTCATTGTTAGTAACCAGAAATAATCAAGGTATCTGGTAAACCAGAGGGAAAGAAAAAAGGCAGGAACGCGTTTGAATCCTTAATTGTTTTTTGTATGTGAAAAATTATAATTTTGTAACATTTATTTCATATAAAAAGCTCAAACTACTCTAGCAAGTAGAGTCTGGAACGGACTTCTTCGACCACCCATTCCAGCGCTTTATCCAAGTTCAGGCCCATATATGCGCTGCATCCTAACACCTTCCATTCATGAAATTTAATGTCTTCCAGCTTGAGGGCGATTTCTACTTTTTTGACGACTTCCTGCTGATCTCCTACAATGGCATCCAGTTTGTTAACTAGAATCAAAAGACCAGCACCTTTCAATCTGTCCTCATTCAGCACTTTTGTCA
Source organism: Geotrichum albidum (assembly GCA_003707475.1). Lineage (NCBI taxonomy): Eukaryota > Fungi > Ascomycota > Dipodascomycetes > Dipodascales > Dipodascaceae > Geotrichum > Geotrichum albidum. Next base: position 137,656 of record PPJE01000020.1, read on the forward strand.
GCTCCAGCGCACAGTCTCCAAGTCTGTCGAGAGCAGTAGCATCTACTACCCAAACCAGTGTTTCTGTTTTTTCAAAGTAGTTTCGCCAAAACGGTCGCAGGGAAGATTGTCCACCCACGTCCCAGATGTTCAGCTTATATCTTGGAGATGTTAGCTTTCATGAAAAAGACAGTTGACTTTTTTCACTTACGATTTGTATTGCACTGTTCTTATATTGAATCCTAACGTCGGGCTGATTGTAGATACATCTTCGTCAAGTAGTTTTTTAACAATTGTAGTTTTCCCTGCATTATCAAGTCCTCTATATCACCATTAGGTCTTGATCCAATTTCACTAATGACTTACTCACAACATGAGAACTCTGATCTCTTTGTCTTTGATCTTTTGCTTTCTAATGACTGTTAATAAACCCATAATGCTGTTCCGTTTGGTTCCTGGTGAAAGAAACTCTCCCAAACGAAAATAAAGATGTTTCGGCTCTACCAACAACAGTCAATCATGATACCCTTTTATATCTATACTGCTACACGAATCATTCGATACGTGGTAATTCCAACTACACAAAGATCTTTGGTATCCTCAGATTTCTTGTTTCTTGGATTCTTTTCTCATCTTTTGACGATTCTACACATTCTAGCACTTCGTTTTTCATTGAAAATCAGATTCCAATATGAAGCTCGTTTTCCACTATCACCAATTCCACAATCTGAATTTGTTACTCCAAACGGTAGCCCCCCTCCCGGCACTCCTGGTGCTTCAATTCCTGATCTGCTAGTCAATTTGGCTTGTTTGGTAGCAATCTCACTTTACTATATTCAAACATGCCGAAAGGCCAAACCTGACTTATCCACAATCTTTATCGCAGCTTGCCTTTTTTCATTTGTATTTTTCCCTTTGAGCATTGTTATCATGTATCATCGGTACTTATTTCTACTTGATTGGGTCTACTATTTGCATGCAGTTGCAAGTGTATTCAGTTGGTTTCAATTGTGTCCTCAGCTGAGCCATAATTTTTCAAGACGTAAAGCAGGTCCTAATATTGGATTTATTGGTCTAGAGATCCTGGGTATGTCCTGTTTACTTTTAAGTCTACACTATGGTGATAACAGATTTGCTGAGCCAAACTCCGTTGTTTCTGGTTGTTTTTTTGAAACCATTTGGACAGGTGCACTGATCATTCAGGGATGGAGCTATCGAAAAATAAATAGATTAAGAAACACTGCTGTTTGATTGTATTACTACTGTCCATGGCATAATTCGAAATCTCTTGAAATCATGCACATTTAACAAAGAAATTCTAGAAATTCTAGAAATTCTAAAAATTTCAAAAATTCTAAAAAGCTTGAAATTAATGTTACTTGGAGTTGGCTGAAAAACTCGATATTGTATTGAAATGCATTGACAGGCTTTGAATATAATTTTATACGTTTGATGAGAGCATCGGTCCTCAATGCAATCACACTCTATGGACACGTATTTTCTTCATTATTTGTACCAGTGTCATAGCTAAAAGAATCGTGATTCTTGTGTGTTCTGGTATTATTGACGTTTAAAAAAATTATTAAAAGGTAGTAATGTAATAGAAGATTAGTGGATAATAATAAAAAAAAGCATCATTATCATGTTTATTCTCAGTTTCTGATCACCATCATTATTCACCGAAACGAGAACAGAATTCATTAAATGGGGAGTTCTGACAAAAATCAAGTAGTCATCATTGATAAGGGCTTCATTTTCTTCATTCCATTAGTACTAGGTCTTTTGGCAACTCCTCCTGCGTCAACTTGTAAAAGTCCATTCAACTCAATGCTTGAAAGAGAGCTTCCAGTGGTAGTAGAGCCTGAGGTGGAACCTGATGCAGTGGAAGGGGAACCAATGGAACAGTCTGATTCTTCAGAATGGCTGACATTCTCAGTAGTTTCGGACGTTGCACTCCCTAAAATGAGATGTGTCCAAGTGCTTGGACTTTTACGGAACTGCGATGTAGTACTAGCTAATGAGGACATTGAGTACCTAGAGGCATGGCCAAACTTCTTCAAACTGCCAGTTGAACTGTTACTAAAGTTTCCAAAAGGGCCAGCAGGAAAAGATGAGGAAAATGGTGATCCTGGATGAGAGGTGAATGCAGATGACGAAAGACGAGTTAAGAAGGATGAAATTTGCTTTGGTGTCAAATTTGTTGAACCAATGAGTTTTGTCTCAAAGTTTTTTGAATTGGATTCAAGTAGTAAGGATATTAAATGAGTTATCGAACTTGTCAAGGATTTGTTTTCAAAGGAAGCAGTTTTAAGAGCAATTTCTAAATGTTTTAGTTTATCATCAGGGGATGTCAAAGTTCCTGTACTATGAACATCACTAGTGATAGACTCTGAGCTACTAGCGATTGTTGTAGTATCTTCAAGTTCGTTGGACGAAAGTTTATTTGATTCACAATCTTCATGAGATAGATTCTCTTTAATTATTTTTTCAACCACCAACAGGCTTAAATGTTCGATCTCATTCATCAGTTTGAGATTCAAGTCTTTATAATGTCGTAGTTCAGAGTCCATTTGCTCATGGCGTATCGAGTATTCACGGGATACGATTTCTGTTTGCTGCTGAGTTTGAACAAGTTCATTTCGCAATCGTTCTACATTTTTTGAATCTGATGAAGACGAAGCACTCTGATTGCTATTACTTGTGATGCTAGAAATAGACAATAGTCGTCTGTGAGAGAACTTCTTATTGCCTGTATTATTGTTATTATTGTTGTCTGTAGGGAATTCAAAATTATTTGAAGATGGTGAAGTGTTCTGGCTCTTTTTTAATTGTTCGATTTCTTCTTTCAACTTGAATTCTTTGTCCAACCATTGTGCTTTTTCATTTAGATACTTCATTTCAGTTTTAGAGAGTTCTTCTTCAGCCCATCCTTTACCTCTTTTGAGTTCTTTGACTTTGTTTTCTAAACAAGCAACTTCTTTAGTCATATCTACCAGATCAAGTTCTAGTTGAGATCTGGCTGATTGAGCCTGGTTGAGTTGGCGTCGGGATTCCTGTACTTTGAGTTGTAAGTTTTGAGACTCTGTTTGTTCGAAATCCAGTGCTTGGAGCAGCTCATCGTAGGTATGAGAGATTGAAGTTTTGTGAGCGTGGGATAAGATCGTGGCCTTTGGAGGAGGCGATGGGTAGAACGAAGACATAATAGAAACCAGCGGAATCCAGCAAAGTTAGTATTAGATCAGTTGTAGTAATAGTAGATTGGTGTTAATTTAGGGAAAGCAAGCGGGTTTAATAAGAGGTCATGATAATATCTTGGTAAGGGGAAGAAGACAAAAAAAAAACAGGAGAGAGACTTTGACAGGCGAAAAGGAAAGAGGAAGAAGAAGAATTCCTTGAGCCTAAAAAAGACTTGCATAATTGAACTAAGGTTACCATGGTAACTGACTATGCTGGTGGCCCCAGGCTCAGCGCAATGAGGAAATTACAAATGCAAAGGCTCAGAAGAATCTTGAAACAGGTTCTTCTTTGTTTGATAGATTTTGCACGAATTTTGATTCAAGTGTTTTTATGTATGTTTCATTCATTTAAAAGTAAGTTTTTTTGTAGTTTTCAACGGTTGAATCTGGATCTGTTGATCATTTTCCGGTATTTTAGCGAGAGGTGACAATATAGGATGTTGTTTTGGTTTGTATTCTATGGGGTATTTTCAAGTATTGGGTTATTGATTTTGATATCATGATGGATGATTTTAGAATTTAATCATGATGAATTATTATTTGGATTTTTATTTCAATTTTTTTTTTTTGAAATATTATTCTATTATATTTGAGTTTTTATTCGATTATTTTTTTTTCATATTCTCTATTTTTTTTAATATTCTCTATTTTTTTTAATATTCTATATTTTTGTGTTTTAACATTCTATATTTTTGTGTTTTAATATTCTATATTTTTGTGTTTTAATATTCTATATTTTTGTGTTTTAATTTTCTATATTTTAATATCTATATTTTAATATTATATACCATATTCCATACTCAATATTCAATATTCTGTATTTCTTTCTATTTTTATTTCTATTTTTTTGTATTCCAAATTCTACATTCTATATTCAACATTCTATATACCATATTCCATATTCCACATTAAATATCCTTATATTCCATATTATATATCATATTCCATACTCAATATTCAATATCCTTATATTCCACATTCAATATTCAATATCCTTAAATTCCACATCCAATATTGAATATACCTTATTATATATACTATATACCATTTAACATCATATACTCCACATCACCGTATTTCCAATATCCCACACCGTATTTCCAATATCTCACACCGTATTTCCAATATCACACACCGTATATCTCCACAATCATTCAAAAAAAAGGATTGAAGGGATTTATTCAATCTTGAAAAAATGGACACTGCGTCGTTGCTAAACTTTCTTGAGCACGCATCTGTACCTGTAACTCTACTTGAAGGATTAGAAACATCTCACAAGAGCTGAAAGAACTTTAAGATCAACAAAATCGTTGTACCTGATCATAAAACAAACTGTAATTATTACGCATCTCCCTCCTATCAACCTTATAAATTTGGTAGTGTCTCAAAACTAACTTTATCAACTCCTATAAATCCACAGCTAAACAGGTTCATTCCAAACTCATACTTTGAATAGTTTCGCACCCACTTCTTCACAGTCAGACCCACTTCTCGTTAACAATAAGACCACTGCTTGACTCTCACTGTTGTTGTTCAACCCAAACCCACCAGGTTCAAACCTCCCAAAATTTTTCATGATGCATTTTTTATAGGCCTGTTAGAAGGTTATCAATAGCATTTGCATTTCTCTATATATAAACATGTTTACATTAACAAAAATCTCGGATTTGGTTCGAATAGACCCCAATGACTTTGCAAAACCCATGGCAGAAGCTCTAGAAGATGAAATTAACAAGAAATATTCTAATAAAGTTGTTCACAATGTTGGATTATGCATCTGTTTATATGACATTTTACATTTTGAAGACGGCCTGACAAAAAACGGTGATGGAGCTGCTTTTGTTAAAGGTATGTGCTTTGTTGCCAATTACAAATTAGCTTCTAATTAGTCCTTAATAGCGGTATTCAGACTGGTCGTTTTTAGACCGTTTGTAGGTGAAGTTTTAGTCGGGTGGGTATCTTCATGTACTGAAGAAGGCCTAAATGTCAAGATGGAATTCTTTGACGACATTCATATCCCTAAACATTTACTTTTTGAATCTTGCGTCTTGTGAGTATTAAAGATTTCTTTTTTTGAAAATATCTAACATTTTTAGTATTCCTCGAGAACAAGCTTGGGTGTGGAAAAATGGTGAGGACGATTTCTATATTGATACAAACGAAAAAATTAGATTCAGAGTTGAACAAGAAATTTTTACTCAAAATCAGCCAAAAAAACCCTCAAGCCCAGAAGAAGAACAGCAACAACTTGCAAATCAAACCCCTTCATATATGATTCAGGGATCATGTCAATTGGATGGGCTGGGCCTAGTCAGTTGGTGGGATTGAAATAAAATATATATTAGTTACATACACAACACACATATTTGTCGCCCAAGGGATAAAAGTGCATCAGTCTATATAAGTTCCTTAATTGTATTGCATGTATTGAGAAGTACTGCTGAACTTCAAGTTACCCTTGATAACCTTTTCAACAGCTGCCAAAAAGTCCTTTTCAGATGCAACCTTTCTTCGCGCTCTAATAGCAAACATACCGGCTTCTGTGCACACTGATCTCAATTCAGCACCAGTACTATTAGGACACAAACGTGAAATCAATTCCCAACGGATATCTCTGTCAACAGACATACTCTTTGAATGAATTCTAAAAATATTGGCTCTACCTTCAACATCTGGTAAACTGAATTCCACCTTTCTATCGATACGACCAGGTCTTAGCAGAGCTGGGTCAAGTGTATTTGGTCTGTTGGTAGCAAACATGACCTTGATATTTCCACGAGGATCAAAACCATCTAATTGTGTAATGAGTTCCAACATTGTTCTTTGAACTTCGTTATCACCACCAGCACCGTCATCAAAACGAGCACCACCAATGGCGTCCACTTCATCAAAAAAGATAATGCATGCTTTTTTACTACGAGCCATTTCGAATAATTCTCTAACCATTCTGGCACCTTCTCCAACATACTTTTGAACCAGTTCAGATCCAATCACACGAATAAATGTAGCATCTGTTCTGTTTGCGACTGCTCTAGCGCAAAGAGTTTTACCGGTACCGGGAGGTCCATATAATAAAATACCTTTAGGAGGATCGATACCAAGATTAACGAATCTTTCGGGTGATAAAAGTGGCAATTCGACAACTTCTCGAAGTTTTTCAATTTGTTCTTTGCAACCTCCAACATCTCCGTATGTGACATCTGGTTTTTCCTCGACAGTCATCATAGTCACTGAAGGATCAATTCTAGGTGGTAAAGGAAGCATGATTTGATATTTGTTACGTTCAACACCGACTCTCATACCTTCTTCAATATCTGTAGGACTGACTCTTTCACCGAGACTCACGACTATTATAATGTTAATTGAATAAGCAATAGATTGTGTTGCTTTAACTTACCAAATTTTGCTATTTGTTTAACGTTGATGACATATTTAGTTTTTTTAAAGTCATCATCAGCCTGGATGATTTTGGTACATCTAGCAACTTGTAAAGGTTGTTCTTCGCTCATAGTTTGCTTATCAGCAGCTAAATCCCATTGATGAGGAGGTGCCAAACCAGTATCAGATTCCTGTAAATGTTAGAAGTGTATTGGGGATGGGGATGGAATTGATTTTGATTCTTGAACAGGAATTGAATCTGATTTTAGAACAGAAATCTGATTCTAGAACAGAAATAAACCAGAAATTCAACTAGAATCTCAACTAGAATCTCAACTAGAATCTGAATGTTCATTGAATCCAAAATTGACCAAATTCGACCAAAATCTTCCATAAATCTCTTCTAACTCACCTTAACACCAATCTTTTCATTTATCCTCGTTTGAATATCTTTAATATCTTTCTCAATCTCTTTCAAAGATGCACCATAAGGAGCAGCACCCTAAACAGTCAGTACTAAAAAGTTTGAAATCACCATCAAACTCACATATGTTTTCAAAACTTGAATATCTCCTTCAGACAATGGAATGATATCCTTCTGAGGAGCATCATCATCATCTACAGGTGCTTTATACTTTTCCCAGTCAGATTTAGGTGGCATTGTTATTAATTGATGATTGAAGCGCGTATGTATGAAAGTTGGATTACAGGATAGTTAAAGGAAGAGTGAGAAGTGTTGGACAGCCAAGTTTTGGTGGTTGTGTTTTCTGTGTGGCAAACACGTAATCAATTAGTAATAAATTTATATTTCTAATTGATTCAACTATTTTAACTCTTTAAAGATGCAAGGATTCAATAAATATTATCCTCCAGATTATGATGGAAAGTCTAGTGCTAACAAGCTTGCTGGCAAGAATCATGCGCTGGGCTCACGGGCTAGAAAGATCAAAGAAGGCATAATTGTTGTTAGGTTTGCTTGTCCGTTTGATATATCTTGTTTTGGATGTGAGAAGACGATAGCAAAGGGAGTAAGGTTCAACGCTTCAAAGAAAGCTGATGGAGATTATCTTGGAATCACAATTTGGTCTTTCGGAGTAAAGTGTGCCAATTGCTCTAATCAAATAACAATCAAAACCAATCCAAAGGAGGCTTCATATACGGTTGTTTCTGGAGCGAGAAAAAGGCTTTCTGAAGAGATTGAACTGGTGAAGATTCCAAGTGAAGAAAAGGATGCGTTTTCTAAACTCGAGGAAACTCAAGCTAGAAATGCTGAGTTTAAGGAATTGTACAGTACGGCCAGTCGAAGGTGGAATGATCCATTTACGCAAAATCAAAAGCTACGGCAGTCTTTTCGCGTTGAAAAGCAGGTCATTAATGACAAAAAAGCAGAGGCAAAAAAGCTACTTGATAAGAATTCATTATCTATTCCACTTGTTGAAGAATTAGTTCAAGATTCTGAAATTGCAGGAAAAGTAACATATGGATTTAATTCTCAAGATGAAATGGAAAAGGCTAAAGAAAAGGTCATGTCTGGAAGATTATTTCGAGTTTCAAATGAGTTTGATGATAAATTGAATCATTCAAAGAATGCTTTAACTTCAATAGCGGCGATGGTTGATAAAAAGGTTGATGTTTTTGCTAATTTATCTATAAAGAGGAAAAAGGTGAATTCTTTAGTATCAAGGAAACAGGTTTCAGATTTAATGGTAGATTATTCTTCAGATGAAGGTTAATAGATTTTTATTCATTATATATTTATTTATAAAAATTTTGATTTATTCATTATAAATTCATTATACATTCATTAAATATTCATTATATATTCATTCATTATGGAATTTTTTATACATTCATAATACATTCATTGTTTCAACATTGTATATAATTCGTTTTATACGTTGTAAATAATTTATTGTTTTAGATAACTAATTGTTTTATACATTGTACATAATTTTTCGTTTTAGATAACTCATTGTTTTATACATTGTACATAATTTTTCGTTTAATATAACTCATTGTTTTATATATTGTATATAACTCATTATTCAATAACTCAGGAAACTGCGAATGTTTAAGGAATTTTCATAACTCATTGATTTTCATATTCATTAATAGCTTCTTGATCATTGTTCTTAATTCACATTACCTACAACTCTTTGTTTTCATCATATATATTCCAATATACAATTTACCTAACCCATTATATTTAAATTCTCAACTTGAAAACATTCTTCTCTTGTAACGACTTTTTGATCCATATAGCCATACTTTAAACTCAAGTATATTACAAGACTTTGATGTTATCAGGTCCAATTAATCATGTAGATTACGGTTGTCTACAAGATTAAAAACGAGTTTTTCAAACCATTAAATGATTCCCCGAACTTGGCTTGCTCATCTACAGCGTTGCTAATGTCAGTGGCCTTGTTCTTGCACGATTTTATTTCGTTGTGAGTACAAGGTAGTTGTAGAATCGAGTAGTCATTGACCCCCTCTGACTTATACTTTATTCCATTTATTCAAAGAATTCCAGGAGTTATCATCTAGAGAGATGGTAACTTGTACTGTTTCTTTGAGTAATTATCCATTTTTTGAAATAAAGCTTAAGTTAGGAACTCAGGCTAACTTATACGCGAGACAGTTTATTGTCAACAGTTAGTTTGCAGCTTTTGTGAACACTGAAGCTATTTTCAAATATTTGGAAATTGGTGATTAATCTTGAAAAAGTTACCTGTGGTTAATTTTTCTGAGATTATGTTTTTTGTTTTTTAAGAATAAGCGGCAAGTTTTGTTTCAAAGAAATCAAAAAGCTGTCTAACAGGGAATCAAAAGCTACACAAGAGAAACTTGTTGAATTGTCAGAAATATAATCAAATACCATTAGTCCTGAGGAAAAAGTGATATTATTTTTAAGGTCCTTCTGAATTGGAAGTGAACAATGTTAATCGAAAAAATCGAGACATGTTTTAAGAAAATGTTATTTTTTGTAAAGGGTTGAAGGTTTGATTTTTGGAAATTGCTGATTGTAATATATTTGAGCTTTTAGAATGGTGGTTCAAAAAGTCTAATTTTTAAAGATAAGTGATTTAGTATTGAAAGTTTATTGATTCTAACAGTTTATTTAGTTTTTTTTTGTTAATTTTAATTTTTATTCTTGTTTTGGATTTCATTCTTGTTATTCTCAATTTCATTGTTATTCTTGATATCTTGTAAATCTTGTTATTCTGTTATTCTTAGTTTTCTTGTTGTTTTTGTAATTGTTAGTATTCTTGTTATTCTTGTAATTGTTAGTATTCTTGTTATTCTTGTAATTGTTAGTATTCTTGTTATTCTTGTAATTGTTAGTATTCTTGTTATTCTTGTAATTGTTAGTATTCTTGTTATTCTTGTAATTGTTAGTATTCTTGTTATTCTTGTAATTCTTAGTATTCTTATTCTCAGTATTGTTATCATTCTTTTTAGTATTCTTATTCTCAGTATTGTTATCATTCTTTTTAGTATTCTTATTCCTGTTATTCTAATTCTCATCCTTAATTTCATTCTCATTACAATATACTCAAAATATCCCCAAAATATCCCATTACTATCGTATATTGTCTCAAATTAATCTTAATGCAATATACTCAAAATTATCTTAACTCATACTAAATACCAACTTGCTTAAAGAAATTGTATGCCAATTCAACACCAACAAAAGTTGCAGCATTTGCTGGAAAAGATCTAGCTAAAGCGGGTCCAATACCAGGGAAAAATGCCTTTAACCCTCCAGATCTATAAATCTCTTTAGTAACAGTCACCAAACCTCCAGTAGACTTGCCAGACTGTAAATTTGACTTGATTGTATCAATTGGAAAAACAGGAACCCACATGGCAACACCAGCCATACCACCAGCAAAAGAAATAGCACCAAGTGAAAGCGATTCTGAATCAGGAGATGTCAACGAACGCTTAAGATACTCATACGTAGCAAAATATAAAGCAGAACCAGGACCATCACGAGCAAAAGTAGCAACAGATCCCTTAAAAACAGACTTTAAACCACCTTCCTTATAAAGATGAAGAGCTACATCCAAAGCACCTTTAAACTGCTTAGGAGGCTGGCCAGAAGCACTAGGCTTTTGCTGACCTTGTAATTGTAAAATGACCTTAATTCTCTCAAAAGGAGCTGCTACAGCCGTTGTAGGTAACGCAGAAATGAATCCTGCAGCAGAAATTTGAGCAATTGAAAGCTTTTCACCTTCAACATAACTCTTATCAGTAGCTTTAACAATTCTCTGACCTAAATCGTAGCCCCAGAATGAAATTGCAAACATTGGTGTTACACCTACCAAAGGAGCAGCAACACCACGATATAAACCTCTAAGACCACCATCATTGGCAATTGTTCTCTTAACAACGTCAAATGCACCAGAATAAGTACCAGGAGTTGATGTTTGAAGACGCACTTTAACTAGATCAAATGGATGGCCAACTGCCACTGCACAGATTCCACCAAATCCTCCAGCTGCAAAAGATTTGATTTGTCCCACAATTGGGTTATCTTGAATAGAAGCATCAATTTCAGGAGCGTCAGACATTTTGTTTTATCGAGAAAGTAAAAATATGGTGGATCTGAGCATTCTTTTAAATTTCAGATCCCTGCAGTATTTTGACCTCGGTTGAAAGGATAACTATGGACTAAGGGAAACGGCTAATGAAGGTTTTAGATTAATCATGTGATATTTGATCATGTGATATTGATTATGTGATATTGATTATGTGATATTTGATTATGTGATATTGATTATGTGATATTGATCATGTGATATTTGATTATGTGATATTGATTATGTGATATTGATCATGTGATATTGATCATGTGATATTGATCATGTGATATAAAGTGAAGAACATGATTTTTCTAATACATTATCTGTTATTTTTTATATTATTTTTCTGATATCGTTTCTCTTGAGTTTTCTTATTAATATTATTTCTCTTGAGTATTCTTTTTAAATATTCCTTATTTCACTCTTAATTTCTTAAATATTTCTTATTTCACTCTTAAATTTTCTTAAATATTTCTTAGATTTATTAAATATCCCTAGATATTCTCAAGAATCCCTAAAGATACCTCAACATCCATATATTTATACCATCTCATATGAACATCCAAGTGAATCTAATTGATTTAAACTTGAAAAATTCCCAAAAAGTATAAAATGAAATTGTAAATTGCTTTGCGGATTCTCTTGTTGCTTCATTTTTTGCACATATAAATAAGGCATTATTTGATTGATAATTTGATTAAAATCATTGTCTAACGAAACAACAAAAGTCACTTTGGTAGCTTCATAAAGACTAAACACTCTTTTAAAAACCAAATCTAATTCATAATGAGCAATTGTTCTGCAACTCTTTTTGAAATTGTAAACTTCCCCTTCAGTTTCTGAAAATCGTCGTTTTACTGCTTTCTTTGTAATTGGTAATCCAAATACCAAATCGTCAACATTATTAAAATAATATCCATATCCTTCCTCAAAATCTTGTTCAGGAGTATCATTTTCATAACACAATTCAGGTATTTCTTTAAACATTTGACAACTTTCGTTATATCGTGTTTGAACAATAAACTTTTCATCAAAACTGATATTTATAATTTCAGTTCCTGGAAACTGTACTAAATATGACTTCATCTTGATTCTGGTTTTTTGTGATTTTGGTTGATGTTGTTAAATAAAGTTTGTGTTGTTGAATGAAGTTGATGAAGTTGTTGTTGATGTTGTTGTTGATGTTGTTGTTGATGTTGATGTTGATGTTGTTATTGTTGAATAAAGTTGAAATTGATGTTATTGAATAAAGTTATTGATATTGTTGATATTGTAAATTTTCTCGAAATTGTTGATTTTGTTGATATTGTAAAATTTATCAAAAATAATTTAAACTTGTAAAATTTATCGAAATTCAAGACTAATTATTGAAACTGAACACTGATTGTCAAAGCTTATCAAAACTTTTCAACTTTTATCAAAACTCTCAAAACTCTCAAAACCTATCAAGATCCCTTCAAAGCTAAGATCCCTTCAAAACTAAAATCCAAATCCAAAACTAAAATCCAAAACTAAAATCCAAAACTAAAATCCAAATCCAAAATCCAAATCCTAATCAATAAAAAAAAATCTCCCAAATGCCTCTCAAAAAGGAAACGACGCACAAATCTTCATCTCCGACTCTCGGAATATTTTCACGTGATCTTTGCCAAAAAAAATTCAATATTGGTCTGCAAGTATGAACAAACTATATATCAAACACAAACCATATGGTATCGATATTAACCTCCCTTCTTACTCTCAATCTTACTCATCTCACCTTTAACAACACGCTCAATATAATTAACAGTCTGTTCATCTTTACCAACACATTCACCATTCTCACGTATCTTAACTTCATCCATTGCAACTATAACTTTGCCTCCGTCCCATCTACACGGAACAATCTTGGAAACCAAATCAAATAGCTGCTGGTACTGCTTGCTAACACCAACGCCAATTCGTGCTACTGCTTCTTGACTCTTTTGAATCCGTTTGGCAAATGATTCAAGATCAACATATCCAGGATCAGGCAGTGTATGATGACTCGCTTTTTCAACCTTAATTTCTTTAATGAAAGCGGTTTTGATTACTCGATAGTTGCCGTCAACTTTCAATGCCACTGTTTCTGTTTGCTGGCAAAACGAGTAGAGATATCCAGTGATTTCGTTATCAATCAGTGTGGTGATTCGGACTTTGGCTCCCACAATGTCTAAGCTGCTCATAATGTTACTTCAGGTGCTGTTTGATACCTGGAGGTAATGAATAAATATATGCCGATGGGAATGAGTGGTGGTGGATATGCAAAAGGGAAAAGATATTAATGATGACCTGCGTCTGAATTTGGTGCTGTCGAGGTTGACGTGGATGGTGGTGGAAAAGTTTTGGAAAACGTATCGATCATGTCTTGACGCTAAATTTAATGTGCTTTCCTAATCAGTCACGTGATTGGATTGAGTACAAACTGGATTGGGTAATTTTTTATTTTTTAATTATATCATTAAGCAATTTAATGAAATGATGATGATATGGTGATGAATGATGAATGATATAATGAGTAATGAATGATATAGTGAATAATTAATTGTTTGTAAAAAAAAACATCAATAACATCAATAACATCAATAACATCAATAAATTAAATTAAATAAATTAAATAAATTAAATAAATTAAATAAATTAAAATAAAAATATAAAATAAAAATATAAAATAAAAATATAAAATAAATAATATAAAATAAATAATATAAAATAAATAAATAAATAAATACTTAATCAAATACAGAAGCAACTAAATTGTTGTCTAGCAAAATTCTCTAATAATTTGCTTAAGGAAGAGAAGCTTTACCTTCCTTGACATCAACAAGAAGCTTTTGCCATTGCTCCATATGAGTACCAATCTTGTTAATGGCAGCATCATAGTTAAAGTTACCAGTAGAGTCAGTGTACTTGTCATTGACCTTGGAGTAGACTTTAAAGCCCTTTTCAATTACAGGCTTGATAATTTCACTGACTTGCTGAGCAGAAAGTTCTTTCTTGAGAATTTCTTCAGCTCTTCTAACGACTTTGTGGGCCATATCAACAACAAAGTTGGCAGAAGGAGCAGGTGGAGCACCAGCTCCAGTGAGCTTTCTAGCCATGACGTAGACTTGAGAAATGTCATCGGCTGCCTTTTGAGCATCAAAGTTTTTCTTGGTAGCATCAGAGTATTTGTTGATAACTTGAGAAGCAGATTCACGACCGTATCTGAAAATAGGTCCAATATCGGCAGAGAATTTCTTGGAAGTCTCAGTGACAGGCAAGTCTTTGCTTAATTGAGCATCGAACGAACCATCAGCGATACGGTTAAGGTAATAGACAGTATCAAGTGTGGCAGATTCAATGGTATCGGGCTTGTTTCCGAGCTTAGCAGTATCAGAGATCAACTGGATAGTAGACTTAAGTCCCTTAGTTAATTCGTCATGGCTAGGAAGAGCACTGGCTCTTTTAGCCAAACCATTGAAATCAGTTTCAGGGTTGGCAAGATCAAGATCACCACCCAAGTCAACCAGGTTCATTTGCTCCTCAGATATAGATCTCTTACCGTAACCAAAAAGTTTCATGTATCCATCAGCGTCCTTAATAAGGGTAGCAAGGTCAGAAGCAGCCTTGTCAGCAATGATGTTACCGTTGCTGTCAACGTAAGTGTTCTTAGCATCGGTGATGGCTTGAACATTGACTCTGGGGTGACCAGCCAAAGCTTGAACGGCAACAGTAGCGTCTTCAATAAGAGGCTTCAATTTGCTGGCCAGTTGCTTGTCATCATTAGAGTAACTGTGAGTGCTGACAGTGGCACCTTCAACAGCCATAGAGAGAACAGCAGCTCCGAGGATTAATTTAGCTTGAACCATTGTTTATTTGAAATGTGTGCTGAGACTGAGAATCGAATTGATAGAATTGATGAGAAAACAAATGGATAGATTGTCTCAATTGTCTTCTTTTATATCTCTGAATATTCAATATGATCATGGTATTTTGATGCTGTTAATAATTAAAATAAGTAATTGAATTGTAATGCAATTCAAAATACATTAAAATCATCAGTTAATTAATGCAAAAATTGAAGTAATCAACTCTAAATGAAAAGATTTCACCAATCATTTTAATACCGTCTATTTAATATTATCAACTTTTGAATTTTTGATTCTGCTATTTAATATTATCAACTTTTAAATTTTTGATTCTGCTATTTAATATTATCAACTTTTGAGTTATTGATTCTGCAGTATTAAATGTTGTCGGTAAATTTCTTCTTACATGTGGAATCGTAACTAGGCTAAAATAACCTGTTTCTCACCTGAAAATACTTCCATGATGCTTTTCCCAATTATCTTTTCAATTCATTCATATACAAGATGCCCAAAGAGGAGATTGGAATTTTTTATCTAGTTCAAAAAAAATTTTGGATTTTTTAATGCTCAATACAATTTTGACCCATTTAACTTTAGAAGCCCAAGTATTATATAGAAGCATGAACTCAAGAACAAGTTATACTTTAATTTAAGCTGATAGAAAATGTACAACATACTACAATTTTCTAGAAATTGCAAACAAGATTGGAACCAATATTAAGTTTAACTTGATTTTACAATACTTATCCACTTTTTACTAGCGCAACTGGATTTTTATTTAAATTTTTTAAACTAGATTCATTCATAATTTATCTACGCTTCTGTAATTTTCTTTTAATTTTTATAATTTCAAGTAATTTTAGGGGGTCATGTCTTGAAAGCCATTCTTCAAGGTAATTAAATTGTTTCACTCGGTAAATACTATTAAGCAATGGTTATATTGAATCAAAATGATGGTAACAGATCAGTGAAATTACAAAGGTTAGTTTTGAAAATCTTTACCAATTTTTCTTTCAATTGACACAGATTAATTATGTTACATAAACCTGATTGAAATAATTATTTTGATATCTTTTAATTTGATACTCGATGAAATAATGTTTTGATATTTTTTAATTTGATACTCGATGAAATAACTATTTTGATATATTTTAATTTGATAGTCGATGAAATAATTATTTTGTTGTTATATTTAAATTAGACGCAGTAATTTTTTTTTCATCGACCATTTTTTTTCTTATTGACTATTATATTTTAATTTAATAGTCGATGAAATAAAATATTTGTTGTATTACAGTTTTTGAAATTGGATGGTCGATGAAACAGCGGTAACTGTTTGCTAAACTGGATTGATCAATTTCTCATAGAATTTTGTCTTCTTAATTATATATTTTTTAAATTTTTCAAAAGATTACCACGTACATTATTTCTTACGGGTATTGAATAAATATAAAAGATTATTAGGCATCACCTCCATCACCTCCATCACTTCCATAACCGTTATCATCTCCAGAATCTTGAGAGTTACTGCCAGGATACCAAGAGGATCCAGGGAAATATGGATATCCTGGATAACGTGGGTATCCTTGGTAGCCTGGGTAGCCTGGATAATATCCAGGGTAGTAGCCTGGGTAATATCCAGGATATCTAGGGTATCCGGAGTATGGTTGGTAAGGGTATGCTGGATTATAGCCAGGATAATTGGTAGCAATCTGAGCAGAATCCTTGGGAACAGTAGGAGGAGGAGCAGTTGATTTGCTTGGTGCAGTTGGTTTGCTTGAAGCAGTTGGTTTGCTTGGAGCAGGTTTTGGTGCTTTGGTTGGAGGGTGTGTTGCTACTGGAGCCGTAGATGGGACAGTTGCTGGTGGAACACTGGATACAAGAGCAATTTTTGTTGACCAAGATGGAGGTAAAGGAACCTCAGGCATAGATAAACTAGGTAAGGTTTGAGGTGGAATAGTAGATAGAGTTGGAGGTGAAACAGTAGATGGTAAAGGATTTTGTGACTTGGTTAAGGTCCAAATAGGCTGTAAGGTACTTGGTGGAACTATTGATGGAACATTAGTAGGATGAGATCTAATGTGAGTTGAGTGAATAGGTCCAGTAGAAGTTCCAATGTGTTGTAAGGTACTTGGTGGAACTATTGATGGAACATTAGTTGGATGAGATCTAATGTGAGTTGAGTGGATGGGTCCTGTAGAAGTTTCAGTCCAAATTGGATTGAATGGAGTAGGATCATTCCAAATTGGTTCAAGTGAAGCTGCTTTATCAAACTGAGCACCCTTGCGAGGAATTCTTTGTGTTACTTGTTGGACAGGTGAAGCGGTAGAGACAGCATTCAAGGAATCAGAATGTTGCTGGCCACGATGAATTCTGTGTTCTTGTTGATTCTTATCAGATGATAGAGAAACAGCAGCAATAGCATCTGAAATACAAATTAGCATTTCAAATGTTTTTTCAAAAATTTTTTAATTGTTTTTTCAAAAGCAGTTATAATTACCTTGTTCTTTTTTATTAAAAGCATCAGATGTAGCATCGTTGAATCCATCTTCTATCTTGTCTACGCCATTTTCAGAAGCAGTATCACGTTTGAATATTGAATCTTTCAAAAGATTTTCATCAAGTTTATGAATTTGAGCCTTTGCAGGGGCAAGATAATTTTCCATAGCATTGTACTCTTCATCAGACAAAACTAAAGGAAAAGCAGTGACAGTAGATGATACAAACCAAATATAGATCCAATTAGTGCACTTCATAATGATAATATGTTTACAATCAAGAAATTGGTTATATTGTAGACATTTACTCTATATATATGTTTATTTGCTGGATTGGAGCATTAGGAATAATGAATGAAAGGTTTCACATCAGATCAGCAACTATCTAAAGGCATGAGAATCTATTGTTGAGTGAATCTCTCGAAACGATTGCATTAAGCACGATCTACGCAGCAAATGTACAAATGTTAATTTCAGTGTTATTAACGAGAAAAGGCAATACAAGAATATTAATCAATAGTCTTTCTTGGATTCGAATTTGAGTCAATATCCAGGCTGAGTTATCGATTAAAATAAATATCATCAAACTTCTTGGATAGAGAAATCATTCAATTGACACAAACAATATATTTATAACATCTAATGTGAGGAATAATTTAAATTTGTCTAGTTTTGACATGAATATTTGATTCAATGTAAGGATGGTTAAAGATTTAGAAAAATTCTGATAAACCGAAATATGATTTAATGAGCAGTATTTTAATTGTCAAGTCTTTTCAAAGATTCTTCATATAACACATTTGGGTCCATCAATATAATTGACGGATAATCGAAATCACAGGACTTTTCGCTAATAAATGAAATTAATATTACAAATAAACATGGTTAATATTTTACAATGATTAAAAAACTGATACATCACAGTGTAAATTCGTCATATAATCCGTGGAACAACATTTATGGAAGACCTCCGTGGAGAGCAAACTTAAAATTCGTGAAATTCACATAGTTCTTAACAAAAAATTAGTAAGTTTTGATCGTCAGTCAAAACTTCCGACCAGCTTTGTCAGAAATAAATCCGCGGGTTTTGGCTCCTAATTAGTCCCTGAATGTACTAAAAGCATTACTCTGACTTTACAAACGACTAATTAGGATTGTTATAAACGATTAATTAAAACTTACAAACGAGGCTTTACAAACAATTGATTTAGAATTTCTAACGATTGATCAAGTATATTACAAACAATTGATTAAGTCTATTACAAACTACTATATTACAAACTACTAATTAAGTCTATTACAAACAAGTTACAAACAAGTAACTAGGACTAAAGTAAGCTGTTTGTAATTGCGCAATTTGTCGTTGTAATATACTAGAGCTAAAAACATGTTCTGTGATCTATAATTCTATAAATATTTAGGACATTTCTGAACAATTCTAATATTTCGTCCAATATTTGAATCCTTAACAATTCTAATATTTTCTACAATTAAATCTTTAACGATTCTAATATTTTCTACAACAATTAAATCTTAAACAATTATGTCTACATATAAGCCTACTGTCGCTATTGTCGGTGCCAACGGTACTATTGGAGTTCACGCTCTTAATGCATTCATTGCTGAACCTTTTACTAGTCTTTTTACTCTTCCCTTCCATGTGGTCACTAGAGATTCTGGAAAAACCAAAAGTCTTATTCCAGGTATTACTGAAGAAAAAGTACAATTTTTCAACGCCGATATTGTATCTGGTGAAGGTCTTGCTGCTGCTTTTGAAAATGTGGATGTTATTGTCAATCTTTTAGGAACTGAAGTTTCTCACGATGCCGTTATTGATGCTGCTATTACTGCTAAACCTAAAGTCTACATTCCGTCTGAGTTTGGAACTGATATTCCTGCTTCAGGCCCATATTTCGATATTTTTGGTCTCAAAACCAATGCACTTGAAAGAGCTCAAAAAGGTGGTCTTAAGACTGTTTCTATTATTACAAATGCTTTTGCTGAATGGCTTGTTACAATTCCTCCATTTGGAGGAGTCAATTTTCCTGAGCCTGGTAAACTTCAATATTTTGGTGATGTGAATGTTCGTGTTGGTGCAACATCTCTTGTAGATGTTGGTAAAGTTATTGCTTCAATTTCTTCAAAAGAGCCATCTCAACTTGAGTCATATATTAGAGTTGTTGGAGAAGAAGTATCACCTGCAAAGATTCAACAATCATATAAGGCTGCTACAGGTAAAGAATTGGAGTTGGTAGGAGAACCACTTGAAGATGCTACTGGACCTGCTGAAAAGGTTGCAAGAGAAGGTGTCAAGAGCAGAGAAGACTTTTTAGTTGCTCTCAGAGGAGTTTTATATGGTGGATATATGACATCAAAGCCTGAGCATAATGAGTTTGTTTCCAAGGGACTTTTTAAATTTACTCCACTTGAAGAAGTTATCAAGAAAACTACCAAGTAATAATTTGAGATAAAGTGTATTGAGTAAAAAAATTACAAAGTGATAATTTGCGATTTAGTTTATTGAATAAAAAATTACATAGTGATGATTTGCGATTTAGTTTATTGAATAAAAAATTACATAGTGATGATTTGCGATTTAGTTTATTGAATAAAAAATTACATAGTGATGATTTGCGATTTAGTTTATTGAATAAGATGAAGAATAAAATAAAATAGTAATTTGCGATACAGTTAATACTGAATAAGAATGAAAAATTACCAGTAATTTACGATATAGTTTATTCAGTAAGAATAAAAACAGTAAAGCAAAAAATAAAAAAAATAAAAAAAAATGTCTATGAAAAGTTTAAAAACCATATAGTTCAAAATCATGCTCAATTAAATACAAAAAATACATTCAAATTTAAACACGAAGAGAGGCTTCAAGAGCACGTTGCTTCTTAGCAGTCTTAGCAACAGACTTAGCACCAAGAATACCACCACCCCACTTTCTGCGGGACTCATCTTGCTTCTCAGCAAAGTTGGCCTCGATAGTAGAAACCAAGTTGGAAAGAGCAGCCTTATCAGCATCCTTAACATCAACTAAAGCAACAGCAGAAGCAGTCTTTTGGTGAACCAAAGTTCCAAGACGAGCCTTACCCTTCACAATAGCGTAAGGAATACCCATTTTGCGACAAAGAGCAGGAAGGAAGATAACCAACTCAATAGGATCAACATCGTTGGCAATAAGGACAATTTGGGGCTTCTTGTTCTCAATAAGAGAAACAACGTGGTTAAGACCGTACTTGACAACGTAAGGCTTAGAAGAAACATCTTCCTTCTTCTTACCTTCAGCAATGGCAGCAGCCTCCTTAGTGAGACGCTCCTTCTTCTCAGCACCAGTTTCAGGTCTGTAGTTGTTCAAGAGCTTGAAAGCTTGAGCAGCAGTGTTCTTATCCAAAACAGTTTGGAATTGAGCGATAGAAGGAGGAACCTTAAGACGGAGGTTTAAAACCTTCTTTTGTCTTTGAAGACGAACGTAACCAGGCCATTTAACGAAACGAGAAAGGTTTCTTTTAGGTTGAACGGCTTGACCGACACCAAAGTTTCTAGGACGCTTTTCAGTCAAAGGGTTCTTGGGACCAGCAGTTTTGCTAGACTTTGCACCGAGGGGGGCTGCAGCAGGCTTCTTTCCTTTGGGGGCCATTTTTACGAACTAAATTTTTTAATGTGGTGATCACAGACGAAGAAGTGAGAAGTATTTTTTTTGCTTTCTTCACTATGAAAATTTTTTGACAATTTGTGGTTAGGTGAAAAATTTTGATGATTTGTGGTTAGGTCTTCTGTGACTTGTCTTGCCTATTTTGGAAGCAATCAGGGTAACTAGATTATATAATATATTACAAAAGAATTGAAATGAGAAAATTTTTTCGAGACTTGAACTGATTTGGGTATTTTCTACTTCTTAATTTATTTCACTAGGAGGATAAGGTTAACGACACCGAACGATTTAGTGAGTAGAGAGAGTGGTGATAGTTGAAAGGTTATTAACGAATTTAGTAGCAATGTCCAAGTCTAAGAATCACACCAACCATAACCAAATCAAGAAGGCTCACCGTAACGGTATTAAGAAGCCCAAGAGTTTCAAGTACCCATCTCTTAAGGGTGTTGATCCCAAGTTCAGAAGAAATCACAGATATGCTCTTCACGGAACCCAGAAGGCTCTTGCTGCTCGTCGTGCTGAGTCTGCTTAAATGTTGATATAATGTTAATGAATTAATTTTATTGGTAAACGTGATTGTATTAGTTTTGAGTATTGGTGCTATTGTTTTTATTGGTTTTTGTTAGTATCCACATTGATTACTTGTTTTAGTGTGATTTCGTACAAAGAACCTTATCTGATTATTATATAATCTTATCTTATCTATCTTATCTATCTCATCTATCTTATGTATCTCATCTATCTCATCTATCTCATCTATCTCATCAACAATCTCATTTTAATACCTATCACAATCTCATTATAATACCTATCACAATCTCATTATAATACCTATCACAATCTCATCATAATACCTATCACAATCTCATCATAATACCTATCACAATTCATTCATTTGACTTCTAGCACTAACTGCTAAACTAGACTCAACTTTAACTGTTGGTGGATCTGTTATTCTAGCCCATTGATTCAATAATTTAGACTCCAAAGCTTCATCCAATTCACCCAAATCTTCTACTTCCTCAACTGATTCCCCAACTCCAACAACATCATTCTCATCTTCAACATTCACAAGTTTTACCATGGATCTTCCCTCTTGTAATTTTTTATGCTTTTTCAAAAATCTTTGTACCCCAGGTCGATCTTCATTTATCACCCCAATATTCATGTCTCCGGGCGAAAAATTCGTCGGATTCGCTCGTTTATCAACCGTAGTAACTACCGTAACTGTAACTAATTCTTCAGCAGGAGCCTCAACATATTCATACTCAATAACCTGCTTCGTTTCATACTCATTAAACTCTTCTTCTGATGAAAAATATGTCTCGCACGAAAAATCAAATATACCTTTAAGTTGAAGCTGCTCACATTGTCCCCGTAAAATTCTATTCCCATAAACAAATGGCGAATACAGTAAATATGTTGATATCGTCCCTAAAATCAATATCCCGTAAAATGCATTGCCAACCTTCTTCTTCTCACCAACTACCATTCCTACCCCATACTCTATCCATCTAGCTCCGGCTAATATGGAAATGTACAAACAAGGTAAATAATCAACCATAGTCGTATGGCTCTTAAACATTAATGGCCCAAAATGACATATCCACAACACTAAAAAGGCACCAACATGATGATCCATCTCTAAAATACCAGAAAACCGCCCATGATCTTGAATCTTTCTCCACCCTCTTTGCAGTGCCATCGCAGTATACACTTTGAATAATAAATAGCTTCCAATTGAAATTAATGCCGTATACCACACAAATGGATTACCCATCAAAACTACCTGTCGATAATGCTCACGGTGTAACGTAATTCCCATTCTTAAAAATGGTAGCAAATATCCCTTATGACTATAATTGTTCGTCTTCTCCTTCACAAGCATCTCAGCAGTAGACCTCATTAATTCAGTGTATTCCTTCACCCTTTCCATAAGCGAAGAAGGTGTGTATCGCACTGTATCAAGCTTTTCAACTGCCTTTTCATGCATTGGATGATAGTTAACTTCAACAAACCACCAAGAATTTTCTTCAACTCCATTACGCGCACATGTTATCTCTTGCTGAGATGATCCAGCTAACTGGACTCGATGTGAAAAAAGATAACATTTGTTAACTGGATGCTTAAACCTAACAACAGAATTAAGAGCTCTCCACTCTTTCTTGGAAATATCCGGAGATGATTGATCCTTCACTATTTCAATTTCCCAAATATCATTAATGTCTCCTGGGTATCCATCAGCTCCATAAGCACTCACCTCAAACTGCCAATCATTATCTGTAACAGGACATCGCTTATCATGTGTGTGTAGTCTGCGAAAAGTTTGCAAATGCTTCATCTTGACAAAATCTCCGTTCTTGAAAGCATTAAAAGGCTCAACATGTGGATTTCCAGCTGAAACAGAAATGTTTTCAAGTAACCAAATATTGTTCAAGTCACGATAGCCATAACCAGTAACTTCTTGCTGCTGAGATCCACCTTGATAATACTGATCGTGAGAGTGCAAATAAACATTTGAATTGACATGACGCAAAGAAACCAAACTACCAGGACCAACTGGAGATACCACACTTTCGCTGGGAAAATTGATAAATGTAGATTGAAATGGTCCACTAAGAAACGGTGTACCTTCACCTGTACTTGGAAGCATGTTAATATGGACACCAATAACAATAGAAAAAATTATAATAGGAATGAAATAAAAGTATAGAGGCCGAAAAATCAGATTCATCAATAATCGAACTACTGGAACTCTTTGATTAATGTTGCCAAATGACCACCAAAGTTGATAAGCAGATGCAACAAATATCCAATTAACAGTACGCCAACCTTCTGTTTGACTACTAACTAAAGCACCAAGAGTCAATGACAAAAGTCCGGAATTCAAGTGCCATTTTAAACTCAATGGCTGTTGAAGCTCAAGACGTTTCCAAAGATAAATTATCGCAGATAATAAGAATAAAATCACTGGATTTTGGAAAATAAATCGATGTTCAAGTACAAATGATGATTCAAAAGCTACAAAAGTAGCTCCCACAGTGGCTCCTCTTCTTCCCATTCCAGTGAGTTTCAGAGTTAAAAATGTCAACATCACCACTCCAACTCCAAGTACTGCAGAAAAGACTCTCAACTCAAAGAATGGAAAAGAATGGCCAACGTATGTCGTGTACTTGTAAAAATCGAATTGTCCAGGATAGCCCAATTTATTAGCGAGATATAAATATATCATACTGATTAATGGCGGTTGAGAATCGTAAAAGAATTGACCAGTTTTATATTTGTTAATCCGGTTTCCAATAACTGCCTCTTCATGAATAACAGAAGCAGGATTAGATATATTCCAAAGTCTTACTCCCAGAGTAACAAACAGTAATACTAGTAAAGACCCGTAGTCATCTGAAGAAAGAGTAACTCGATCACGAATTGCTTGAGGAACATCTGTAGAAAGTACATGTCCAGGTCTCCACATTCCCAAGAGAAAGCCTGTTCCTGTTGCAACATAAAAAGGTTGGTCAATTGATCCTGTAATGGATCCATTATTTTGTAAAAAAGAGTCTTTCTCAGTGCTCTCTGAAATTACTTCTGAAGCAGTAGTTTCACAAGAAGCAGTTAAAAATCGCTTCTGCTCGTCCTGCAGTGAAAAGGTGTTTTCTGGAGTATTGTCAGACGTTGTTATTACATCTGTTGCAGTAGTTTCACAAGAAGCAGTTAAAAATCGCTTCTGCTCATCCTGCAATGAAATTGAATTGCTCATTGTTGAATAAGGCTACACTGAAGACAAAATGGTAGAAAGAAGTGAATATGTGGCTGTTAAAGAATAAATGTCTTGCAAACTCAATCCAGTCCGTGAGAGATTGCAAAACCAAACAAAGAAGTCTAACTTAAATCTCAATTCCATTAAGAAGAGTGTAATGGGAATGAACACTCTGTTACCGAAACCGTGATGAAGCTTGTTCAAAGAAACAGGACTAATGGGGCACAGGTCATTATAGGTCTGGGACTAATTATAGGACTAATTACATTGTGGAATTTGAAAAGCAGCACAAAGCTTAAATTCAAACATTCTTAAAAGTTTATTTTATCCACGTGATATTTTCAAAAATCTAACACACTTGTAATATTCAATCCCAAATTGGTGTTTACCCTAGCCCTTTATTTTTATGTAATCTCCCAATCGAAAAATTTTGAAACTCCCAAAAACTTTTTCACTCTTTTTCAACTGTCGCGATCTATTCATATATCAATCGGTCTATTAGTATCGGTCTGCTTCATCTTTTCTAATATTCAATCCCAATCTATCTTGTCAGTTGAATTGAATACGAAAAATGGACATTTCTTATCCTGTGGGATCTGAAATCACTTCGGTGGATTTTGGTTTTTTGAAATCAAAAGATATTAAGCGTCTTTCCGTGAAGCAAATCACTTCCGCTCAGGTTTTAGACAGATTAGACCATCCTGTTACTGGTGGTCTCTACGATCTTGCATTGGGAGCTTTCTTGCGTAACTTGTATGTTTTATGAATTTCTAAATCTTCAAAAGCTAACTTTTTTAGATGCTCAACTTGTGGTTTAGACGATCGCTTTTGTCCTGGTCATATGGGTCATATTGAACTTCCTGTTCCTGTTTACAATCCTTTGTTCTTCCTTCAAATGTTCATGTTTCTTAAATCAACATGTTTCTACTGCCATCAATTCAAAATTTCTCGATTGGAAATCAGTGCTTACGAATGCAAACTCCGACTATTACAACATGGACTTACTCTCGAGGCTGAACTTATCGATTCCGTTTTCAGAGGTCAACAATCGTCTGAGCAAGAGAAAGATGTCATGGACGCTCTTGAAATTGAACTTTCAAAAAAGACCAACGGTAATACAGGAGAAGACGACGAAGACCAAATTTTAATAGATAAGCGTGAAGCTTTTGTTGAGTCGTCAATCAAAAAAGCAATTGCTGAAGGAAAATCTTCTATTCATGGTGTTCATACAGCATCAGTTCTCGAAGAAAGAAAAGTCTTGCTCAAAGAGTTCTATCTTCGTGTTCGTACCAGAACATACTGTGAGAACTGTAAAATGATTTCTCCTAAACTCCGAAAAGATGGATTCGTCAAGATTTTTGAATTACCTCTTTCGGATCGTGAAAGATCTAGAAATAGTAAGCGTAACATTTCTCGTAAGCGTGTTGTCAATACTTCTGATGTCCCCAAGGAAAAAGAAGATTCACGCAGAGAATCCAATGATGCTGAAGGCCATGCTCCAAGATATCTTCTTTCCGTCGAAGTTTTGAATATTCTTCGTTCTTTGTTCCGTCAAGAAAGAAAAGTCTGTAACGTTTTATTTAACAACCGTCCAGACTCGAAAGATATTCCTTCTGCCGATATGTTCTTTATTGAGAATCTTATTGTTCCTCCCACTCGTTTCCGTCTTCCATCTCAACTTGGAGATGTTATTCACACTAACGTTCAAACCGATCTGCTAGTCAAAGTCTTGCTTACTTCTGCCAGAGTTCGTGGCTTTAACGATCGCATGGCTGATTTCAGACTTTCGAAAACATACAATGATGACCGTAAAATGGTTTTCTCACTTCTCATGAACGCATTGGTTACCATTCAAGCCGAAGTTAACGCATACCTTGATTCTTCAAAGGCAACTGGAAATAATCCTCCCCCAGGAATTAAACAAGCCTTGGAAAAGAAGGAAGGTTTGTTTAGAAAAAATATGATGGGTAAGCGTGTCAATTACGCTGCCAGATCAGTTATTTCTCCCGATCCTAATATTGAAACTAATGAGATTGGTATTCCCCCAGTCTTTGCTGTTGGTTTGACTTATCCTGAACCTGTCACTTCTTACAATTTCCACGAAATGCGACAAGCTGTCATTAATGGTCCAGATACCTGGCCTGGTGCAGTATCAATCAAAAATGAAGATGGATCTATGATCAATCTTGGTACTCTTTCTCTTGAGCAACGTACTGCTCTCGCTAACCAACTTCTTACTCCTTCAAATCCTTCAGGACACCAAGTGATTAACAAGAAAGTTTACAGACATATCAGAAATCACGATGTTGTTCTTATGAATCGTCAGCCAACTCTCCACAAGGCTTCCATGATGGGTCATAAAGTCCGTGTTCTTCCAGGTGAAAAAACTCTTCGTTTGCATTATGCCAACACTGGTGCATACAATGCTGATTTCGATGGTGATGAGATGAATATGCATTTTCCTCAAAATGAAAATGCTAGAGCTGAAGCTCTTTTAATTGCTAATACTGATTCTCAATACTTGACTCCAACTTCAGGTAAACCCTTGCGTGGTTTGATTCAAGATCATATTTCTGCAGGTGTTTTGTTGACAAGCAAAGATACATTTTTCGATAGAGAAAAGTACCAACAACTAGTTTACGGGTGCTTAAGACCTGAGGATGGCCACACCACTTCTGGAAGAATTGTGACTGTACCGCCAGCCATTCTAAAGCCTGCGCCAATGTGGACAGGTAAACAGGTTATCACTACTGCATTACTCAATATCAAACCTTTGGACCGTGAAGGTCTCAACCTTGAGTCTAAAAACAAAATTAAAAACGAATACTGGGGCCCACACTCAGAAGAAAATAAAGTCATTTTGAAGGATGGTGAGCTTGTTTGTGGTATTCTTGATAAGTCGCAGTATGGTGCAGCAGACTATGGTTTGGTGCATTCAATTCATGAAATCTATGGCCAACATAGTGCTGGATCTTTCTTGTCTGTATTGGGTAGATTATTCACACGATATACTACCTCAATTGGTTTCACTTGTGGTATGGATGATTTGCATTTGACAGCTGAAGGTGACAAGTGGAGAAGAGATATTCTGGACTCTTCTTTCGATGTTGGTCGTAAAGCTGCTGCTGAAGTAACCAATTTGAGTGCTGAAGTTAAGGAAACTGATCCTGAATTCCGCAAACGTTTGGAAGAAATTCTGCGTGACGATAATAAATTAGCAATTTTAGATGCCATCACTCAATCCAAGGTTAACACCATTGCATCAAGCGTTGTCTCCAAATGTATTCCTGAAGGTACTGAAAAGAGATTCCCAGTGAATTCTATGCAGAGTATGGCACTTTCCGGTGCCAAGGGTTCAAATGTCAATGTGTCCCAGATTATGTGTATGTTAGGTCAACAAGCTCTTGAAGGTCGTAGAGTTCCTGTCATGGTGTCTGGTAAGACTTTGCCATCATTCAAGCCATTCGATACACAAGCTCGTGCTGGTGGATATATTTCGGGTCGTTTCTTTTCTGGTATTAAACCTCAAGAATACTATTTCCATTGTATGGCTGGTCGTGAAGGTCTTATTGATACAGCTGTTAAAACATCTAGATCTGGTTACTTACAAAGATGTTTGATTAAGCAACTGGAAGGTGTTCAAGTCAGTTACGACAACTCGGTTCGTGATTCAGATGGTACACTTGTCCAATTTATGTATGGTGGTGATTCCGTGGATGTCATCAGAGAATCGCATTTGACCAAATTCCAATTTTGCTTGGATAATTATCAATCATTGTTGCAAAAACATCAACCCGGTGAGCTTGCACACAATCTTGAAATTGAGGAAGCTATTGAGTACAATAAGAAGGTTAAGAAGTATAACAAGAAGCATGCTGACGAGCCACACTATTTGCAAGCCGCTAAATATGACCCCGTTGTTTCTACTTACAACCCTGCTAAGTACTTGGGAAGTGTATCAGAGAAATTCGATATTCAACTTGAAAGCTTTATTAAAAACAACAAGGATAAGTTCATTTCTAAGAAGGATGCCAAAGCTGGACTTCCAGGTGTTCAGGAGAAGCATTTCCGTTCCTTGATGCACTTGAAGTACATGCAAACTACCGTGGACCCTGGTGAGGCTGTAGGTATTATTGCTTCTGAATCTATTGGTGAGCCCTCTACTCAAATGACATTAAACACTTTCCATTTTGCTGGTCACGGTGCTGCCAATGTCACATTGGGTATTCCTCGTATGAGAGAAATCATTATGACTGCTTCTTCACATATCAAGACTCCACAAATGACATTACCTATTTTAGATGATATCAATGATGATCAAGCTGACATTTTCTGTAAGAGTGTCGCTAAGATCATGTTGTCTGAAATTGTCGATAAAGTTACTGTTACTGAAAGTATTGGAACTGGTGTTGTTGGTTCTACTAGAGCTTACAATATTAGATTGAAGTTCTACACTAGACAAGAATACGAGTCTGAGTACGATATTTCACAGGCCCAATTGGAACACTGTGTTACTTCCATGTTTATTGCACAACTTATTTCTTCCATTAAGAGAGCTATCAAAAAGAGTCAAACCCAAGTTGTTGTTGGAGAAGCAGTTAAGAGGGTTAGTGATGAAGTTTACACTGGTGATAAAGAAGATGGTGAGGATGCTGATGAAGATGGAGATGCTGACGCTGATGATGACAAGATCAAAAGTAAAACCAAACAAGCAGTTTCATATGATGGGCCTGATGATGAGGAACTTGCTGCTATGGAGAAGGCTCAACGTACTTCCGATGAAGAAGAAGATTCTGATATGGACGATGATTCTGATAGCGATTCAGACAGTGACGTTGAAGGTCTCACTCCTTCTACATCCAAGAAATCAAAGGATTCTAGAGCTCGTGAGCATGACCTTATGGTTAAATTCTCAAATCTTACACACTTTGAATTTGATGATGTCGATGGTGAGTGGGCTGACATTCGTCTCGAATATCCATCCAACATTACAAAGATTCTCATGGTTAATATCATTGAAGATATTTGCCGTAAAGTCGTTGTTCGTCAAATTCCTGGTATCGGTCGTTGTCTTCACCCAGCTCCTGAACAACATGATGGTAATCGTGTTCTGATAACTGAGGGTATCAACTTCCATTCCATGTGGGAAGAAGATGCATTCATTGACGTTAATGGAGTCACATCCAATGATGTTGTTGCCGTTTTGCGTACTTATGGCGTAGAAGCTGCTCGTGCTACAATTGTTCGTGAAATCAATAATGTTTTCAAGACCTATGCCATTTCAGTTAACTTGAGACATTTAGATCTTATTGCTGATATGATGACAAGAGAGGGTACTTACTTAGCATTCAATCGTCAAGGTGTTGATTCAGGAACATCGCCATTCATGAAGATGTCGTTCGAGACGACATGTCAATTTTTGACCAAGGCGGTTATGGAAGGTGATCATGATTCGCTAGTGTCACCCAGTGCCAGTATTGTGATGGGTAAACTGGCGAAGGTTGGGACTGGTTCTTTCGATGTTTTGACTCCAATCGCTTAGTGTATATATGTTGGATGTTTGTTTATTATAGTTTTTGTATTTTAATTAGATTTCGTTACAATTTTTCATGAATTTCATTTTTGTTTTCATATACATTTATGTTATTTTGTTACTGAACTTCATGAACATTTTTATATTGTTGAATTTATTTACTTTTTTATATTGTTAAATTTATGTACTTTATATTGTTAAATTTCAAACATTTTTACACTGTTATATTTATATTGCAATTATTTTCAAATAATACTGCTCTTAAATACCCTAGCCCTGTAAATATCAATTTTCTCCGAGTACATGGCTTCAAAAGCTAGTTCGCCAAACCTTGAGCCATCTTGAGTCAACCAAAATGACTACCATTGAAGCGGTTTACATTGTAGATACAAATGGGTATGAAGGATATCTTCTTGATAAGGCTGTTTTACTAATACAGATCTCATTATAGACATGTTGTTCTCGACTATCCTGTCACTGCATCACCTCCAAGCATACACACTCTAATTCCATATGTGATTAACTCTACAGATGGAGCAGCAGCAGGCACTCTGTCCAGCGAGTCTAATTCTCCTATAATTGAGATAAACTCTTCTCGTTTGTTGTTTCATCATTGCCATAACAAGTTAATTTTTCTTCTTCCCTGCTCTTCTTCTACTCCTTCACTACTTCCTTTCGAATTCATCACCAAAGTAATAGCTGTTCTGGAATCATATCTTTCAACACCATTAATCCCGTCAAAGATTGAAGCCAATTATGATCTAGTGTCTTTAGCACTCTTTGAGATGCTGGATGGCGGCGCTCCATTCATAACCGAACCCGATGCAATTCATGAATACTTGCAACCTACGGATGCAATTGCTAAATTTCTATCATCAAAGCCTACTTCACTCACTTCTGGTTTGCCTATTCGAATAGAAAACGACAGCGACACACCTTGGCGTCGTTCGAACGTGAAGCATATTAAGAATGAACTGTTTGTGGATGTAGTAGAGCGAATCAGTCTCATTGTTCCACCTACTCGAAGTGTAGCAAGATACGACAATCAGCCAACTTCATCTTCTTACTACGTGCAAGCTTCACGTCAAGGAACCCCATTACTTGCCCATGTCGACGGTAAAATTATGGTCAACTCACGACTTTCCGGTGTTCCTGATATCACTCTCACTCTAGCATCCAATGGAAAACGCAAAGTAGAATATCCTACTTTCCATCCATGTGTCCGCCAGGCTGAATTTGTAGAGACTCCTAATGCCAATACCTATTCGTTTATTCCGCCCGATGGAAAATTCATGCTTGGTAGCTACTCTGTAGAAGGAGTTGATTCTGGTCTGGTGCAAACAGAGTTAAGGACAGGCTTGGGTGTTACGGGTAATGAATTTGAAGTAAGAGTGTCTACGCTAATTGCAAAAGATGTAGACGCAGTAGATGGACTATCAATTACAATTGTGACAGATCGAAATAGAGTCAAATCTATCAAAACATTAAGAGTTACAACTGGTGATTTTGGGCTGGTAGATGGTTCATGTGGTGAATGGAGATTTGCAGGCAAGACGCCTTTGGGATGGAACGCAACTTTGAGAGGCGTCTTAACAAAATATGAGATTGAAGAAGGGGAGGAGGAGAGCCAGCTTGCTGAAATGAGCCCTGAAGAATATGTTGTTAAATCCAAATCCAAAAAACAAGCTCCTTTGATCAGCATTTCAAGTGATTCTGGAGAAGTTGTCTCCAAGCCCAAGAAGAAAAAGTCATCCAAGAAGAAGGAGCGTGCAATAGAAGAAAAAGAAGCACATGAAACTCCAGTTAAAAAACCAATTGCATCTGTACCGATATTCCCGACACATTTATCAGTTTCATATAAAGTTCTCGGGCATGTCCCGAGTGGTGTTAAGGTCCAAGCATTGAAGATCAAGAATGCTAGAAGAACTGCAGAGGGAGCTGCACCTTTCAAGGGTGTTAGATATATAACTATCACTGGAGATTATATTGTACGATAGCTGAGCACATTTTTTTTAAAATATCTGGTAAGGACTAGCAATATGTTTGTAATAGAAGTTTTATAATCCTTTCACCTCATATTTAATGAAGCAAATAGACCTATCTTGTATAGTATTTCATCAAACATATAGATCCATCTTGTTTTTCATTTAACAAATATCACAAGTAAGACCGGTTTAGGGTTTACGTCACCCATTTGTTGCTTATGGAGCAAAATGCTAAGGTTGAATGAGTCTACGGTTTACAGTCTTTTTTTGTGAGAGAATGTTTTTGGAGTTGGGAAGCACGGTTCCTCCGCGGGTAATTGGTAGTTTTATGAATCATTTTTGAACACTTAGTTAGCTCCGGTTGCAGCTACAATTTCCATATTTGAGAGGTTTTTTAACAACTATTTATGTTGTTACAATTCTCTCTTTCGTCAGATTTCTACACGCAGACCAATTGAATTAAGCTTCTAGAAATGTCAAGACTTATCCTTAGACCTAAATCTGCATTAGATATTCCTGTTCATGGAATCATTTTTGATATGGATGGCACTCTTTGTCAACCACAGGTACGTATTGAGACCTAATAAGACCTTTTTATGTACTAATTGATTCTGGTAGACCTGGATGTTTCGTATGTTCAACTTTGGCTATATGGACTCTTGAGATTAATTTTTGATTCTAGAACAAATGAGAGATGCTTTGGGAATTGACAAGTCTATTGATCTTTTAGATCATGTTCACTCACTGCCAGAGGTGGAACAAGAAGAAGCGCACTTGAAATTGCAAAAGATTGAACGAGACGCAATGTTGCAAATGGAAGCTCGTCCTGGTAAGTAGTTGGTTGTAAACTATTTGAAAACTTGAATTAACGAATTGACTCTAGGATTGCTCAAGCTGATGGATGTAGGTGATTTGAAAAATTGTGAAAATGTGATAGCTCTAACTCAAGATTCTTTTCAAATTCTAGTTTATTCAAAAACAAAACATTCCCAAGGCTATTTTGACAAGAAACTTTCCCGTAAGCCTCGATTTCAAGGTATTTTTGCAGTGAAATTTACTAACAATGTTATTATTTAGATTCCTGTTGACCATCTTCTCACTAACTTTCTCTCTAGCCATAAATTTGAGCCCGTGAGTACCCGAGAATAGAGAATTTAATTGCTTTGAAAATTAACGAATTTTTACAGATCATAACTCGTGAATTCAAGCCTCCTAAGCCTAGTCCCGCTGGGCTTTTAAGTATTGTGAACACCTGGGTAAACACATTTTGTTTTTGTTTAAACTGAGTTTTTCGCTAACATCTGTTGTCTTACATGTTGCATAGAACGTAAAGCCTGAAAATGTTATCATGGTTGGAGATTCTATTGATGACATGTTGGCTGGGTATCGTGCAGGTGCAGGTACCATATTGATTCGCTCTGAAGTCAATAAACATCTCGAGGAAATCAATGCTACTGACACTGTTGTTGATAAGTAAGTTTTATGTCTAATTTTTAGGAATTTAGTCAAAGAACAATACTAACATTATTTTTCATAGTTTGGACGAAATCATTCAAATACTTGAAAATGGATTCCAACTTAAACACAAGGAAAAAGAAGCAGTTTGAGGAAATACTGTTTTGACTGTTTGGAATTCGCCTCAATAACAATTTCTAGCCACAGAACCAATGTTGACTTATATATTTTATAGAACTTGATCATTAGTTTTATTTGGTAATTGTTGATTTCAGCATCATAGTAGTATTCGTATTGCTAAGTTTTTATTTTTCAAAATAAAAAACCTGTATATATAATAATAAAAAGTCATTAACATCTTAAATAATAAAAAAATTCGTGATAAATTCTAGTTCAATTAACTGCTGTTGCAGTGGTAGCTGCGGCAGCACCATTAGAAGCCTCATTTGCTGCAGGTGCGCCATTGCTAACATGATCATAAAGTGAAGTGAACATGCGTTCAATTTCCGGGGTACTTTTCGTAAAAGGGAAATCAAAGATCTTATATGTAGTATTTTTGAGAAGTTCAGTAAACGTAACCATCAACCCCCATGGATGAGGACGATTGCAAATAATTCTCTCCAATAAAACACGAGTTATCAAATGACGAACATCAAGCTTATTACTTCCCAAAATATCACTTCCATAAGGTTTGAACAATGCCAAAATATATTCACTGAAGAAAAGTGTGTGACGATTTGGAAATCTAAGCTGATTGCCAATAGCCTCAAATAAGAAATATCTTCCCTCAGGATTGAGCTCATTAATAATATTATTCAAAAGAGTCAAATAAGGTGAATCCTTATTAAAAGTTGCTAACAAATCATCAGAATCGTCATCAGTCCTTTCACTAGTCTCAGAAACAATCTTGATTCCAATGTAAAAAACAAACGAATTCAATGCTGCAGCATCCATAGTTACTGTGTCAAATCCAAGGCCAGGATAAGGTTTAGGAGCAGCCAACTTGAATCCACTATGAACACCCTTTAGCAAGGATGATGATGGTGATTTCACATAAGAATCAATCAATTTCTTAAGTCCAAGTCTTTGGAGATCAATGCTTGGATCAGTAGCATATACTGGAGATTCCTGAGACTCGACAAGATCTTGGATCTTCAACCCATTTGTCAAAGGATCTGGAAGCTCCATTTTGTCAGGAAAGGCACTCAATACCAGGTTTCGGAGTTGAACAAAGCTAGATGGAATGTGCTGGCAAAGAGTGTAGTGGTTCTCAATAAAAAGTTCTTGACAGTC
Organism: Geotrichum albidum; assembly: GCA_003707475.1. Classification (NCBI taxonomy): domain Eukaryota; kingdom Fungi; phylum Ascomycota; class Dipodascomycetes; order Dipodascales; family Dipodascaceae; genus Geotrichum; species Geotrichum albidum. Next base: position 172,889 of record PPJE01000020.1, read on the forward strand.
ATGTAGCAAGGCTAAGAAAATTCTTGCTGTACCTTGATACATCACAGTAATAGCTTTAGGGAAATCTTTTCCACGAGCGTAAGTGCCTTCAAAATCGAGAAGTTCACAGAGGAAATCAATAATGTGGGGCCAGCCGCGCTTTTCAGGGAGTTCCAATAATTTGGGCAAGTAGTATCTGTGGGAAATCAAAGACATCCAAGCAAAACTGAAGCCAGGAAGTGCAAATGGTTGGAGCGTTTTGAAAATTTCAGCAATCACAATATATATCTCAGGGACCAATTCAGGCTCCTTGAGTTCAATGCGATTTAATTCAAAGAACAAGGTTGAGAAGAAACGGAAATAAGGCTGCTCGTTGAACTCCTCTCCACGCTTTTCATGATGCTGGATCAGAACAAGAGATATGACATAGAGTAATCTTTGGACATAGCTCAAACGTGAATTGATAGCACCACCCTTGGAAGACAAAACTAAAGAGCTTACCAACTTGGCTAGAGCATCAATAGCAATAAATGGTTCATCGCTTATGAATTGGACAGGAGAAGTCCCAAATCTTTCAAAACAATTCACAGAAAATTCAAAAGACACACGAATGAAAGAAATCGCATACTCAGGTTTCGTAAGAATCTCATGTTGTGAAAGTTGGTAGATAAAGAGAGAAAACTGTCTCTCATTTCTAGCGGGATGTTGAGTGAGTCTTACCCATTCAGCAAAAATGAAATTCATCTGCTCAGCAAATGTTTGAGCAGGTTTATTAGAACTGTCATCCTTTTCAATAAGTGAGTTCTTATTTAAAGAATCCATCAACTTTAATATATTCTCGTGTTGAGAGTCATCTTTGCTTACTTCTGCCAACGAATCCAACGTCGAAGCAAAATCAGTTCTTAGTGCACAAGGCTCAGTACCCAAAACAGCAATACGAACAACTTCAACAGCAAAAGAAACAACATGATCAGATTTGTTGAGGATTTCCTTAGAAATACTAACATCTAGATCAGCACATGAAATGAGACCAGATCTTAGGATAGCTAAGGTGACAGGTGCATTATATTTTCGAGGATCCTCAGAAAATAAAATCCAGAATGTAACCTCTTTATTTGCTCCACTAGAAAGGCTGCAGAGATGTTCAAGAAGGAAACTATAAACTTGTCTTGAAAATTCGCTTTCAGTAGTGAACAAACTGTTAAGGGTAATATGAGAAACTCGTTGAACAAGACTATCACGAGCAGCATGTCTGTCAACAGCGGTCAAAATTTGGGAAATCAAAACACTAATATTGTGCTCAGGTGTGAGTTCCTTCAAACTCTTTTCAGTGGCATCCCGACAGAGAAGAGTTAAATTGTCAATTGCGTTATTGATTTGAGTGGCAGAAGTATCCAAAACTTGTGAAGACCTCTGGTCCTCGTACGACGATTGCGCCTCCGCACCGTACTGACCAGGTTGGCCTGAGCCCTGAGGTAGTTGCTGATTAACAGCATTCATGTGTTGTGGTTCCAAACGATTATTGTCATAGGGAGCTTGAGTTTTTCCAAAATCTTCATAAATCGCAAATTGTTGTTTATCAAGTCCACCAATTTTTAGTCTAAAAGGCTCAGGCAATTGTAATGCATAAGGAGAGACTTGATCAGCAAATGGTTGAGTAGTTCCAGACTCAAAGTATCTTTGTCTTGCCAAAAATGCTGGTTGTAAAGCCTCCTCTATTTGACCAATGGAACGATCAATTGCTGCTCGTTCAATGATGGTACAGATAATGTCTAAATTATCTGCAATGGCAATTTCAATTTGATCTTGAGGAATGTTCTTGTCTGCATAGCCATGAGAAGCAAGTTGTGGAGGAATATGAGTACCAAGTGCCTCCCGAAGTAAATCTTTGGCAGTTACAATTGCAATATTTCCAGCTAATTTTTCAACAACCTTTTGAGCAGCCAATCTCACCTTGTTCTCATCAGGTTCCAAAGCAAAATCTTTCAGCACTAAAGAGCTAGTAGAGTAACAAGCCATACTAGCAGATCTATCTACGACAGGTTGCAATACGTCTTGAAGGGATTTTTCAATAGCAGCCGTAAATGGACGTTTTAATGCTGGATGAACAACCAAGATAGAGCCACCAACCAGAACTAGATGATGAGCAAGCTCAATATAAATGGCTTCATTGAATTGAGAGGAACCATTAGGAACTGCACCAACAATGCCATTACCTGCAAGCTGAGAGGCTTGAATTTGAGGAGTGGGTTGGCCAGGTTGGCCTGGCTGACCAGGCTGACCAGGCTGACCAGTTTGACCAGGTTGACCGGGCTGACCAGTTTGAACAGGTTGGCCAGATTGACCAGATTGACCGGGCTGACTAGATTGACCGGGCTGACTTGATTGCCCGGGCTGACCAACAGGGATAGGATTGATGTGACTGATATCGGTAGCTGCTGGTTGAATGTGATTATGGCCTTCGTCAATATTGAGCCTATGAAGTTCATTGTTCATCGTGACTGATTGACTTCCATCGATATCATCTTGAGCAAGGTGGTTTCTAATGATTACAGATGGTTCAACGTCACTCAAAGTAACCTTTAGTGTGTTACAAAGGACCTCGACCTCGAATTTGAGATTCAAGGTAAGATCAGCGTATTGATAAAGCTCAACCAAAACTTTTATAATTCCCATCAACCAAGGATTAGGGACTCTAAAAACTCTCGAGTCGGCAGCCTTTTCAAGAATTTTGCAAACAAAAGGGAGAACCGAGGGGAGTGTTTGTGAGTCAAAACCTTCACATAAGAGTTTTTTAAAAGCAATGTTTTTGTGGAGAATAGGCTTGTTTCTTGCAATCAATAATCTACCGAGCCACTGTCCCAAGTTTTTGAGAATATTTCGCTTCTCAATGGTGGTAGCAGTATCTGGGGAATTGATGAGTTTAACAATTTGGAAATAAGTAACTTTAACAAAGTACAATTCCAAGCCTTTACTCCCAAGTAATTCAAGCATTGATATGTATAAAGGATGGTTGTTTGGTTCTTTTTGTGCACGTTGTCCAACAATGTACGAAGCAAACCATCGATAATATTTTTTGTCAAGAAGTGAAACAAGTTCTTTAGTCTTATCTTTCACATTGTTAGTTGCAATATTGTTAACAATGAATAAAACCTTATCTCTGGTACCCTCCTGGGGTTCTTCTTGAACAGATTCATCTGGCAAGGTCATTTCAGCAGTAACAGCAGAATAAATGATTGTGTTTTGAGTACCATCAAGTCTGCTAACAATTTCCTTGATTTGTTGGAAAAATTGTTGATGCATGGAAAGACCCGGAATATCCAATAGAATATGGCAGTATTTGGGGAATTCTGGAAGACGCTCTCTAAACTCGAAAAGAGCTTGGAGTCCAAATTTAAACATGTTTGAATCAACAGATTGACGGAGAGAATCCAAAATAAACCTCAAGGCAATAGATAAGGGCATACCATCTATAAGTTGGAAATATACCAAAGATCCAAAAAGAACAGCAGTAGTAGCCAAAGCATTTAAAGGATATTCAGGGAAAAATCGATACTCATCAAATAAAGAATGGACCATGCAGGCAAAAACATCTTGATCATAAGGATTAGAAGACTGTTTTAAACGTTGCAACATTGTTATAATGTCACGAATTTCAATCTGTTGTTCATACATTTGTTGATAATGCATCTTCATTTTACGTTCAACTTCGGGAGAAAACGAATTCGAATCGCCATGGGCCAAAATAGCTTCATCATAGCCTTGACCATAATTAATGAGTCTAGGATAAGATTGTAAGCATTGAATCTGAATAGCTTTATATTGTTCAACTCTTTCAGAAGGAATATCTACACCATTCAAGATTTGCAAAGCGCCAGCAACGGTTCGAAGATTAAGACCAGAAGTGTGATTTGCATTTTGATTTTGAGAATATTCAATAGTAGCTTTAACTTCAAGAAAGTCGAGAAGAGCTCTAACAAAATCGGGAGACTTGTTTTTTGCTTTTTCCTTCAAGACGGATCCAAACGAGAGAATACCATGTTTATCAGCCAAGGCGACGACTTCCAATACCAAAGGATAGTGAGTACAAGTGACAATATCATTCAAGATGCCAGCTTCATGGCTTGCATTGAGGATTCGATTGACAATCAAAGGATCTCTGCTGAAATCTCTTGTAAAAGTATGCATGAACGAATGGATTAGAAAGTCTTTGTCGACATGGCTGAGACGGTTAAAGACGAGAGAGCTTGAGACATGGCCGATTAAGAAGAGTTCAAAAAAGTTTTGAATGACACGTTCTAGAAGCTCAGGCCAAGGCTTTGGAATAGCTACACCTCCCAAAAAGAAGAGTTCCGGAAAAATTTTAGCGTGAGTATCCAAGAAGGCAGTAGCCGTTTGGAGTTGGGAATTATCTTGGGAGAGGGCCTGAAGAGAGTATTTAATGAGCGGGTAGAAGTTGAGTGATTGCTTTGATAGTTTTTCAGCGAGGGCTTGCATAGGAGGAGGTGTGTTTGTAAAGTCAATGGTATTAATGATTTGTTCAAGACCGTGTGCTTTGAAGTCCAATACTTCTGGAGTGATATACAAGCAAGCAGATACTAAGTTGATTTGCAATTCTAAGTTGGACCATTTGATAGTGAAGAATTTATATACAAGGCCATCACCAGCGGATGCTAAGAACTTTAAAACGTTTACCACGACCCCAGAATCGTTAAAGTTGATGTGAAAAGTAGCGTTATTGTGTTGTACGGGGATTTCAAAAAGGAGCAAGATTTGATTCCAGTCTAGTTTAGCTCTTGATAATTTTAAAGCGTTTCCCGTGATTTCACCGTCCCAAGGGTTGTTAGAGAGCAGGATGACGAACTCTGCTATATCGTTGCTGGTAGGAGGAGTTTGTAGATTTGAGATATCCGTAGCGAGGTCAGTAGAGTTACCTGGTTTAGCGAAGTAGGATTTGATTAATGTGATGAATGAGCTCATTGTGTATGATTTTGAGATACGCGATGCATGCGATGGATACTTGAGTATCAGCTACAGGACATGTTAGAAGGTTTGGTGTACGAGTTTACTGGACATACCTTATAATTGAGCAAAGTTGGGATCAGATAGTTGTTTCTGAGATGCAAAGAAGATGATGGTCTAGAGATACACGTTCTTTACTCTTTTTGAGTTGATTTGGATAAAAAATGTTTTTTGGAGGAGGGAAGAAGGAAGAAGGAAAAAAAGTAAAGGAAAAAAAATACATGAGACAACACCACGAAACTTGGAGATGGTTGTAAAAGTTGTAAGCCTACATAATGTTACAGACTCAAGTGGGTGGTTGTGGTGTTGGGGGTGGTGGTAGTGGTGGTGGTGGTGGTAGTGGTGGTGGTGGTGGTGATATAGGTGGTATAGATTATATGATATGATGTAGATGGTATAATGATGTGATGATGTGATGTAGATGGTATGATGTGATGTAGATGGTATGATGTGATGTAGATGGTATGATATAGATGGTATAGAAGATATAGATGGTATAGAAGATATAGATGGTATGATATAGATGGTATGATATAGATGGTATAGATGATATAGATGATATAGATGATATAGATGATATAGATGATATAGATGATATAGACAATGTGATATAGACAATATGATATAGATGAAAAAGACAATATGATGTAGATGAAAAGACAATATAGATTATATAGATGATATGATATAGACGATATAGACAATACAGACGATATAGACAATACAGACAATACAAACGATATAGACAATACAGAAAACACAAATACCCATATCAAACCCTTATTAATACTAATCCTACTCTTAATTCAATAAAAATATCATACCAATTCTTCTACTTCACCATCATACATTCAATCATTAGTCAACTGAACTATTTGCCATCATCACCATTATCAATACCCTTTGTTATCTCCCATATGGTGGTGCTGACGTTTTTAAACTTTTCAATTTTCAATCAGGGTAATCGTCGCTTTCAAAATTATTACTCCTTTAAGATTCATCACAAGATATAGATTTAGTTAACACAGAAATTGTTTGTTGTAAAATATGTTACTTGAATCAAAAATTATCCTGCTTAATTTCTAAAAAAATGTTTTTTGAACTGTCTAAAAAATGCTCCGTGGGAGGCTCGAACTCTCGACCTTCAGATAACCCTGCTGTAACAGACTTATGAGACTGACGCTCTACCAACTGAGCTAACGAAGCTTTCTATATTTTGAACTTTTTTGTGGAATTAGCTAATTCCACACATAAAAATTACATAATCAACACTATTTTTATTACATAATTTAGGGAATCATTGTTTTTTAACTTTATGGAGAACGCATAAATTCATACTAATCATTAATCACACTTCATCAGCGATAACGGTAGAAAAGGTGGGTTAAATAGAGTAACGGTACTATTGACGGAAGCTAACTTTGTTTAGCTCTTTTTGTGGGATCCGGAAAATGTACAAACACATTGTTGTAATGTCCGGGAAATGTACCGAGCCCTCTAAAAGGCTGAAATCCGGGGTAGGTCCATTTGATCCTGTCAAACGTAGATTCAATGCCAAACTGGCTTTCCTCATGTCTGACCGTTCGCTACGATCTGCCGCTCATTATTCCCCGCATTTTTAAATCTTATCTACTTATCGATTGTATATAAAGCTTGATCTATCGTAGTTGATAAACACAAACACATTGACGGAGTAGCTAACACTACCTTTCCTCCTATTCTCTCTAGGTATCTACTTCATAATGCTAAAAATTAGACAATTCAAAAGATCGTGTCTTCGTCTCTCAAGAATCCCAAATCAAAAGTTTGTTCCACATATCTATAATGGTCTCATCAGGCATATATCGATTTCACATGTAATCGGTCCGACTACTCCCCAATTGAACTTGCAAACTCTTGGACACGAGCTCCATCGGGTGTCCAAAGAACATCCCACCCAGCCAGCAGTAATCTCGGTTCACCAGTCCGTAACACTCACTTATCCTGAATTAGACCGTCTATCTTCTATCCTGGCAGTCAACTTTCTTCGTGACCTGGACCTAAGTCCTGGAGACCGCGTCGCCGTATGTGCTGGTAACTGCTGGGAATACGCTACTCTACAAATAGGCCTGGCTAAAGCAGGTGTGGTGCTGGTACCTCTTAATCCTGCTTTCACAGATTCACAAATTAGAACTGCTATAGAAGGATGTCAGGCTAAAGTCCTGGTCATTCAGAATCGACTCAGCAGAGGAAAGCGTAGCCCTGCTAGAAATGTGTCGGCCCTCATGAACCAATTGATTACAGAAGGAAGTGTAGGTAGGGCAGTTATTTTAAACAGTTCCTCTCCCGAACAAGATTCTGAAATTATTAAACTTGATGGAAGCATTATTCGAAAATTCGACTCCCTGATTGAATGGGATGCTTCTCATCCTCATGAATCTCCTGAGCTTGAACACTTGGCTGATCCGTCCATTGATTCTCTCTTAATAGACTACCCAATTAACATGCAATTTACTTCCGGCACTACTTCAGCTCCTAAAATATCCTGCTTAACTCATCGCAATCTTCTCAATAACGGATGGTTCATTGGCCGTCGTATGGGACTTGTCTCTACTGATCGAATTTGCGTGCCAGTACCCATGTTCCATTGCTTCGGGCTCGTGCTGAGTAACTTAGCAGCTTGGACTTGTGGAGCTGCTGTGGTGTATCCAAGTGAAACTTTCGACCCAAAAGCTACACTTAACGCTATAAAACTACACTCTTGTACAGGTTTACACGGGGTACCAACAATGTTTACAGCTGAAATGGAATTGTTAGCAGAAAACAACCTGGACCATCCTTTCAAAGAACTTCGCAAGGGTATCGCAGCAGGGTCCGCTGTTCCTATAGAACTCATGCGTCGTCTCAACTCTCAAATGAATTTAGATCAACTCACGATTTGCTACGGTATGACTGAAACCGCGCCTGTCTCTTTCATGACATCACCCCACGATACACTGGACAGAAGATGCGAAACAGTTGGAACAATTATGCCTCACACAGAAGCAATGATTGTGGCCCCAGGATGCACTGAAATTAAACCTCTACCTGTAAATACACCAGGTGAAATTGTTATTGCAGGCTACCTATTACAATCTCATTATCACAATTCAGAACAACATACAGCTGATGCAATGCCTGTAGACGCTTTAGGAAAACGGTGGATGAGAACAGGAGATGAAGGTGTATTAGATCAAAATGGATATTTGAGAGTGACAGGAAGAATCAAAGATCTCATTATCAGAGGGGGTGAAAATGTAAGACCAGTTGAAGTTGAGAATGTAATTTGGAGTCATCCCTCAGTAATTTGTGTGAGTATAGTGGGTGTATCAGATTCAAAGTATGGTGAAGAAATTGCAGCATTCGTTGAACTTGCGGAAAATCATAATGAAGACAAATTCAACCAAAAATCAGCGAAAAAAGAAGAGATTCGAAATTTTGTGAGGGAGCGTCTTGGTCATTATATGGTTCCCAAATATATTTGGTTTGTTGATGATTTCCCAAAAACAGCTTCAGGCAAGATTCGCAAAGTAGATCTTAGGGAAACTGCTATCAAGCTAATGGAAAAGCAAACTTGAGTATACATATTTATTTTTGAATGCTATCTTTCATTTTATCAAGAAATATTGAGTCGACTTGTAGAAATAGAAAATGAATCTTAATTTTACAAATTTCCAAGAAATCAAGTATTTTTTCTTGAAAAGTGAGTTACAAGTTCGATAATAGGTCGATAATTTGTTTTAAATATTTCAAACATATTGAGCCAGCAATTATTTTTGTTTTTGATATAGAATGAATAAACATGAACAAGACTACCTGGTAAATATATGGAAAAGTGAATTTTTCTTTAATTTGCAGAATTTTCAAATGCGGAAGAAGTATGAAGTGTTCAGAATTTTGAGACTAGATGTATTCACTACTTTCAAAATTCTTTTAATGATCAATTGCATCAAGACTACCAGAGCCTGTGCTTGAGTTTGAATCAGTAGTATCTTAGTGACATTCTCTGTAGCATTTAGCTGGATTACTACCTGAATTGCCACTTTTACCAAAATTGCTAAAACTATGGGCACCTGAGTTTTTGTTATTACCCCAACTTTTAGCCCAAGTTGAAGAACTAGCCCCAGAACTAGCACCACTTGCACTAAAACTAGCACCAGTACCTATACCAGCACCACCTGCACCAGTACTAGCACCGGAGCCAAGAAAGTTTTCAGTTGAAGCAGAAGTGCCTTCATTCGTTGCTTCTGAAGAAGTTCCTTCTGAATTATGTTCAGTGCCCGACCCAGAAGACTCTTGTTCACCAGTTGAGCTGCTTCCTTGATTTGCATTTTCGGTTGAACTTTCATTGTTTTGAGAGCCTTCTTCAGTGCCTGCTCCAGAGGACTCTTGTTTATCAGCTGAACTGCTTCCCTGATTTGCATTTTCGGTTGAACTTCCATTGTTTTGAGAGCCTTCTTCAGTGCCTGCTCCAGAGGACTCTTGTTTACCAGCTGAACTGCTTCCCTGATTTGCATTTTCGGTTGAACTTCCATTGTTTTCAGAGCCTTCTTCAGAGTTAGATCCAGACTCAGTACCAGATGTGGAACCTGGAATCGATGTTGAAAAGGAAGTTGAAAAAATGGTTTCTGATGTGAACGTTGTTGCAGATGAAAAAAAGGTTGAGAAAGTAGTTGCAAATTTATGAAAAGTAGGCGTTGGTGCTGGAATAGTGGATGCAGACTCAACAGCTGGCTCAGATTCAGATTGGGCTTCAGTATTACCTCCTGAAGTATCTACACTCACCTCTCTACACAAACCAGATTTATTTGTATACTGAAAATTCGCATTGGAGCTAGTTTCACCAGAATTATTTTCAGCAGATGCTTAATTTTGAGATCCATTTTGAGATTCATTTTGAGATTCGTTTCCTGAGGTATCTCTAGAAGATCCTTCAGTAGGTTCAGTAGTCCCTTTTTACACGCTCCTAAACAAATTCCGGATCCACCGCTTGAGATGACCTTTCCACCAGTACTTTGTCCAATTGAACCGTCACTTCCGATTGAACCAGAGCTACCCCCGATGGCACTATTACTGATACCACCGGTGCTGCCTCTGATAACACCATATGAATTTTACCAGAACTTCCTCCAATAGTTACCGAATCATGCACTCCACCTTTAAATGAGCGAACGAATTTGCCATCAACAAACAATTGAGATGACAAAATATCATTACTTCTCGCTAATTCAAGATCTTGGGGCAAAGTTGCGGCTTGAATACTAACCAAAGCAGGATTGACGTACAAGATGTAAGCCAAAATAATTGAAAGTGGATTTATAGAAAACATTTGTTAAAAGGAATAGAGATGTTGAATTGAATGAACTGATTAAAAATTGTGAATAGTTCTCATTCTTTTTATACTTGAAATAATCTTACTGAAAAATATTTTTCCAATACATTGAATAAAGATACTCTAACGAAAAGTTTTGTTCCATCTAATAACATGATTTAATCAAAAAGCTAGTTAACCAAAGAAAATGTACTCAATGCCATGATGTTTGAAGAAGACAAGAAATTCAAACGTGCAAGTTGAAGACGGATAAATAATTGATAGAAAGCAGAAATTTTATGAACTAATTGTAAAATATATTGATAATCACAGATATGTTTGAAATTTATGACTTGCTAATTAAAATCTATTTAGTATATCTACTAATGAAACTGAAGAATATTAATCAAAATTTGAGAATCTCAGAAAATCAAGTTGATGATTTTTGAATTTGTAACAAATTTCTAAAATGGCCATAAATTCATCAACAATTTAATTGAAAAGATAATTTACAGAGACTCACTGCTATGACAGAAATTATTTTACCAAATATTCAATTGTTTTTAGGGCAAGTAGATGAACATTTTCAACTTTAAATCGTTGTTTTTTCGTGAAGAGTTTTTTCTACAATGGAAAAAATTACGAGTTTCATGGAGGTAAATATCTTTGTACAAATAATGTTTCACGCTAAATAATCGAGCTTGAACCTCAGGAAAGATGAAAATTTTATGAATAATATCTTGACGATCAATGAAAAATACATATAAATTTAAAGATTTTGTGAAAATTTTGGTTCAATTAATTTGGTTCAAGAGTTTTTTAGAGTGTGCTAAACAAACCCAGTTTGTCGAGCTTACAACGACTTATCTTGAAACTGAAAAGTTTGCACGTTGATCAAATACTTGATTCTTGGTGTAGATTAAAACAAACTAATATGATGAAAGCTGTCTAAATGAAACCAGACTGAAAAATTCAATTTCTATTGGAGATTTTAAAAAATGTTTCAAGCCAGAAAAAAGATTTCAACATTGGTAGAAGTTTACATTTTATTTTCTATGTATTATCTATGGGTTTTCAATAGATTTTCTATGTGTTCTGTGTTTTTTCTTTAGATTTTCCTTATATATTTGTTATATTTCCCATGCATTTTCTGTGTTTTCTTTAGATTTTCTTTAAATATTTTTTTTATATTTCTCATGTATTTCCTGTGTTTCCTATGTGTTTCCTATGTGTTTCCTATGTGTTTCCTATGTGTTTCCTATGTATTCCCCATGTATTTCCTATGTATCTCCGATATATTTCTCATGTATTTTCTATATACACTTCCATTTCTACACCTCTATATTCATTTACTTCCACTCAGTTTCAAAACTGAAATAATCAATAGAAAAAAATAAAAAACAATGAAATTAAAACTAAGTAAAAGAAAATAAATGATATCTTCCACATCAAAAGACGTCTAAAAGAATACAAGTCATGGAGTTATAAGAACATCAACAGTTACAACCCTGCTGATCGTTATCAAGCTGGATATTAATGGCATCTGCATAGTCTTCTTGGAAATCTTGTGATTCCTCTTGAGCAAGCGCGTTCCTCGCAATGACCTCAAAAGCCTGCTCAACACCTACAGCTTCTTTGGCACTTGTTTCAAAGTATGGCAAGTTCCCTCTGCTTGCACAATATGCCTGAGCTTTTTTCGAAGGGATTTGACGCTTGTTATCTTCAACATCAATCTTATTGCCAATGACGACAAATGGGAAATTATCGGGATCATTTGGATTAGCCTGGATCAAAAACTCATCTTTCCAAACATCCAAAGTTTCAAACGATTTGGAGTTATTAACATCGTATACCAAAACGCAACAATCAGCACCACGATAAAACGCAACACCTAGCGACTGGAATCTTTCCTGGCCAGCTGTATCCCATAACTGTAGAGTAACTTTTCTGTCATCTAGATTGAGCTCTTTGGTTAAAAAGTCAGCACCAATCGTGGCTTTGTATTGATTTGTGAATTTCTTATTAACAAATTGTTGCCTATAAGGTTAGTTAGCTGTTCCATAAGCGTTAAACTACCTACATGAGCGAAGTCTTTCCTACTCCAGAATCTCCCAGGATTATGACCTTTAAGAGCGCTTTCTTTCTAACAGCCATTGGTAACAAACGTTTAGAGCAAGAATGAAGCAGTTGAAGACAATTAAACCAAACAAAGGACGGCGACCGTTGATTGCTGCGATTAAATGCTGAATGTGGGATGAAGGAAAGAGGAAGCCAAAATTTAGGGGAGAAGCGATGAAGAAACTCGTCCCAGATGGGATACTTTAGCCCCAACCCTACCAAGAAGGTGTTGCCAGGAAGCACCGAGAGAATTAGTACGGAACCTTAGAACGGGTCGTGCAGTGATATGAGCAAACGAGTAATATTAGCAGTAGATTTTGATGCTTTTTACTGTGGAGTAGAAGAAAAGTTAGATTCGAGTTTGATTGGAATTCCGTTTATTGTGTACCAGAAGGATTGTATAGCGACGCTTTCGTACGAGGCACGAGAGTTAGGGCTGAAGAAGCTTGAATCAGTGTTTTTGGCTAAGAAGAGGTATCCAAATATTAGACTTGTGAATGGGGAGAGTTTGTTCAAGTACAGGGCAGAGGGCAAGAAGCTTTGGAGGTTTGTAAAGACGTTTTTTCCTGGAAGCGTTGTTGAGCGGTTAGGACTGGAGGAGATGTGGATTGATGTTACTGGAGTTGTGAACAGGAACTTGGAGGACCTTATTGAGAGGAATTTACTGCAGATGCGGGAAGAGGTAGAAGATGGGTTTGATGAAGGCTGGAGAATACAAGTTTCTACTGAGGAAGATCAACAGAACCATGGGTTTGTGTGCAAGGACTTTTTTTTTGAGACGCCAGCCACGGTGTTTCCAAGTCGTCATGGCGATGCAATGCCTAGTTTTTTGCGAGATGGAGAGGACAAGTACGCTGAATTGAGGTTATATATTGGAAGCCATTTGGCGAAGGAGTTGCAAGACCGGATACTTTTGAGTATGGGATATTCGTGTTCGATTGGAGTAGCAACGAGCAAGACGCTAGCCAAAATGTGTGGGTCGGTAAACAAACCGCGAGGGCTGACATTGTTGTTATCGTCAGCTACTCAGGAGTTTATGGATGAATGCCATGTACGAAAGATTCCGTGGTTTGGAAAGCGATCTCAGGAAGTTTTAGTTGATGCGTTGGGTCTTATTGAAGAAGAGCAAACAGAGTTGAAAGTGAGGGATGTTCTTGAGCGTTATGAGAGTAGAAAGGACGCTTTTGTTGAGTTATACAAAGGTGGGAATGGAGACAAGTTGTGGGATCTACTTCATGGAATTGATGATAGCGAGGTTGTGGAATCAACGGGGATACAGCGACAGGTGTCGATTGAAAATACTTTTAAGGGCTTGACTACGATAAGAGATGCAGAGGAAGAGTTGAGACCGATAGTTCGGTCGTTGGTGCGTCAGGTTCATACTGATATGATTGATGCTGAGGAGGGTCAGTGGATTGCGTATCCAACGACGATTCGGATTTCAGCGCGGATGGCTGGGTCAATTGGAGAGTTACGAGGCCGGGTATCTCATTCGGGGTCATTGACGAGGTATTCCAAGTTTTATCAGTTGAATGAGATTGATACTGAGGCTTGGTTAGAAGATATGGCGGACAATCTTTGGCGAGATTTAGTAATTCCAATGTTTGTCAAGTTGTGTAGTAATCATGGGTTTCGGGTTCGAACTTCATTTGTTCATTTTCAGTTATTAAATGTTGCTGTTACTGGAATGGTATCAAGGAAGCCAGTTTTTGGAAAATCTATTCGAAAGCTTGATGATTTTATCAAGTGAAAATAAATGAGCATGATGATTTGATTTCAATGGTTAATATTATTCATTGATTATTATTCATTTATTTCTATCATTGGTCTTGATTCATTGATCGTTATTCGTTAATGATTTGATATTGATAATTGTTGATTTCAATCATTGGTCTTGATTCATTGACCGTTATTCGTTAATGATTTGATATTGATAATTGTTGATTTCAATCATTGATCTTGATTCATTGATCGTTATTCGTTAATGATTTGATATTGATAATTGTTGATCTCAATCATTGATCTTGATTCATTGATCGTTATTCGTTAATGATTTGATATTGATAATTGTTGATCTCAATCATTGATCTTGATTCATTGATCGTTATTCGTTAATGATTTGATATTGATAATTGTTGATCTCAATCATTGATAATTGCTGATAATGATTAACATTCCATCTGACAGTAATAATATTTTAATGCAAAAGATGGCGATACCAACTAATCAAAATCAAGATTCTTTATACTCTACTTTATATCAGATCAATATATTTCTCAAATAATTCTATTGAAATCATATTAAAATTATATTAGATATATTCAATACTCATATTGACGTTAACTCGCCCTGATTTCTTTTTGTACCAATTAAAGTTCAACTAACCTAAATCTTCAATTTGTTGCCTAGACAACCAACATGAAACCCTCACCCCTAACCTATTCTCAACACCACGCTTCATTTAAAAAATTTTCTTTTTTTCTCATTTTTTTCTTTTATTTTTATTTTTTATTTTTTTTAATCCTTCTTTCTTTTTTTTTATCTATTTATTTTTTTTTTTTGCTTTTTTTATTTATTTTATTTTTGATTTTTCAAAAAAAAGAAAAAATATTTTTCATATTAACGACGACACGTCCATCGCGAAAGCTTGAACCAGTCGTCAGCAAATCTTCAAAACCAGCAAGCCAGCAAGCCTTTAAAGCCGCCACCGTCGTGGATTTTAATGTGTGAAACGCGTCGTCGCGCCTCTGTAAACACAATTCACTAACTTTCAACAGCTAAATGTATAACAACTATAGACCCAACATGGCCTACTCTGTCCAACAACAGCAGCAACAGCAGCAACAGCAGCAACAGCAGCAGCAGCAACAAGCCCAGTCGTGGCAACAGCAGCAGCAGCAGCAGCAGCAGCAACAGCAGCAGCAGCAACAACAACAACAGCAACAACAACAGCAGAACAAACAGCCTGCTCAGTCTTATTCCTCCTCTGCTCATAGATCCTCCTCCTCTTATAACATGCCCGTTTATTCTTCACAACAGCAGCAAGCTTTACAATATCCCTCCATCTACTCCTACGGTGGAACAGCTGCCTCTGCTAATTCTAGACTGCCCCAGACTTCTGTTCAAGCTGCTGCCGCGTACCAAAGATCCCCTTATAATTTGGGCTATCAAAACTACGTTCAAACACCCGGAGTTCTACCCCAATATGTCCAACAGTCTTCAACTAATACAGCTACTCAAGCTCAAATGCAGCACTATCAAAAGTATAAACAGCAACAACAGCAGCAACAACAACAGCAGCAACAGGCTCGACAGACTCATCAGTCTCTCCAGTCCCTCCAGCCCCAGGCCCAGTCTCAAACCCAGCCCCAATCTCAAACCCAGGCTCAATCCCAAGCTCAAGCTCAGGCTCAAGCTCAGGCTCAGGCTCAAGCTCAGGCTCAACCCCAATCTCAAAACACATCAACTCCCTCTACTACTAACGCGTCTACATCAACTCCAAATCCTGCTTCGTCTCAATATCAGCAATCTGGTTTGACCTCCTCTCATGCTCTCCCTGGTGCTAAATCAACAAATTCATACTCGTCTGCTACAACAGGCCAATCTGCTTCTCAATATGGCTCGTATCAGAACTTATATGGCTCTTCTTCTTCATACTCATCTCAGTATCCTTACTCTCAGTACCAACAACATCCCTCTCAATCTACTCAGGTGCCTCAGACTTCCTCTCAAGCCTCCAGATCAACCCAACCACTGACATCTACCTCGGTAGACCCCCAGCAAAAATTTCAATCTCAGCCCCAGACGCGTCAATCATACTCAAATGGATCAACATCCTCTTCATACACCCTTCCTTTGCCTTCACAACAGTCTTATCAACCTAAATCTTCTCAAGATAGATCATCTTACTCCTCCCAGTCCCAATCAACAGGTAGTAGATCACAACAGGATCAGATCTCTCAGCAAAATATCTATGACTACCAAATGCAGCAGCATCATCAACCACAATTGGTTCCTCAAAAATCTCAAGCTGCTGCTAAATCTACCACACCATCTTCAAAACAGTCCTCTCAACCCACTTCCTACTCCTCGTCTGTCCAGTCCAACTACCTCAATCCTGCTACTACTACAACAGCTCCTTCTTCCTCCAACACAACTTCCCAGCTATACAATGATACATATTCCCAGAACCAAAAGTCGGCATATGCTACAACAGGTCAACAGCAAAATTCCGCGTACCCCTACCAATACAACTATATGGATCCCTCTCAAACAGCTTCTTCGCAAAAATCTCAGCAGCAGCAGCAGCAGCAACAACAACAACAACAACAACAACAACAACAACAACAACAACAACAACAACAACAACAACCGCAGCAGCAACAGCAACCACCGCAACAACCAAAATCGTTAACATCTTCTGCAATTCCTTCTACCATTGCTCCTGGTCAATATCAAAACCATGCCCAATATGATCGCCAATCCTACGCTCAGACTGCCCAAAAAAATCAACCATCTCAACAAATCACGCCTCATCAAACTCAACTTCACCAGAACCAGCAAATCTCTCCTCATCAAACCCAGTTTCAACAATCAGCTCAATCTCTTTCTGCTCTTCAAACTCCTCAGGTCACATCTCAGTCTCAGTCACAACCACAGCCGCCAACTCAACAGTCTTCTCAAAAGACACAGCAACAAAACCCTCAATCTTCTCAATTATTAGATGACCAGACTCAACCTAAATCTGCTAGTACTAATCAAACCTCCGCTGGAAAGAGAACTAGAAACACTGAATCTACTACTGCTACCACTTCCACTACTAAATCAAAAAGGAAAAAGGCTAAGACTGCTAAAACTAAAGACACCCCAAATGTGAATAATCTTCTTCAATCTGGCCAATCATCTGGTCCTTCTTCAAACTTCTCTGTCAGCAACTCTGAAAGTTTTTCTAATTCTTCTGAAGAACCGGGAAAACCTAAAGTCGGTGCCACCAATGTTGACCACCTGATGCTAATCATTCAAGCTCAAAGTAAGCATGTTGAAAGACTAGCTAACGGCGAAATTGATAAACCATTCAATCTAGAAAATGAAAACCTTCTTCCTCCTGAAGGAATTTTGAATGGTGGTGTTGGCAAAAGAACAAACTCTGCGACTTTGAAATATCAATGCGATTTCCCAGACTGTAACAAGTCATTCAGTCAGAAAACTCATTTGGTTATTCATGGCAGGTCTCATACTGGCGACAGACCATACGTTTGCGATTTTGAAGGTTGTAACAAACGCTTCTCTCAACGCGGTAACCTTCGCACTCATGCTCGTTCACACACAGGCGAAAAGCCTTACGTGTGCGAAAGTTGCGGTAAAAGATTTGCTCAAAGAGGTAACTATCGTGCACATTTGTTGATTCATGAAAAGTCAAAACCATTCAAATGTAATCTCCAAAATTGTAATAAGCAATTTTCACAGCTTGGAAATTTGAAAGCTCATCAAAACAAATTCCATAACGAAGCTATTCAGGAACTGATGCACAAATTTAGATACTATGGTACGTCGCAATTTGATTCAGACACTATTACTCAAGATGAATTAGAACTCTTCAAATACTTTTCCAGCCTCTACAAAAATTCAAATAAAGGAATTAAAGGTCGTGGCAAGAGCAACAGTGTTGCTTCAAAATCATCAGAGTCTCCCGTTCCAGATAAAAAAGGACCCGGGTCTAGCGATCAACAACAACAGCCAAATGCTGGTATTCCAATGACTACTGTTGATCCCACAGCTACAAGTTCTACCGATCCCAATAGAACTTTACAAAGAATGATGGTTCAAGATTACAATCAGCAATATTCTCATCCATCCCAAACTTCACAACAATCTCAATATTTCTAAGATGAGAAAAACACCATTTTTCTTCATTAATAGTCTTCTTTTACGGAGTAGTCTCTTTCCTTCAAAAATCATATTCTGCTTTTTATATAAAATAGTATAACGTTTACTTTAGGATTTATGTTTGATATTAAGTTTAATAAAATTGTGTAACCTTGCACTTTTTTCGCTTTGACGACATTTTTTTCAAGCTGGAGCCAACAGTAGCAAACTGTGAGAGGTAAATAAAAGCCTCCTAAAAAGGAAAAACTCATGCAAGATCTAGCGGTAAATCCAAGATAGAATCCCCGTTTTCACGTGGAAATGCAGACTGAAGGTGCTTTGATATTTTTGGCAGCCGTTAGAACATTTGCTTTGTTGTACTGTGTCTGTACAAGGCTTTTTGTGGAAGTTTTACGGGAAGGAAAAAAGAAATACCCAATGCAAATTGAAAGTAGCAGTTTGAGATTTAACGTCAATGTTGAAATCAATTAATCTTGATAAAAACGGGAATGAGATTAGAAATTATAGTAATGAGATGATCAATTGTCTAGAATATGCAAAAATTAATCGATCAAATTATTTGAATAAAAGGAAGAAGGATTTGTAATACTTTTTTGATCAGTGGATGCTTATCGTGGAGACATTACCTGGTGGAAACTGAGGCAAAAGCAAAGCATATTCAGTGGGGACTTTGTACAAGATTAACACATCAAGTTTTCACTTAAAATATATCTGAATAAAAACAATTAAAAGTTGATGAAAATAATACTTTGAAATAAAATGATTCATCAATTTGAAGCTCAGTTTACTTTCCAAATTTCACCTACTGCTATGGTATTAAACTCTAACTCGAGACAATTTACAAGAAAGTTTATATGTGAAAACCTTAAAAGAATTTCAATTACACTTTTACGTACAGTTTTTTTCAGGCGTACCTCAATGCTTCTTGACATTTTTCTAGAGATGAAAATGCTCAAAAACTAGGAAACGAAATGCAATAATGCAGCTAAAATTTTCGGTTATACTTGAAGTGAAATCCGAAATTTCCGAAATTTAAAGTAATTATTAGAAATTATATAGAGTACTATGAACTGATTTTTAAATTTGTCGCTGCATAGTTTTGAAATGCAAAGATTCCAAGCTTGTAATAGAAAAACTTGACATTAAGGCGGTGTCAGTACAAGCATGGAACTCAGGTTATGGAAGAACTAGAATGCTAGAAGAGGAAACTTTTATATATAATCCATGCCAACATAAGCCGCTACGGCGTTTAGTTGTGATAGTTTTCTGAAATAAAAGTACAATCAGTAAAACATGCTTCAACAAAAAAATCGAAAACAAGCGCGAGTGAAGAGGCGATGTGGCAAGAAACCAGTACCTTTTGAATATATGTTTGGATGAGATCTGCTCAATGATTCAGATACAATTTGAACGCCATGGTTTTATAGAAAGCAATTTGTCCTCTGGTCAAACTAGGTATTCTATTCATAAATGAATTTTCTATTTATCAGCTATGAAAAATCCAGCTTCTTTCAATGACTCAAGTCTACATATTCAAAGTTTACCAAAGAAATTTTTATTTTTTGAATGAACAAATTTTAGCTAACAAATAAAAAAGGTGAGAGTTACAAGTACAAAAACCGAGCTGTACTTGAAACTTGGGTAGCTTTCGTCATTTATTAATTCAGTATCAAGCTTTAATAGAAAAATTTAAAGATAGAACCAGCTGAAATTAGAAAATAAAAAGTTGGCTTTCCAATATTTCTTTTCATTCGAGATCTCTATAATTATCGATTGCTTGAATAATAACGAAGAAATTTAATTGTCTAATTTAATGCTAGAATTTACGAAGAATTGAAATTATTATCAGTGGCTCACAGAAAAAATATCAAACAATTTCTATAAAATGGTGTAAGTGCATCAGCTCATTTATCAGTTTTGAGTACTGTCTGAATTATTCTCTTCTGTTAAGTGCCTTGAATTTTAATGCTACTCAGGCTTTTTTCATATTGCAAGCATAATATTTAGCACTACTTTCCAATGTAAAATGAAAATTATTAAATTCAATCATTAACAAAACATATTATTCAGAACATTGACAAAAAATGAAATGTCTCTAACAAACACAATGTCTAATTAAAAAGTATTGAAATCTTGCAAAGTGAATTAGAAAACAAATAAGATAGTGGTGTCTATCATTTTCTCAAGAACAGATTCCAGAGTAATGAAAATGCTGCTATATAATGGGCAATATTATACTCACAATATGAAGCATTTCAAATAAACCGAAAAAGGAAATAAAAAAAGTTTAAATGTGGATGAACACACTTGAGAGATTATATTCAATCTAATACAATAGATCTTCATTACAAAGTTTACCGGCCTTGATAGAATCTGTCAAAGAACTTGAACAACTTGAACACTTTGAATGGAAAAAATTGATTGACCCAAAGAACAGGTCATACATACAGTGAACAACAATTTTAAACGAATGAAGATGATTTTTTCAACTAGAGGAGCTACACAAAGATCTATTTGAATCTATAAAAAAACACTAGAAAATGACTTTTAAGTCTATTCAATTGAATGTAATATTACGCCAGTAAATGGCCCATTCGTTCTTGTTTTGTGTTCAAGTAGACATCGAGCTCCTTAGAGTAGATACCGTTAGGGTTGTTTTGCCATGATAAAGGGATCATAGGAACTCTGTCAGTAACAGTGATCTCATTATTTTTACCTTGAATAGTATTGATCTTTTCAGGATTGTTGGTCAACAGACGGATTTTAGTTTGGTTGAGATCAAGAAGGATGGCAGTAGCAAGACCAAAAATACGGTTCTCAGCGGGATGCCCAAGAAGTTGATTGGCTAAGACAGTATCAGCACCGAGATCTTGAAGATTGTATGCTTTCATTTTTTCTCCTAAACCAATACCACGACCTTCTTGACGTAGATAGAGAATAATTCCGCCTTGCTGAGCTGCCATTCTCTTAGCTTCTTTGAGTTGTTCTCCACAATCACAGCGAGTAGAACCCATAATATCACCTGTGAAGCATTCAGAGTGTAAACGTACCAGAGGATCCTTGTTTTCTAAAGTGTTGATAGACTCTTCATTGTGAATGGAATCAACATAATCGTGATTGATTAAAGTACCAGAATAGTTACCACGGATAGTATGTTGGTCGGGAGTCTCGTTGGGCAAAGGACAAAGTAATGAATTTGATCTTGGAGCACCTTTATATACCCAAGCCAAATGTTCCTTATCGTCACAATTGGTTCTATATCTGTAGAGGAAAGCTTGACCAAATTCAGTACTAACTCTGGCTTTTTCCATGCAGGTAACTATGGGAAGAGTTTCCTTGAACTTGTTTCTAGTGTTTTGAGCAGCTCTCTCAATCATTGAAATGGTATCGGCATCCATACTAGCCATTAAGCGTTTAAGCAAAAATTCCTTTTGAACCGAAGAATAAGAATTGAAGCTTACTTCTTCGTTAACAGGAGATTCACAGCCATTTGAAGGGAAGGAAAATAAAGACTCCAAGTCACTAGTAGACGATGAAGTGTATGATGAAGAACCATAAACACTATCACTATCGTTACTTCTGGAAGAAGAAGAAGAGCACGTAGAGCTTGAGCGGGCTGATGGCATAGTTATAAATGAATGTTGTCTGATGCTTTCAAAAAAAAAAATTGTAAAGAATGGCAAAGATTATAATCTGATAGATACAATCTTAAAAGAAATAACGATAGTCTGTATTTTAACGATAAGAATTCGTAAAAGAAAAGTAAAGAATGTTGAAGAAAAGAAAGAGAGAAAAATTGGAGAAAATCAATGACCTTTAAATCAATCAAAGTTACTTGTAAAAAAAATTGTTATTGGATCGAATTATATTATTTTGTTTAATTTTGATTTCTTATTTCATGTTCTGTCAGCCTGGCTGCGGAAATTTGAAGCTCATTAAACTCTATGAAGTGGGAAAAATCACAAATGTCAAAAAATCATGATATGTACAAGTTACATAAAATCTACCGCTCAGCATTTATGCTTGTAACGGCTTTCACTTTTACTCTTCTCGGAGCATTTTCTTTTTTCCAATCTGCTGTTCTGAACCCAACCCTAAACAGCTCTTCTTGGAGCATATAAAACTTGATCATTTAATACTTCAGAAGATATTTTGCCAGTTTCAGGTATAATCGTTCTTAATGCCGATTTTCAACACAATTACCAAATCAGCTTTGGCTGGGTCAACAGTAATGGCTGCTGCTTACTTTGCGTGGCGTAACTCATTAACTGCGCATGCTGGTTTCAGTTCGAGTGGTACAAACCTCTACAGACCTAATCGAATCTATTTTCCGTGAGTTTTATATTGTCACGTCTAAATATAACAGTACTAATTGTTCTTCTTCTCTAGAGTTCGATACTTGCAGGAATTCGAACCTCTCACAATCTTGAATACTCCATTACTAGCTAATTTTACTTACAGAGGAGACCCAAAGTCAGACAAATTAACTGGAGCAATGAATCGCATAGTTTCTGAAGAAACAGATTATAGAATATCTGCTGTTGATGTTGAAGCAGACGAAGTTGACGTGCAGGAACTCTTACTTCGCTATTCTGTGAGTTTATTTCATTTACCTAACAATGTCTTTACTTTCTTTTTCAATTCTATTTGATATTTATTAAAAATGTTTAATTAACATAACATCATAGGTTTCTGAGCTTCCTACTATTGTGGCTATTAAAGGAGGAAACCCTTATGCAAAATTCACCTTACCCAAAAATTTTACCAAAGATTCAGAAATTGACTGGCTAGAGTTGAAGAAGTGGATTGAGACTGTTGCAGATGAGCCCAAATAAACTGGGAGCTTATATTGATTCAATAGTTATCAAAGCTCTCCAGGCTGTATCATGGCGAAGTTAATATAACATGAATCTACCTGAGTATTAAATTGTGATTTTTATAAAAATAGATAACAAATGTGTCTCCGTACGTTTCTAGAAGGCTTGATAACAATATATATAGTTTCAAGATCTCATACTAACACAGTCTCAAATCTTTCCAGAAGATATCTTACCAGCAATCAATTGGATTCCCAGACCTGAACCACTCTATCGTAGAAACTACATGTAGCAACATATTTCCCATCTGATTTCCAATCAGCACCGTAGACCATGCTGGAATGTCCTTCGTGAATAGATTTCACCACAAAATCATCTGCACTGAGATCAACGGAACCAATTGGATCAACTATTCTACCTCCATCGTACATACAGCACACTAGCAGTTTATTCACTGATTCTTGAGGCCCAGGAATAAGTCTCCAAACACCACCACCCAAGTTTGTTTCTTGTTTCACGCGTGGTAAACTATAGGAACTTAATTCACCAGAAATCATTCGTAAATCTACTGATTTCAAACAATCATCGTAACCTCCAGTTAAAAGTTGATGCGAGGATCCTGCATTCCAAATTTGGCCTGCCGTAGACAGACTTCCATTGGGGAGAATTGACGTGATTCCTCCTTCGTGAATCTTGCGACTTTGCCAAATAGGACCATCATATAGACTTCGCAAGTCATGAGCTATCAATGTACTATCGTCACCACCTGAAAACAAAACGTTACCCAAATTAGAAGCAGTAGTTCCAAAACTTGACGTCCATGCTTCGGCACCATGAGAAGCTAATTCCTGATGCATCACTTTGATTGTTCCATCTTGATTCTGTCTACAAATGATTATATTCCCGTTTGACAAAGTAGCTGAAAATATTGTGGGGTCTTGAACAGAGAAATTGATCGACAAAACGAGTACATTTGAATCTTCTACAATCTGTGTTTGAGTTTTTGAAACCACATTTAGCGATTCAGAATCAAATCTCCAAACAATGACTGATCCAGTGGACTGGGCTGTTGTTACTACCCAAGGACTTGAGACATTTATCTTTACGTCTAGAATAGACGAGTCTTGAGTATAATGAGATTTGACATGGCTTAGAATGTCATTTTCAAACCGGTAAAAGTCTAGTGATCCATGCCGAGTTTTAGATTCTTCCTCGAGTTTGTACGTTCCGAGAATCAAAAGGGATGAGTCTGTCGGATGAAATTGTAGTGCACAAGGAGGCAAATCGGTTACCACTCGGGCCACTACTTTAGCGTCCGACATTATTTGATTCTGAATTTCAAAGTTAATCCAGTTTAGAAGCAGTAGAGTATTTCAGAAATTTTCAAAAAAAAACATCTAGGCTTTGTCCCATCGTCTAATTCTTTTATCAGTAGTCCAAATTAGACTTTTAGCAATTCTCATTTATATCTTGAATTCAGTAAGCAACTGTAAAACCATAGCCAGTTCTGCTGACTCTAAAAATAATATTACTCTAGTCACTAACGTCCATCTCAAGTGAGGACACAAATTTTACAATATAACGTTCTTGTTTTTGTCCTGCCAGTTGAAAAATGAAACATTCAGTACCTACTTTAATCAAGCACGCATTCAAGGCTCAGTCCAAAAGTGCATCTACATCTTCACCTACTTTAACACATTTGACCTCAACTGGTGCAGCTAAAATGGTGGATATCTCATCCAAAGTTCCGACTTTACGAACTGCAACTGCTTTTGGAAGAATTACTTTTAGCAACCCTACAACTCTTCAGCATTTGTCTAATTCTATGAATAAAAAGGGCGATGTGATTTCAGTTGCTCGTATAGCAGGCATAATGGCAGTTAAATCAACACCTCAACTCATTCCGTTGTGCCATCCAGGCATCAACATAACCAAAATCGAAAACGAGCTTCAAACATTTGGCCATGATGAAATCAACTCTGATTTTAGTGGAGATATCCAACGAGATCATGGAGGCGTTGAAGTTCGTTTAACAGTTGGTTGTGAAGGTAAAACTGGTGTTGAAATGGAGGCATTGGTAGGTGTTTGTACCACGCTAGCTACAGTCTATGATATGTGCAAATCAGTAGATAAGTTTATGACTATTGAGCAGGTAAAAATATTGAGAAAACAAGGTGGTAAACATGATTTTGATCTCGACATTGAAGTTCTTTGAGATCTTTTCTACAATCAATTCAGCTTTGGAACTTACAAATGAATATCTTGAGTTTGCAAGTTTTTGAGTTTTTCGAATATATTGAGTTTCTGAGTTTTTGAAAATCTTGAACATCTTGAATATCTTGGATATCTTGAATTTCCTAAATTTTTCAAATATCTCGAGCATCTCGACATCTTGCACTCTGAACATCTCAAACATCTCAAACATCTCAAACATCTCAAACATCTTTGAGCCTTTGAATCAATCAAGCCCAAATTACTTCTCTCAAGCCTAAAAACATCATAGGGTTCGGGCATAATACTATTTGGGAAGTGTAAACAAAACAAATACATACCATTTTTGATTCCCTTCTTTACTCCTTCTCTTCCCTCCTTCTTATAAACTTGTAATCATTCTTACCATTTAGCAAACACGAAATGGTGCGTTATAATCATTTGAAAACTTGACAAAAGATTTCAGTTTGTTACAAAAGATATTTACTAACCAAAGCTGCAAATAGGCTCAAAATTCTAAAGCTTACAAGGACGCATTTGCCCTCTTCGACAAACGCGGTACTGGCCGTCTTCCTCCTGACTCCCTTGGTGATCTTCTCCGTGCTGTTGGCCAGAATCCCACTCTTTCTGAAATCTCTGATCTCGAACGCACTCTTTCCGGTGATTTCGATTTTGACACATTTTCAAAGATTGTAAACCGACCCGATGGCTTCAGATCTTTGGGTGAACCAGAAGACTATGTCCGTGGATTCCAAGTATTCGACAAAGAACAAACTGGCTTTATTGGTGTTGGTGAACTGAAATACATCTTGACCTCTTTAGGTGAAAAGTTGAGTGAAGAAGAAGTCGAAGAATTACTAAAGGGCGTCAGTGTTACAAGAGATGGTAACGTCAATTACGTGGAATTTGTTAAAACTATTTTGGCTCAATAGAAGCTTTGGATCTATCAGTTGGAGGATGTGAATTGATTTTGTTATTTTTCATAATAGGCAAACTGTTTATGGGGAACTAATATATTTTTACGGTTATAAACGAATTTTATATTGATTTTTTTTGGATGTATAAACATGGTGCATTTTAGCTTGATTATGGCCAACAACTTGGTGCAAAATGCCAAACCAGTGTTGGTTGATCCAGACTCGATTCAGGATTATCTGGCCTCACCTAAATGACGGATCCTTTAGATTATCACGTGCTGCTAAAGTACTATTAGCACCAGTAACATTGATCAGTACTAATTCGCTGATATATTTGGATACAGATTAAAAAGATAAACTGGCTGCTAAATTGATGATATGATTAATAAATTCTGATGCTACTTGATTTACAAAAAACAATTTTCCAAAAAAAACAAAGAATTGAACAGTTTAATCGAGTATAGGCAAGTAATTTCCCACAATCATCATTGGAATTCCAAAGACATCTCTTTTTAAGGTCCATATAGATGAAGTTTTGATTTTTCTACCTTCAGGCGTTACAAGAGTGCAATCCATTACGTTCCCGCTTTTAGAATCACCAACAAACGCCATTTTTGAAAAAACTTCAAAATAGTCCATTGCACTTTCATCATCCATAAGTTCAACTATAAATGAACTAAGTAGACGATCCCGAGACCATCCAGTTAAAATGCAAAATTCTTTGCCAACTTCAGCAATTTGTCCAGTGCGCCGCCATACCACTGTTGGAGTACCTGAAAAAGAAATGAATTTTCTATATTCTAATAGTGTTCGTTGAAAACACTGCTCCATAAAAATGAGATCAGCTTCAAGTAATGTTTTCGTACAAGCAATAAACGAAGGCCGGAAAGTCGACATACATCTAGCTATTTTCATTTGGTGTTCTCTATTGAATCTAGTTCGAATATAAATTGTGAGCTGATGGTACGCGGGGGTATAACTGAAAGGCTGCTGAACATTTCTGTAAATATCTGCAGGTTGATTAAACGCAAACTCAGACACGGTAGAGTTGCTGCCATCTATGCTATGCCTTTCAGCACCATGGCTAATATTTGTTTTTCTTGAATCATTTGAAATAATGAAGGATAATGGCCTTTTTGGAGATGATGTTTCATGATATCTGTCACCTGGAGTACCAGGTTGTTTAAATGACTCTATTGCGTCTAGTAATTTTCCTAAATGCTGATTTTCATTGTCTTCCAATTTGAATTGATTTAAAGTGTTTGGGCGAATTTTTTGAATGTAATTGGGCTGGTTGGATAACACTGAAGCAGGAGAGTCTCCACCGGTAGTGCTTGTTATGGAAGGGCTAACAGAAGAAGTCCTGAAGGTGGACGAATTAGTTGCCAAAATATTACTGATTATACTGTATTCCATATCAACTGCTGTAGAGTTAAAATTGTGCTTACTAGGCTTTATACCTTCATGAGACATATCTGGAGGTCTTTCATTACCGATATGTCGATTTTGATGACTGAAATGATGCAGATGGTTATTAAACGAGTTTGAAATGTCATGGGTGCCTTTATTTTGTGCAAGAATTTTGTCTTGTAAAAATGTGTATGGTGAAGTGTCAGTCATTGTATGACTTGGTAGAGTAAGAACAGGATTCACGTTGTCAATTGAAGCAGTGTGGCCCTCCTGTTTCACGACATTTTCAGTCACTTTCTTTAGGGAAGCTTTAATTGGAAGTACCACAGGCTTAAAAACTTGGTGCTGATTGTTTTTATGATTTGCATATCGCGGGTCATATTTCAGAGACTCTGAAGAAGTGGCGATTGAGTCAGGAACGTCTGCTAGATATTTGGCTTTCTTTCGAACACCATCCAGACAAGTATCAGCCAGTCCTCTGGCAACGCACCTTTCACAAGGACGGTTATTATCGCAAGTCAAATGAGTTCTCTGACAATGGATGCAAGCACGGGTTGCTTTTCGACGTTTTGGTAAACCAGTTCTAGGCTTTGAATTGTTAGTGAACCTATTTAAGCAGTTTAATGAATGCACTTACACTGATAACAACGTCTGGAGAACAGTTCTTGACATGTTTTGATATTGAAGATTTCAAGTTTTCCGCAGTGGAAGCAGAAGAAGTTGTTGAGCTCATTTGTGTCTCTATGCGTGTGGAATAGTCTGGGGTAAATATTGTGAGTTATGCAGCTAAATATCTGACCTTCACATATGCTTTCAAGTAGTAAATCTATAGACGATATTGTTTGTTGGTTTCAGCTAAATGTTTGGGGGTATTGAGATCATTGAAACAAATGTTGAAGCTGGTTGGATCAAGTAAATCAGCTATGGTTTTGGTGGATACTGATATATAAAGTTTAGTACAGTCCTAAAGAGTTTTAAACAATCTTTCAAGCCCAAAAATCAAATCACCAAGCCCAAAAAAGATTCCAGATCTCAAAAGAAGTTAACTAATATCCCTTCTAGTGCCAGGAGAAAATAAAAATAAAATAAATAAAAATTTAAAATAAATGAATAAAATAAATATGGTAAAATATAGCCCTGCACATAGTGCAAAGTGTCACGCATTGAGTACGAAAACCAATCGGAATGTGACAATTTTTGTGGAGAAAAAGGAAAAAAACGGGGAAATTTTTAAGCTCTAGATTTTGACGTTAACAGTTACCTAGAAAAACCGGTTATTGCCCTAGAAACTGAAAGAAATGTAATGAAGTGAAAAACTGAAAGGAATATAATAAAGTGAGAAATCGAGTTGATAAGCAGATTGGCTGCTATTGAATAACTAAAAATCAATCAATCAATAATTTTTACTATTCAAATACTTA